>VRYO01002014.1:13207434-13239087 GCA_009812075.1 Sialia sialis
TATCTCAAGCCCAGTTTCTTCTAACTTTTAACTAAAATCCTGATTTCTCTAAGACCAGTGTTTCATGACCTCCTGTACACAGGGCTCCAGGTCAGGCTTGCCCCCTGTGCTGCAGCACAGCTTCACTGCACCAATCTGCTCTCGCTGTGTGTTATCCATCCTGTGCACCAGGATAATGACCCAAGGCTGCTCAGAAGACACTTCACATTTTTCTGGTGCTGCTGAGGCACATTTCCAAATCAGTGAGATTTCTCTGTGCCATTATCCAGCTGCCAGAGAGCAAATCTCTTCCCTTCTCTACAGAAATTCAAGATTATCCTTTAGTTAAGGTTCTTGTAAGCCGGTGGATAGGTTTAGACAAGACCCTGAGTTTGCCAAAGCTCTCGGGGAGATTCTGCTTTCTTTATTACTTAGTCCAAGTAACCTCCCCACCAGTGCCCTCATAAACCTCTTTTCTCAGGTCTGATTTAGCTCAGCAATTCTTTGGCTTTCCAATTCACAGAAAACTCAAAGCAGCTCCTTCTCAAGCTCCAGGAAGGATCTTTCTGTCACCTCTGAGGCAGCAATTCATTTCTGCTCCTTGCTGTGGTAATGACACCTCCAGATTCTCCTATTTCACCACATAACCCCAAGTGAGTGTAGCTGTTCTCAAGGGCAAAAGAAAACTCTCTGCTCTCCAGACAGAACATTTATTTCTAACCCAGTAACCACTCTGATGCAAAATAAACACACAAATCAAATACCATCCATCACATAAGTAAATCAGAAGTTGTTTGGGGCGATTTCAGTGAATTATAATTAGCTATGCAATGTTGTTAAATCAAAAGCATACAGGAGAAACCTTGACTTGCAATGAAACATGAGTCCTAAAAAACATACACAAAAATATGCACAAGCCCAAGTTGAGAAGATGCCTTAAATATTGTTATTTTATTCTTTCACTTTACAAAGCTTAACAAATGTTTGCTACGTGCATCTCTGCCTCTTGCAGATGCCTTCACTTACCTCCACTATCTGCCATTACCTCTTTTAAAATTTGTAATTCATATCAGCAAGTACAACTTTCCAGAAGAAGCTTTTACATTTTCTGAATGCAAATGTTGCCTGCAAAATGGTTTTCTGACTCTTGAAAAGTATTTCCTAGATACCTTTTCAGGAATCAGGGTTGTCACTCCAAAGCTGCTGGGTGAAAATTTCAGAATTGCTCTCATTTTCCAAATTGCCCAAATCACAAATCAAGCTGTAAAGCTCTAGAAACCTGCTGGAATCTCAACAAAGGTTCTTCAACACCAAAACTGTTCTGAAAAGCAATGTTTTTTTAACAAGACAGCATTGAAAAATCAGATCATGTCTCAACAAAGCACTGCCAGGAGCCCCAGAAGCCTGGCATGGCTCTTAGGCTCAGCCTGAGGCAAAGCTGAGTCTGCAGCTCATGGTTAAGTTCTCTGTGATCTTTCTGCCTTGACAAGGACTTAGAATGTGTGGTTTTAAAATAAATAAATCAGCGCACATGAAACCTTAACTCTCACTGAGCTTAGTACCTCTCTGAGTGAATTTCCATATGTAACAAAGAACAGTGCTTAACATCAGGGTTGCAGGCTGCCTACACCTCTCCAGGTTTCCTGGGCCTACACACAGAACTGTAAAAGAAATTGGAATCTGGAGCTCTTGGAATAGAGACAGTGGATAAATCACCCCTTACATTAGGAAAAAGGGTGTTGGTTTTTTTTCCTTGAAATAGAAGCCTAGATAGAAGAGGCATTTTTTCCAAAGTTTCCTGGGGCTGCCCCTGTCCCCTCAGCATTGCTGAATTTCTGGTAACCTCTGTATTTATCCTCACAAGTAACTTTTCTGCAGAGTTCTCAAGGTGAGGAGGAACTTGGAAAGGCTTCTTGAGGAATACTTGGGGAGTTGTCTGAGGCTCAGGAGCCCTTGGTCACAGCAGCACACTCTCTATTAAACATTTCTCCCTGTAGAAATGAAATGTGATTGTCACTAGCTGGTTCTTTGCTGCAGTCAGTACAAGCCTCCTGCCACTGTAGTCTGGAAAGAAGCACAAAGCAAAGGAACTTCTATCCCCACCTCTGCTTTAGAGTGTTCATCCCTTTCTATTCTCCTTCCTTGATCAGTACAGTCAGAATTCAATTATGATTTAAACCCCCACACCTCCCCACTATCTTTTAGGCCCCATATTGTTCTATTTTTCTGTAGCCTGATGAATACAGAATGCACCTGGACAGCCTGCCTGTTTCACTTTTCATAGGGCTTGAAAAGATGGAGTGCCTATAAATGTCTCTTTTTTTTGTTGTTTTTTCTTTAATCACTGATCAAGAGTGTGCTATAGAGGTAGAGAAGAAACAGCACATAAACCCCATATGACATAGGGAGGGTGGGAAGAAAAAGTGTTCTCTGCCCTCAGAAGGGAACAGAAATATTCAGACTTCATACACAGGTTTGCTAATGCTGGTAAATCTTATGCTGCCAAAAGAAAAAGAAATGGAAAGTGTTCCCAAATCATAGTTTCCCTGTATTTGGAATCCATAGATAGTTCTTAAAAGCTACAATCTGTTTTTCATTTCTTTTATTTTCCAGGTCATCTCCTGTAAGACTATTTACAGCAAGCCACAAAGCACAGACTAGAAATGTATTTATTTATAAAAAGAAAATGAAAGGGTAAAGAGTCCTGCACAGGGGAAATGCACCACCAAGCTTCTACTGAGACTATTCAAGAAGATCCTTAGAAACAAAGATCTTAAGAATTGGAACTTATTGGCTTTGAAGCTGATAGAAGTAAAGTACAGACTTCTCACCACCTTCATCTGCTGAAGTTCATTAAAACTCACTTTTCCAGGAGCTGACAGCATTTAGCACAGCATTTAGGTCTGAGGAGCAGCTGGGCACCTAAAGGAGAATCTGTTTAACCCCTTCAGCAGGGAAACTTGTAGAAATCATCCAAAATACACAGCACCCTACAGGCTACCAGTGGTCTAAATTAGCTGATCCTAATTGAAGATCCCCACAGGTCCTTTCTCTGTCCCTAAGGATGGAGACTCCTGCTCTTTGCTTTGGTTGCAGAGTTTCATTTTTCCTCTGTGAGAATTCTGCACAAACCCTTTTTTCCCAGTCCCATGGAGAATAAGCCAGGTTTTAACAGCGTGTGCTGGGGCCACACTGATCCCTGCCCTGTGTCCCTGCACACCCAGGGAGTCAGATCAACCTGGACACACATGGGTGACAGCATCAGACAGGGGTACAATACCCTGGTGCCCAGCAGCACCAAGGGGAGCAGGAGGGAGAGCATGGAACAGCTGCCACAACACAGGCAGAGCTGCACAGCACAGGGGGAGTGAAAGTTCAGCAGAGCTGGATGCAAAGTGGAAGTTGATCTAAAGAGATCAGGTAAATAAATATCCTCTGCTGTGCCTGCAGAGGTCATTTCCCACAACGTAGCACAGAAGGACCTACAGCACAGAGGAGCCTGCAACCTGTGTCTGTGTTTTACATATATATATATATATATATGTATATATAGTTGATATAGCCATCTATAGGTGGTGGCACTGGAGCTTCCACATTACCTTTAAATAGCAGAAATTCTTTGGAACAAAAAATAAAGGAACAAACAACAGAAGGCACATGTGAATGAACAGGACAAGCCTGGTAGATTCTCTCTGGATTTAAGAAACCAAAGAGGGATGAAAGGTTTCTGCTAATGGTTGTTGGATTTTTCAGATCATCAAGGTTTAATGTCAGGAGCTCATAATGCTCAGATGGATCTATAGTCTGCTTCCTGTCTCCTCCTGAATTTACAGATGACTGGATTTGATAAGAATAAGTAGCAGTAAATGGAAGAAAGGAAGAGAAATGCCCCAGAGTTGACTCAGCCTCCAATATCTAGATCAAATAATTATATATAGGTCAATGCTATTTCTTTCAACCTGCTTATCAGACTGTGCCATAAATAAAGCAGCTTGTCCTTAATGAAAGGTTGCCTTAAGATCTCAGGCTACAAAACCCTATGTAAGAAGCCAAGGTGGAGTTATCATCAAGGTGGGAACATTTTTGACCCATTTTCTGATACTTGATACTTTATTGATTTCCTAAGTTATCTTTGTTGCCCAGAATGTAAAAAACAAACAAACAAAAAACCCTGAACACATTAAGAAAGAGCAAAGAGATGAATTTTTAGCAGTCCCTGATGACAACCATGTATTCAAAATCTAAACCAGATTTACCACTGCCAGAGCCTAACACTTGTAACACCTAAAATCTCTTCTGCTTTCTTTATGGCAACAAGGAGACCAAAATATTTTTGAAATATGCCATTTAAATGAGCAGGAAATTGAATGCAAATGTTATAAAAGACAATGTGTTGAATTCCTGTTGAACAAAAACTCTTACTCTCACATCTGCCTTTAAAAATCTCTTCCAATACTTAACCATAAGCAGCCATTTACAAATTCAGATCAATTTTACCACACTCAGAGTGATTGATGGTTTAGTGCACAGAAAGTGTTGGCATGTCAACACAAAAAAGCCTCAAGCTCGTTAAAGCAGGTTGTGGGACTTTGATCCCCATCAAAGGTCAGAGGAATCTGTGCTGCTTTCAGAGTTCCAGACCTCAGCTCCTGGTTCTGAGCAGGCTCTGGGAAAGGCAGAGCAGGTCAGGAGAGGAGACAGAGCAAAGGTATCAGGGAAGAGCAGCAGCTTTCCTATTCTGTATCTCAGGCACTCTGAGGCAGTGCTGTAAACCCAGTCAAGAACCAAAGGGAGAGAGGGGCACAATTCTTCCCTTTCTCAGCAGAAGTACCAAGAATCAGTGAAACTCAGCAGTTTTCAAATGTGGGCAATGAGCTAATGGAGAAGAAGAAATCATTCAAGTACCTGTGTGACTACACATGAAGCCCTGGGTCAAATATTTTTGTTTTCAGGGTTTATATTCCAGGAAGCAAATGTGTGTTTTAAACTCTACCAGAGGTTGGACACCCCCAGTTCCTCAGCAGGGGACTGCAGAGCAATATCTGAGCAATGTATGCTCTGAATGAAAGTTTCAGATGAGAGGGATTTCCTTCTGGGATGGAGACCTAAGAGCACTGTGACCAAAGGACATAATGAACAGTGTGTATGGAAAACTTCAGTCAGCCAGATCTAGTCCCCCCAAATTAAAACATGTTCAGATTCCATTGTCATAAAGATTATCAATAGATGTGCTACAAGTTGTCACTGAAAATTGTCTGGTAAAAAAAAAAGCTCTATTTTGCAAAACACATAATTTAATTAATTAGTCTATGATCTTCACCAGTACTGGAAGGGCATGACATCATTTGTACTACAGGCACTGCTCAGAGTATTTTACAGATGTGCATAGAACAGCTCATGCATTTTTAAGCAGAATCACAGACAGAAAATGCAAAAGCCAGATTTAGTCACTTTAGAACATAAAAAAAAGAAAAAGAAAAACCCACGTCTTCTTCCTTTTCTCTTCTTTCTTTAAAATACAAACCAATGCTTCTGCGGAAGAACCAGGCAATCCATATTAAAGTGTAGGAATCAGGACAAAAGTACGGAATGAAAACAGGGCTTCTGTGGAAGTGAAAATAACAATTACTTTTATTTGCCACCATTTTTAGCAGAATGAGCAGCAATCAAACACTTGCAGAAGAAGAGCCTCGTTGCAGCACAAAGACACTTTTTCTGCCTGCAGGGAGCCCCCTTTATTCTGTGCCCAAACTGAGCTGCATGACCCTCTGTGGCAGCTCCAGAAATTGCTAAAAACCAACCCAGCCCAATCCCAGCTCCAGAGGTGATTCCTGCAGAGCAAACACCAGGAGGAGAAGAGTGAGAGCTGATCTGGCTGATCCCAGCCAAGCCCTCTCACCTTGTGCTGGATTCTGCAGCCTGAAAAAACCTTTCCTTTGCTTTGGGTTCTGCTCCTCTCCTGATTGTTGAACTGCAGCAGCGTTTCCCACAAGGGTCAGCAGCAAGAACAAGCCCAGTGCTGGAAGAGGAAGGGATTTGAGCAGTGCCACACAGGGCAGCAGTGCTGTGGCAACAGGCACAGCCAGACTCCTGCAGTCTCCTCCAGCCCTTGTCTCTCCAGAGATCCCAGGTAATCACATTAACAGCCTCAAGCATGATGTAATGACATCATTCAAACACACTGCTCCCAAAGGGCTGATATTAGATCAAGGAATTGCCATTCCTCATGCACTTGTGACAAATCTAATAGGAGGAAATGATTTGTTACACAACACAGCTTAGGTTGGTTGCTCTCCTAACTGCTCTTAGCTCCAGCTTCTAATCTTGCCTGGAGCTAAGATGCTGAACAGTAACCTTTAATTTGATATCTGAATTAAGAGAAGGACTCTACCTGAGTGGAGAATGGGTTACTGCAGTACCCTTTCTATGTCTGATGTATGAGCTGTGTTTTCCAGAACTGTGTGAGACCCTCAGGAAGACAAGTCCTTTTAAAAGCTAATAGAATTCAGGCGTTGAGGTTGGGGGTTCTAAAACCAATGCTGGCTTATTTTTTGAAACCAAAACAACCCAATAAACAAAACTTGTCCTACAGCCCATGGATGCTTTAATATCCTGAGTTGTAAACCTGTGGATGACTAAATAGGCTGAGCTCTGGAAAGACACATCTTGAAGAATTCATACAGAAGATGAATTGAAATTATAACCACAGAAAGTTCTAGAGTGCCAAAGAGACACACAAAAATGCAATTCTTGTGCCTGCACCTGCCCCAGAGAAACTTCTGAAGATTTGGTGGAATTCAGAATTGATGAAAACAAAAATTAAGCACAGGCAGATCTCTATCCAAAAGCACAAAATAAGAAAATCTCAGGAGTAATTAGATTCTGGAGAGTTCTTACGCCTCTCAGAGATAGGGAGTGTAATTGTACAAAAAGTTATTATTATGTAACATTAAGTATATAAATACCTGACCCAAGCACCATTGTCTTGGTCCTGGAGGAAAATACTTTACTATCCCTCTCCTATTTACATAAAATATCCTACTTCTCTTTCCATACATAGGTAAAATACAGGTGTTAATACTTAGATAAATATCTGAAGAAAAAGTTGGAAAGAGAAAATACTCCTGTTTGTGTTACTTCCGTTTTCAAATTAAAATACTACTGTTATTTTTCAAGTTGTGTCATTACTGCCTTTTCTTCTAATTCCATGCATGCTGGAGAAATAAGTTAGGGGTGGAGGGTTCTATTGTCAAATTTTCCTTTGCTGACTTTCTTCTTGGCCCTTATTCTTAGGAATATTTACCCTATCTTAGAGTTTTACTCTATCTTACAGTATGTGTTGTGACTGGAGACTACTTTTCACAAGTTCCATATTTCCCTTTCATGCATCACTCATGCCTATAAAATGCAGATTTGTGTATTCAAGTGAGAGGCAAGGACATGCGGAGAACCTGTGAAGTCATTGGCCCATATTCTTCAATAATTTCCTCAGAAGTGACCTCTTCCCTCTGGTTTTGTTTCAGCTCCTGCCTACATGAGGACTGAGCCTTTTCCTTTTTGTTCTGCAGCGTGCTCGGGGCTATGCAGAAATGTCACCTCATGAAAGCCCAGGAAAAGAAAAAGCCAGCTGAAATTCCGATTATGACACTTTTTGTAAGCTGCAAGGAAATGATGATCCTTTACCTCAAACTGTCAGCTGCATCTTCCCAAATCCCTCAGTGCTTTGTATTGCCATAGCAACTCGTGTGTGCAGTGATGCAGTGCTCCCCAGGGCAGCCTGCACTTTGTCAGCGCTGCCACTCCTCTGGGATGCAGGAACACTGAGCAGTTAAACACCAAATCATTGCAGCAATGCTTCCCCAGCGACCACACTGAGTCACACCAGCATTCTGACCAGCATCGTGGGGTGGGAAAGAGAGGAGCTTGCACTGGTGTAGGAGGGAAATGAAAGTGTTGGAAAATAATGAACAAAGAATAAAACAACTTCTAATGCTTGGTTACCTTGAGGAAAGAAGAGCACAGCATCACCGTGCTGGAGATTCTGGCTTTATGGATCCTGACACTGATACACTTCCCTCACCAGTCTCTGCTCCCAGTTTTACTCTGAGTAACCTTGATTAACATTTATCTTTGCAATGACAGCTGCCACCAGAATGGCCAACCACCATACCTCTGACTTCAAGCACCTGTCTGTGTGTTTGCAAGGCATGAAAAGAAGACCAAGACCTAAATCTCACTTTTTTCTCCTACGCACATAAGACTTTACATCAGCTGATTTCAGTGTCCTGCCTCACCAAACAGGAATTACAGTAATTTCACAACTATAAGGCACACCTTTTTGACTAAAATTTTGATCGAAACCCAGAAGTGCGCCTCATAACCCGGTGAGCCTTATGTATGGACAAAGTTCAGAAACTTGCCAACCCAGAAGTGCGAGCTGCAAGCCAAGCTGAGCCGAGCTGCGTGCTGAGCCACAGCAGCCGCGAGAGCCGTGGCAGCCGGCGCCGGGGCGGGTGCGACAGCCACAGCTCGTAGCACAGGGAGGGTGCCTGGGGCTGCGTTTAAAGGCTGCGCCGATCCGTGAAAAATGTTTGCAAATTAAGAACCTGCCAGTAAACCCCACGACCGGTGGATTCTGTCGCTAATTCGTTACTTTGTTGCACGCGGATCCTCGCTGCAAAAAAAAAAAAAATACCCTTATAGTCCGGTGTGCCTTATAGTTCGGAAATTACTGTAATTCTCCCTCTGGAGAGAAGCACTGTTCCTCTGCCAGCAGGATGTGGGAGCTGCAGGGAAGGAGCCTCAACATGCAGAGAACAGCCTCAGAAACTTCATAACACTTCTCCCACAATAAACAATCAAAGCTGGGGAGAAAATTCCAGTTCTCCTAAGTCCCACTGTTCCCCTTGGAATATCATAATTGCAGCCATACAGCCTGGAAAATGAATGCCCACTATGGGGATTTCAGGTCTCTATTGTGTGTATGATATAGACACCTTTGAAACATTTTTCTTGTGTTTCCACTGAATTGCAGAATCTAGGACTCATTCTCAAAACAGTTTCATTTTTAATAACTGGGGAGCATTGCCCTATTTCTAGAAGTGCACAGAGCTTTACAGAGTTTGGAAAACACAGCACTGATGTGAAAGGGGTGATTCTGTTTGCCCCAGACTGAGAGTTGGGGGTTTTTCCATCCTGCCAAGCTGCAGGTGCTTCCTCCCATGCTCCCTGGCACTGAAGCACATCAAGAGGGTCTCTCCAGCTCTCACAGTGATGCTGTGAAGCTGCTGCAGCTGCAGCACTCTGGCTGTGGCAGGAGTGCCTTGTGGTGTTTCCTGTGTGCTGCACAAAAGCCAATCCCTGCTCTCAGCTGTCCCTATCCCACCATGGAAAACAAATACCATCCTGGCAGGGCAAGGAAAATCACTGTCTAACACCTGGAGTTTATACATGCAAGCTGGGACTCTGCCATGCTGTTTTATTAATACTAGGAGGGCTTTTCTCTTCTATAATGAAGTGTTCAGGCTATTCTTTGTCACTGAAGCTTTAACACAGTGAGGATTAGGTGAATGATGGTGGTTCTGCTCTTCAAGTTCAAATTGCCTCTCTCCCCCCTTTGCTAGATTTCATTCTAATGAAGCAGCACCTTACTTTGCAGAAAACCACTCTTTTTTTTTTGTTGTTTCCTTAGAAATGAAAAATCTACCTAGTATAACTGCAGGACAGCTTGAGGGAAAACCCAGAACTGGAGGGAATCCATTGCCGCTCCTGTTTTCTGAAGGGACAGGCAGGAGGACCAAAGGAACGGCAGGCTGGACAGCCTCACCTCAGCACATGGAAAGATGATGGGGGAAATAACCCTGGGAAAGATTCCCAGGCACGTGGAGGACAAGGAGCAGCCAGCAAGGACTCACCAAGGGGAGGTGATGATGGCCAACCTGAGAACATTCTGGGCGAAGGATGGCTTGGCAGGCAGGAGGAGCAGTGGATGTTGCCTACCTTAATCCAGCAGCACCTGAGCGCCGGCACCCTGTCCCTTCTCCTAGAGGAGCTGTTGACAAAGGGCTGGGTGAGCAGGCTGGGATGGGCTCAGAACTGACTGGACATCCAAGGGCAGGGCTGGAGATGGCTGAGGTAGAGCCCAGCTGGAGCCAGCAACCTGCAGTGATTGTCCATCAGCATCTAGGGATGCTTCATGAAAACTCACCTGCCTCAATGTTTTAGACTCACTTTGTTTAAAACCCTGTCAGCTTTAGGTTCTTTCCCCTTTGCTCTTTCACCCTGCACTAAGCACAGAATGTCATGATATTAAGTCTCTTTTTCTAGAAAATACCCTCTGGGCAATTAATATTGAGCTCCTTCAGATGCTGAGCCCTGTGTGAATGACATTTTGGTTGTTTTACCCTTGCACATTGTGGGAAGACAGCTCGTGTGTACAGCTTGGGGACTTGCAAATCCATTTGCTTTGAGATCTGGAAAGACAAAGATGTCTTAAAATATTATGAGCCTCAATTAAAGCTCAGCTGAGGGCAGCAGGGTAAAGTGTGGCTGTGAGAGAAGCAGAGCTGAATGCTGGTAGGAGCAGGGGTGGAGTGCTGGAATTCAGACCAGCTTCTGTCACTGACAATCACAGCAGAGGCAGATTCCCCCTTCAGAGCAGTTCATTCACTTCTGCCAGTTATTGCTGTTTGTCTTCTCATGCAGAAGAAACCCCTCCCTTGTTTATGGCTGGGCTTATGTTGAAGAGTTTCACAACACCTGATAAGATTCCCTCCCAGAGAGGTGAGTTTGCACACAGCACACATTAAATATAGCATAGGCACATACCCAATACAAACATGCTCCAGAGACACCTTAGGCCATAACCTCAACTTCCAATTCAGAAATTTTTTCAATTAAAGACTTTTCAGCTCTATTTTATGCTATGACATGGCCTGCACTTGGCCAACCATGTTCTCTTCCCCACTTTTACACAGTCCTAAAAAGGAGTTTGGTTCTGACCTTTTTCACAACTGATTGTTCCTGTGCTGATCTTCGGGCTAAAATGTTTATGGATCACAGATGCCTGCAGAGACAAACTGAAATATTTTATTATGGCCATTACCATGGAGCAAGCATCATGCTTGAGACAGAAAAAAATTATTTTCCACACATGTTTGCAGAGAAGTCCAGCTGCAGGATATATATGCACTGATGGTATTAAAAGACTGAATAATTCAAGAAGGAAAAAAGAAACTCAGAGAAGAACATCACTCAGAGAATGACACAACACACCTCATCCTGAATACAAAGCCAGGGCAGTGTGCATCAAGTGTGTGAGTGAAAAGCAGCAGAAGCTTTCTCTCTTTCAGCTGCCCATTTGTGCCTAATGATGCAGGAAGAAAGCCTGTCCCTATGCACCAGCACAGATAATTATCCACTGTAACCCTCTGGGGGTAGAATCCACTCCCTGCTTTGGCAGAGGTCATCTCTGTGATTCCAGCCCTTAATGGAAAACACACTGCCAGTCAGGAGGGATAAACTAAGGTAAAACACAGATCTACAAAGGCAACTCTCGGCTGATTCCTTACCCTAGTTCTAACTCCAAGACCTTTCGTCCTTCTAATAATTTACAGTGTCATGGCTAGCATGTTGATTTTTTTATTGATTTCTGTTATGAGGCTCATGGAAAATGAACACCAAGAGGACAGGAAGCATCCTGTCCAGAAAACAGCCTTTGTGATGAGCTGCACCTTGCTCCATGTCATCCCTGTCACTGCAGTGAGGAAAAGGGAAAATATGAACACAGGACTGGCTTTGGTCAGAACAAAGCATTCCTTGAAAAATCAGAGAAATGCATTTGGCAAAACAAGCAAGCAAGAGAAACAGGCACAATATAGAGTTGTACCTGTTGTAACTGCATTAACCTGAAGGGGAAAGGCAGGAGGGTAAAACACTCGATGAAGTGACTTAATTCAAAATTTCTAAATATTCTTCCTCCTCTTTTTAGCTCCAGGGGGACAGGAAGAAGGCACAGCAGGTTATCTTACACAGTCCTGCTCTGCTCTCCAGGCTGCTCAAGATTCAGTCCTCCATCAGCTGTGGCAAAGCCAGCACAACTCCCCAGCTCACAGTCATTGTTTGTAAAAATAAATTTAAATTACGTTAAGGGGAGGAAAAGCCTTTCCAAAATATCCTGTGGCTCCTGTCTAAGGGAAATGTGCAGTTCAGACTTATATCCTACCATCACCCAGTGACTGTGACCAAACCTCCCCTCAGAGCTGCTCCTTACACCAGTGTGTCCCCTTTGCACCCTGGGCTGCAGGATTAGAGGATGTCACCTGCAAAGGGATCAATAACCCAAGCCTGTGTACAGGTGTCACAACTGTCCAGTGCCAGGCAGTTGCCTAAAGTCTCATCAGCCAGAATTATTTCCCTCCCTCTGTCTCCAGTGTTCTGAATGGTTTTCACACCCTGCACAACATAATCAACCTCCTGCATGGCTCTAATTGTGCTCCACTGCTGAAAGAAACAAAACAATTTATTTTCACTGAAAAACACCTACTTTCAGATAGCAGGAGGGACTGCAGTTTAGAAGAATGCTGTAAGGTGGCATTTAACACCCTGCTCTCTGCATTTACTCAGTAATTCATGCAATAGTGCCAAACCCTGAATACAATGACAGAACACGCTCCTCCCACCGAGTACTGAGGGAAAAAAGATGTTTATTCTCAGTACAGAAAATCCAAATTCAAATCTGCAAGTGGTTCCCTGGTTTAATGATTCCATTTTATCTTCCCATGTCAGTGCAGCAGAGGAGCAGCATTTGTGACAGTGATTCATTCTCCTCTTCCTGATTCTGCCATCTTGTGTCTGAATTCTACTCTGGGAATCATATATTTTCATTTTAAGAGTCGTGCAGACATCACAGATGTCCACGAAAACCTAAATTCTCCATACACACAGAGGATTAGAAGTTTTATTTCATTGCTTAAGTTAAAAAGATTAAATCCAGGCAGTGTTCAATATCCTGGTTGCATCACTCCATTGAAAAAAATGCCAGCATCTGAAAGGCAGGGGGAGTTCAGTACAGTTTAGAGCAAGAGCAAAACTCTTGTCAGCTTTACCAAGGAGGGAAGCAGGCTCAGGGCAAGGCAGGAGAGTCGGTAAGAGCAGCAGATCAGCTCTTGTCTCAGTAGCTGGCCCTGGCTGGGTGCAGCTGAGCCAGACCAGGCACCTGGAACCAGAAACTTCAGAAAGAAAACCAAATCCAGGTTGTGTTTCTGTCACCAAGGAGCAGCAGCTCAGGGTTTGAGAGTGAAGCCAGGTCCCCTGCACCCCTCACCTGCCCAAGCCAGGCTTAGCAAGACTCAGCAGCTGCGGTTTGATCAGAACTGAGCTATGAACAGAGTTTAAAACTCTCTTCTTTTCCATGAAGAAAAGCCAGATATGCCCAAGGACCTGCTCTTTCAGATGGGCTATGATTAGGAAAATTGACAATGCAGAAATGAATGGCAACACAGCATGGCACGGGAGCCTGAAACTGCTCCCAGAGAGCTCCTCCCTGCACAGCATCCTCACTGCACACACAGGCACCCACATCTGAGCTCTAAAAACCACCACACAAACCCTGAGCATGTGCAGGGAGAAATCTGCAATTCAAAGGAACCCTTACTTGAAGGAAGATTTTAGTAAGCTATTACAGAAGACTGGTTCTAGTGTACTGTTTGCAGTACAATAAATAGATGAATGCATAAAGGGAAAAAAGACAGAACACTTTTTATCCTCATTAGAGGGATGAAGGGACAAAAACTGTTTTGAGCCATCTTGGACATCATAGTCTAGATTTTTACAAGAGCAGGTAAGATCTTACGCATTAACTGAAACAGGGAAACAAAACCCTCAAACTCTGCTAAATTACAACCCATTTCCCTCTCAGTGCTGCTGGATGGTGTTCTGCTGGCTGCAGGAGCTGCCCAGGCACACACCTATGAACACTGCCCAGCCCTCTGGCTGTCCCTGCTGAGGGCACAGCCTGAGTCAGGCAGGACAGCCTCTGGCCAGACACTGCCTGCAGCCAAGGATGTCCTCCCCCAGCATATTAAATGGCCTTTAGAGCAGCTCTAAGGGCTGCAGGAGGAGAGAAAATCCCTCCCAAAGGTACACTGCACTGCCAAATCGCTCTATGATTCTTACTTACAAGATGACAGCCATAGCTCTCAGTGTAATTGATGTTTTCTTTAAAACCTTCTTGAAGAAACAACCAGGTTCTGTGGCCAGAGTGCACTGGAGCAAGGCTTCCTGAGCTTTTGATGGATTTGGGTCCTGATATGGCAAGCAAAATTCTGTGATCTGTGCTAGGCAGAAGGTCAACAAGGTACATATGATGGTCTTTGCTGGCTTTAAGAGCTCATGAGCAGCAATCCTTTACAATTCATCTCACACATCCCCATATTGCCTTGATTAATAAGAGTGGAGTTCAGGTCAAAATATTCATATCCAATGTAGTGATTTATAAAATACTGAAGTAAGTTCCAATCCCTGTGGGCAGGAGTTTGAAATGCCAGAGGTTTTGTGTGAACATTACACATCACTGAGCTCAGGTTTGTTAACCTGATCTGATTTACACACAGTAGTAATCTGTAATCTGATTTACACACAGTAGGCTCAGCTCTGCAGCACTTACCTATAATAAGTTGATAGAAACAACATTGCAGAGCTTCCCTCTCCTCCTAGGAATGCATTTATGGCTGGCTTTAACAGCAAGGCTTCTCCTGCATGCATGCAGCACATCCCAGAGATGTCCCTCCTGTCTCACTGTCCTCAGGTGCCAGCCCTGACAGGTGACACCTCCATGGAGAAGGAGAAACCAGGGAGCAGCCATAGGACAGCACCTTCCTGGCCAAGAAACCCTCAAACCCAGCCCACCTCCACCTCACACCAGGCCACTTCTGTACTGGCATGGTTTCAAATGCCAGAAAATGCCACTGAGGTCAGCGCTCGTGTCTTCAGCAAATACTTTCTAAAAAGATTACAAGGAGGAAAAACATAAAAAAATCTGTCTGATGAGATTTTTACCAGGGGAGTACATTTTGCTGTGAGCAGAGATAGAGCAGTGCCACTTCAGCTGAGATGCCAGAGCTCAGCACCCACAGTGTCACCACCACCTGATCCCACAGTGCCAGAAACTGGAGCTGGCAAGGAGAATTCAGCCAATATTTGAGGCATCACATCTCCTACTCCATGCCTAGGAGAGAACCAGCCCTCCACAGAGCAGAAATGCCACTGGACTATTTCATTTCAATGAGTTTGCTGTCTCCTAAGTGTAATATCTAATTAATATCTAATTAATCTTCTTCCTGTTTAGGGTCTGGCAGCATCATTTACAAATTAAGTGCATGGTTAGCCATACCAAGCTCAGCTTGGTGAGGGTAAGAAGTCTGTAATGATTGTGTAGAAAACTGGCTTAATTTGGAGCAGCTAAAAGACTAACAACTGTGGAATCGCCGAAACCATCACACAAATATAGCTGTTTCCTGTTAAATTAGTGTTTACTGAACATGTAATTAGCAGGCTCAGCCCAGATTCTTGTAGGTTAATCGTGAGTTAGGGACGAGGGCTTGGTAAAGGAGGCACTTTGGGAACAGGAAACATCTGCCTTGTGAACAGCTGGATGAGGCAAGGAAAGGTGGGATGCTATCCCCAGAAATTTTTCTGAGCTGGGCTGTGGGTAAAAGCAGAGAACATTTACAGAGTTTTTCCCTGACATCTCCCCATGTTTTTCCAAACCCATTTTATCCTCATGGGTCAGGCTCAGGATATTCTATGAGACACACATGGATCTCCCAGTCTGAGTGTCCTGGAAAGGAGCATCACCACTGTCCTCAGCACATTCCATCATCTGATATGTTCAACATTAAATCGGGACAAATCTAATTAAATAGGTATTTTAAATCTGATCTATTGTGGTGTAAATGAAAGTAGGTCATAGCCCTCTTTTCATCTCTTTTCCTATGTTCCTAACTAGAAAAAGAAAAGTTGTCTTTTTACCCTTGGAAAATCTTTGCAGTTGCAATATATGACCACTTAGAAAAGTCAGAAATGACAATTTCTTTCCATGAAAAAATTAGGAAAATATATGTTCTCTCCATAGAGTTTTTACATGCTTTTAGTTGATTTGATTCAAATACAAAATGCACTGAAAACATATTTTTAAATCTCATTATTTTCAATCCCATTTATTTTAAATCCCATTTGTTTAAATATCTTGTTTTTATTTGTAACCACTAGATTTATATCCCATCATATCCTGCATTAGTAAAAATAATATTTACCAGCCCCTCCAAAGAACCTTAGACACTCCAGTACTAAACCCTTAGGAATTCCCTTTTTTTGTTGTTTTTTTAGGAAGGATTACTGATAAACTTCTAGAATTGGAATTATGGTTATGGCAGCTGACAGATCCCATGTAACCATTCATGCAGAGTATTCCCACGCGGATAATTTCCTGTGAGAATTCCCAGGAGCAGCTGAGGAGGTGTGGAAAGGCAGAAATTGTGCAATGAAAGAGCTGAGCCCAGGAGAGGGTCAGGGCTGCAAAGCCCAGCTCATGAGAAGCTGTTCCTCTGCAGACAGGCATCTCCTGGACTCATTACAGTCTCTACAAACTAATGAAGATCACTAATTATGTGTCCCCCCAGTGACCCTGAGCACCTCTGCAGTTTGTCCTTCCTGCTGACACCAAGCCCACAGAGCATCCCCACCCTGATGTAAAGTTATTTTTCTCTAGATTTACCCTGGATAAACCACCCCATTCCCTTTCAATAACAAGATAAAGCATCAATAACACCATTAAGTAACTCACACTTTGCTTTTTCTCATTAAGAGGCATTTAAAAGGAAGCCATTAAATTTATAGAGGGTTAAAACCAATAAGAAAACTCAAACTGCTCACTCATTAACTCGCTCACCCTTGTGCCTCCCAGGCCGTTACTTCCCTTCTTATTACCAACTTGCAATAAACTTCTTCCTTTACTACCCTGCGACTGCAAAAATGGGATGGTGGCTACACTTGCTCTGATTTATGAGCAGAGGAAAGCAATGGCTCAGCATGCATTGCATTATTGAGATCTGTGGTACAGCTTTCCTCATGTAAAAAATGATTCATTGCTTCATGCACAAATACAAGTGTTCAGGCACGTTGTTTCCTGAATCTGGAGGTGTTGGGAAAGTTTGTGCATTTATCTGTGGGCCCAAGAATGGGGAGCTTTTGTGCTCAGCTGAGAGAGGCAAGGCCAGCCTGAGTTAAAACCTGGGTATGGCCAAACCATCCTTTGTCATGAAAATGAATTCTACAAGGTAATTGTCGGGCATGATATGCATGCAGGTTATTTCCAAAGAATTGAGAATGGTTTAAAACAGTTTCATATGTTAATAAACGTGGAAGATCCTGGCAAATTCGGGAATTCTGCATTCCTGGGACACACACAGAGTTCCAGGTTCCCGGGAAATTCGGAAATGCTGCACTCCTGGGACACACACAGCTCTGGGATCCCGGGAAATTTGGGATTTCTGCACTCCTGACACACACAGATCCGCTGGCCATTTGCTTCACTGTGAGCTGCAGTAGAGCCAGAGCAGAGAGAGGTTTTGGGCACACTTTTCTCTCCTACAAGGCCACTCTGTCTCTGCTTTTTAACATTAATTTGATGTGGGATGAGAGAGGTGCAGAGGGAAAAAGAAGAGAGGTGTCACCTCGAGAGGAAAACTCAAGATTCAGAGGGGGTTTGATAGCACACAAATCCTAAATGAGAGTAAAAAAGTTACTTACACTAACCATCTTACGGGGTTCAGTGAAAGGACACAAAACCCGTCTTACTGACAGTTTTTAAAAGAGAAAATAAAAAATTTACGTCTAATTGGAAAGAAGTGTGTCCCACCTACTATGGATTTGGGATAATCCTCATGCACATGGGTTCATGTGCTCTCCATTCTCACAGTGATTTATCATTAAAATTTGATTTTGAGGGGACTGCAAAGTAGCTTATTAGACAATTGAATAATGGAGAAGAGACAATAGTGAATTGATTTCTTTAGCACAATGAAAGCTGACAACAAGAAATTAAACATTACTAACTTTTATTATAAAGTACTCGATCGATACCTCTGGCCAGAATGCTCTGTTTTCCTAATTACATCAGCAGGCCACGAATGTTCTGATTGATGAGAAAGAAAGGAGATGGAAAGATGGAGGGGAAAAAAGGGAAAAATGTGTCAAAGAGATGAACTGGAGAGCTGAATTAAGGCTGGGACTGGTGCTCTTGGAAAGATGCTGCCTGCAGCTCTGAGGTGAGCCCTGCACTGAGCTTTTATTGCAGGACACTTTTCCTGTGCCAGTCCCAGGTCCTGAGAACCCCTGCTCCTCCAGACACAGCTCCACATCTCAGAGCATGAGGTGACTCTTGGCAAGGCTGTCAGCCCTGATAAAACAGCACAATCCCAGATAGGGGGCAAAAACCCCTTAATGTAGGGCGCACAGGAGGTGTTTGTGTAGCTCCAATGCCCAGCACTGCCACAGCTCAGCACAGCTCAGGATGCTCCAGTGGAACAGGAGCCTCCAGCCCTGCTGCTCCAAAGCTGAGAACCAAAGCACACAGCAATCCAGGGACTCCAACTCATCCACCTCAAGTCGGGCAAAGGAGAACTGAGATCTCCTGTCTGCAGGGTACAAGGCTAGAAAACAAATTTTAGCAATCTGCTTCATTCTCTGAGCCTGGAAACCCCATCTCTGAGGAGCAGCCACAGTCTGCCAGACCAGGATGGACTTTGGAGACAGCGACACATCATGGGGACAGGATTTGCCCAGGAAATCGGGGACACAGCTCCTAAAGCCCAGCTCCAGCCTGAGGAGACAGCTAATGCAAGGCTGCTGTCCTGAGGAATGACAGGAGGGAGAGCAGGGGGACGGGGGAGACACAGGAGGAGACACTGAGGAGGGGAGAGAAGGAGGGAGAGTGATGCAGAGACAGGTTGGATTTTCCTGTGATTTCAGCTTAAATCAAAATTCTCTTGAAACTGATTCTACTCTTCTCTGCTTCTTTTTGACTGTCTGCTTTCTAGGGAAATTGGTCTAAGGGAAAGATAATAGATCAAATACAGAAAAAAATAAACAAGTACCCATAAGTTGAAAAAAACCTCTTTAAATTCAAACCTAAAGGATAAAGAAGATATCTCAAACAAGAAGAGAAAAGAAAATCAATAGTGAAGTGGCAAGATCTGTAAAGGTGGACAGAAAAAAGCATTAGCACACAGAATAAGAACTCACTAATGATACAGATCAAAGAGAAACAGGAACACGAATATGAGGAATTGAAGATGTTCTGAATGAGAAATACAATATCAATATATAAGGTATGAATAATTGTAAAACATCAAAGTACTGCTCAAAATTCACAAGTGTCACACTTGAGATTTATGAACTGGTGGGTAAAGGGAGAGCCATCAGGAGCAGTGAAATTCAGGCTGAATACTGAGGGGAAAAGTGAAAAACAAAGCAACAGCCACAGAGTAGACAAGGGGATCCTGGAAGGACTTAAGAGTCAAATCAATTCCTATACTGAACTTGATAAACACAAAGAAAGAGAAAACTCACTTTTGATTTTAAGCTTGCAGAAGCTAGAGAACAAATCCCTGTGAACACTCTGGAGAAATAAATGCTGTTTTATCCAGTACATTGTAGCGTCTATAACACAAATCTCAGCTCTTCATTAATTCCTGAACTATTCATGTCTGAAATCTGAAAATTCATGTTACTGTGGCAGGTTTTATCATTTCACAAATGTTCTGTAGCTACTCTACATGGAGTGGAAAATTCTCAAACCAGTTTTTGCATGATCTGTCTGTCTGTTATCTCCTGAAAAGCACAGACAAAGAACGATCAGAGTAGCTCTAACATCAGCTTGAAAACAAGATTATACTATTTAGATCTTAAAAAAACCTCTTACACAAGAGAAGCCAGTCCCAAGTATCTTTGAAGGAAATGGGAATTTTGCCATAAGCACAAGAGATTTTATTCAGACAGGAGGTGAATGTTGAAGCACAGAAAATTGTGAGACACTAAGTAATCATTGCTACAGTAAATCCAATTAGTAAACAACACCCCTAATGCCAAAAGCCTGATCCTTGAATGGCTAATAGAATTATTTTGCTTGAATGGTTTTGTTGCATATATTCCCCATTTTTCTTGCTTTTTTAATATTATGTTCATTTAACCAAGTTGAGTAAGTGCCTCAGTAAATATTTGGCTGCTGCCTGCTAATTCGGGTAGGACAGATTTCATCCACTTGCATTTGTTCTGTGTAAAACACAGAAGGATTGGGCTGGTAATGGAACAGATCTCAGGTGAGCAACCTTAATTCTGAATTAATGAGTTTTCTGGGGAGCTAATTTATGTTTCTCAAAGCCTTGTGGCTTTAGTCTCTGTGTTTCTGGAAAAGCCAGATGATAAAGATAACTGATTTTAACAAGATTTTCAAGCTGGGGAGATCTGACTGCAAAGGGCAGGCAAATGGATTGGAGGGGTGCAGTGTATGAACAAAAAGAAAAGGAATTCAGTGCTGATCCATGGGAAGTGATGCAGACAAGAGGAAAAGCCATGTTAGCATTTGGGAAAAAATACTAGATATCTTGAAGCTATAATGGGTCAATTAAAGTGTCAGTTCAATGCTCAGTAGAAGTGAAAGAAAATAGCATGTTAGGAATGATTGGGAAGAAATGGAGAACAGAACAGAAATCCTCATTATGGCATTGAATAAATCCACAGGGAGGCCACAATTTCACCATTTTGTGCAGCTTTGTTCCTCATCTTCTGCTAAAGGATCAACTAAAATTAAATTAGAGGGCAGAACAACAATGATAATTAAAATTACTCCAAAAATATTTAAATCAAATTCATTTTATCCTGGAAGGGAGAAAAGCAAAGAGGAATATAAACCTGGGAGCAGCACAGACAAAGGGGAAATGGTTGTTCACTCTATCAACACAAAAACTAGAGAGGAAGTAGTAAAATTATCAGCATGAACATTTGAAGCAAACAAATACTGCTTTATGCTTCCCTCAACTGCATTGTGGGATTCTTTGCTTCAGGATGCAAAGGTTCACTTGGAAATAAATTCATTTCATACATAGAAAGAAAGGCTATTGATGGCTTCTATTTTTCCCACCAAGGCAAGAGGAAAGTTCTCTTTTCAAAAGAAAAATTCAAGGCAGGAAGTTATTTAGAGTGAAATGATGCTCATATTCTTTCTTCTCTCCAGAACCCTAATGATGGCCTCAGCCTTTTCTCTATAAAGGGACCTCAGGAATTCTTAGGAGAAACTCCAGGAACAGTAATTGAGAGAACTTTTTCTCTAACATCTTCCACAGAACTGGTGAGCTGCAGAAAAGGAGTCTGTGCTATGAGCCATTGTTGAACCAGAGAACGTGTCAATAATGCCAAAGATGACATCAATTCCCAGCTTCAGCCTCCTTCCACAGCCCAGGCTGATCCTTTCATTTGTCTGTGTTCCTCTGCATAAAAACCTTTCTTCTAATCCTGATAGCAGGATAATACTCCTGATTTACAATGCAGCCTCTTCATTTTGGGGCTCACTTGCCTGGCACAGAGTTCCTGACATGGTCTGGGACACAGAGGCTGCCTGGTTCTACGTTCTGCATACAGCTGGAATGCCACCCACTGCACTAAGATAATATTTCACTCATGTAGTATAATATTCTTATTTTAATATGATATTTTGACTGCCTTTGAGCCAAAACCAAGCATTGCCCTCCATTTATTTCCCCAGCTCAGCTGCTGTTTACCTTCACAGCCACAGGTGTGAACCAACACATTGAAAAATGAAGCTAAGTCAGACAGATGTCAGCTGCTCGTCAGTAACACCTGCAGGAAATACTCTGTGCCTGTGCAGCCTTAGAGCTGTAAGTGCCTCTCACTCAAAGGCTTCTGAGGCCATTCACAGCCCACCCGTGCAATTCCACCTTCATTCTGGGATACTAAAAGGGTGCTTGGATTCCAGACAGGTGCAAGAGGTACTTCCTTTGCACCAGGGCTTGGAGAAGGTATTTAAAGGGAAGAATTTGATCTGATCAGGCTGAGAAACCCCAGCTCTTTTTACATGCCCTGAAGAGCTCTAACACACAGATAAGTGCACTTTGCTAAGCTTCAACCAGGTTCATTCCAATAAAGCTGATGCTTTAAGAGTCCATCCACCCCGAATTACACGTAATTAATCTGCTCAGAAAGGCAGAAAGCAAATACATCTACACCACAGTGCCAGAGAGACAAGGGCAGGCTGCTCAGGAGGAGAAGAGCCAGAAATTCCCCATCCAAATGCATTTACACAATAAAAATCAAAACCCAAACCAGCGAACCTCAGACTCCACAGACAATGTGGCCTTTAAACTGACAGTAAATCGCATGTGGAAGTTCCAATAACAGGACAAATTAGCTGGTTCTGCGCTGTATCCATCACCATGAGCTCCCAAGCGTGGCTGAGGGGGCACAAAGCAGGATTTGGGTTGCACTCTTGTCTCCCATACACACCAAAAGGTGGTTCTGGCTTTGATTTCTCTGCAAACACCTAAACTCCTCCCTGCTCATACTGATCCACACTCATCACTTGAACTTCATCAACAGCTAAGGTCCAGGGAAAGCAGTGGAAGGTTTTGGCATTTGTAGAGCCAAGTTTTTGGTTCTAGATTTGTAAAATACTTCAAGCTAAGTGTTTCTGCCCCCCCAGTTGCCTTTTGCAGAGCTAGTGAAGCCTTCATAAAACCTAATAAGTTTCCAGCCATTGTTGAGTTCTGTACATTCTGTTCTTGATCATAAAGTAGGTGATGCGTTCAGGCAGTGCTTGTTGCAATTAAATGCCTTGATACTCCTATTAGAAATAGAAATAACCAAGGAGGAGTGGCCCAGGAAGTTTTCAAAGGTGTTAAAGCCTCCCTGATGGGCTCATGGCTGTGAGTCCCAAGTTCATGGCACATCTCATCCTGGCAAAGTGATTCCCAAAACACTGAAAAATCCATTTTTATATTACTGACACCACCTTCCCTTTCTATTCAACGTGGGCATCAACTCAGCCCTGCAAAAATTTGAAGTCAAACCCAATTTGAATTCCAGCCAAGGGCAGAGATTTGCCATAATTTGTATTGTTGCAGTGTTTGCAAGCAGGAACAGCTGCCTGCTCCTATTCCCACACAAAGGAAAAGCTGGTGCCTCTCCAGGAAGTCAGGAGGTAATTGTAGAGAGATGAAAACAAACAACTGGAACAACACCAGGTAGCAGTGAGCTGGCTCTGAGCACAGTATCAGCTGTGGAATTGCTGCAGGAGAGCTCTCTGCACCACATTGACCTGGATCACAGCACACCCATTGCTGGGTGCTCAGGGAAGGAAAAGGAGAGCTCTGCACCACACTGGGGTCACAGCACATCCATTGCTGGTGCTCAGGAAGGAAAAGGAGAGCTCTCTGCACCACACTGGGGTCACAGCACACCCATTGCTGGTGCTCAGGGAAGGAAAAGGAGAGCTCTCTGTGCCACACTGGGGTCACAGCACATCCATTGCTGGTGCTCAGGGAAGGTCACCAGGCTGGGCTCTGAGGGGCTGGCTGAAGGATGGCAAAGGTGGTGGTAAATAAAATCCAATCTAGCTCATTTGCAAGTCTCCTCTTGGGACTATGGACAAGGCACATGAAGTATCAGCAATCAGGATGGTGAGAAAAGCATGTATTTTAGTTACCTGAGCAGGCTCTGAGGTGATGTGCAGAAGGGAGAGGAAGGCTGTGGTAACTCAGTGTCACCCATGCTGATGGCAGAGCAGCACTGCCACGCAGACAGAGCTGGTCTTGCTGTCATGACATTTGTGAGAATGTCACACGGCCCAGTCTTTGCACACTGAGATGTCAAGGCTCAAAGACATTTCCTGGTGCCTTTCAATGTCCAGAGGCATTAAAAACCAAAAGTAAATGCCCCCAAGCATTTACAGTTGCTGTAAGGCCCAGACTATCAGCCAACAATCCATTTATCAAGAGTTTCTGCACTGTTTGAGGACAGAGACAGAGCCTGAAGGCCTCAGCTGCCATCACATCCAGGAATCCTCATGGCAAGGCCCTCCCCAGCAGATTTTTGCAGGAATGGAAGAATCTCAGCATTCTTGCTGACAATTTCTCTCAGGCTTGGGAAGGGCTGTGCACCTCAGCCTGCACCTCTGCTGTCCCTCCCTGTGGTTTATGATCTCCAATACATCACTGGTGGGTAAACACTGCAGTGATGTATTACTAATAAATCATTAGAGTATTGTCACCTCAGTGATGAATTGCATGAGCACATTGCTAAAGTGCTGCCCCTCTGAAGATATATTATGGAAAAACAATTTCTTTGTATTTTTTTTTTTTATAGGGAGTTAAGGTGCATACCACAAGCTTATTTCTCAGCTTTTTTGATGCCTCAAGAGTGAAATCACTATCCAGCATTTTACTACACCTTGTAGGTGAAACCACTCCACTGCCAACCCCACTGGGCAACAGAGAGCAGAACCACATCATGGTAAAGGAATTTCTGTCAGGGTGCAATACAAAGATTACTTGAATATCAAATAAAGGCTGAATGTATGAATTTAGCAAGGGATAAAGTGCTGCAGACTGGCTCATCCAACAGAAGCTTTAAAGCACCCTGCAGATCCCCCTTTTCACTGCTGATTTCCCAAAGAGAGTGCTGATTATTCCCAGCAAGGCAGGTTCTGGGCAGTTCCTGAGCTGCCAGGCTCATTTCCACAGCTGCCTCTGTGTCACTCTGAGGAAGGAGCCACCATTGCCCACACTCACATAAAGGAAAACCAAGGCACAGAAAGTGATTTACTGAGATCTGATAGCTCAGAGGAGGATAAGGCCCCCTAAATTTTCTTACCCACAGCTAACAGGAACATCCCTCAGCTCCTAAGCGCTATTTAATGCCATTAAAGATTTTTATTTTGACACCTGCACCATTTCCCAGGGGACACAAGCAGCTCCTCTAGCCCTTGTGGCTGTGGTGTCACCTCTTCAAGCACAGCCAGGGCTTGTGGCCCTCCTGAGCTGGCAGAAACTTGCTAAGACTCAGTTCTAACTTGGTTTGATTTGTACAGGTTTGTGCAGACTTTCATATTTGTTTGCAGTATCCATTCTTGTGTCCCCTAAAAGCACAGCTTCCACCCTTTGTGATTGTTGGGAAAACTCTGCCTTCACAGCACCCCCTCTTCTTCCTTATGCTACATTTCCCACTTTTCCCTTGAGGTCCCAAATTATTTTTTGCCACCTATGTATGTAGAATTTATAGAAAATGTGTGTTCTCAAAATCCATTCTGCAACCCTCTTTTCCTGAGCAACGCTGCACCCTGGCTTGCACAAAAATGGAGATAATCATTACATTAATTTGTCATCTGAAAAATATAGCAGTGGCTACTCTAATTTATCTCCTTGATTTGACATAAGTCCTTTTCCATGCAAGAATTCTCTCTGTATCAATCTAGAGATAAAGGAGATTACAGTCTCAAAAGCTGTGCTTTCCTTTTCCTTCAAAACTAATTGTCCATCTGTCTTCCAAAGAGATTAATAAGCTGCTTCAGCTAGCAAAAGTCTTGTGTCCAGATAAAGACACCAAGTCTTAAATTAATGAAGAACAGAAGAAGAGAACAAGTCAAAGTCTGAAGTCAATCAGGAGGAGGAATTAACAGCTAAATTTGCCTCAAACTCTTAAAAATTACAGCATCTCTGATCCTGCTCCTTTGGCCTAAAGGAGGAGTAGGTAAGGTGGGGTTTATCCTCTTAATATTATTGTTTAATATTGATGTTCAGTGAGAGCTGTTAAAAAAAATGGGATGATTGGACAGAAGAAGATGAAGCAAATACTGAAACAGTAGAAATGAGTACAAAAAAACACAAGCTACCAATGCCTGAGACTGAGGGGCTCCAAAGATCTGCATTGAAATTCTTGTTTATCACCAGACACCTCAATAAGAAAGTGGCAATCAAATGTAAGGCAGTTCAAACCCTTAGAGCTCACTACCATCATGTGGTCTCAAATCAGTAAAGCATTTATTCAGTAACTTACCTCCTTTTTGCAAGTTCACTTATAGGCACTTCCATGGTATTTTGGGTCTTGACTAATTCAGAAGGATGCTTCATTTCAGGATATAATAAAATCACTCTCAAACTAAACCAAAAAAAAGCAATTCAGAGAGCCTAGTGAGAAACAGAGAAGAAAAAACCTTGAAAGGCAAATATCTTCAAACCTGCTTTTAAAAAGCAGGATTAAAAGACAAAAAGCTCTACTGCAGAGAAGATGCAAAGCACTTAGAAATGCTATATTTATTCTGGGCAGAATGCAAACTCTCTTTTTCCTTGCCAAGCCTTCAGATTACATCAGACATCGAGTTTTCCAAATATAGCCTGCTAATTATTGATGGCTTTTTTTTTATACCCAAGATAAAAGACTGTCAGGGACTGTGTGAGAGCTCTTCCAAAAAAAGCCTTGAATTTTCCTTTATCTCCAGGATGAGAGTCTTGGATACTCTGACAGGAAGTATGGATGCCCAGATGCTGCTCCTAGAAAGATCTCAAGATATTCCATATATAGTTTTCCAAACTTGTATCTGTGATCCCTTGTGGACCCTTGATAGACTAGGTGATATCCCACGAAGGATTTGGGAATATGAGTACAAACTTCTCCGCCAGGCTCCCAACTTAAACAGCAGTTTCCATTTCCCATCAGTAATACACATTTATAATTCCAGACATTTTTCTGAGTGTTCATACCCAAAAAAAGCTTTTGCAATACAAATTACTTGAGCTACATGGGCACATTTAGTTGAGCTGCAGTTTTCAAATCAAATTGGGCATTGACTTGAAGAGCTCACTTAAAGAACATTCAGTTTTCCCAAATTCATGAAAGCTAAAAGTGCATTTTACTGAGTTGCAGACTGACCTTTAATTCTGAGGACAGTTAAAATAAAAATACAACAGGCTTGGAATATTCTGCACTCCATCGCATTGTGTTATTGTGTAATTGTGTAAATTGTGCCCCTCCATGCCAGCAAAGATGGGAGAGGAGGGTAAGGACAGGAAAATTATCTTTGCTTTCAAATTTTAGCCTGTGATGTTGCCAAGAAAATTATTCACCAGAATGTTTAAGCAAGGTGCTCGATTAAAGAAATCCTGAGTTTGTTCCCTATGGGTTCACTTGTTCCATTCAAGACTTAGATGGCAACTGCAGGAGTGTATAAGGCACAAGGTTCTACAAATAATTAACAGCCCTGATCTTGAAATGAATCACAGAGACAAGCCCATATTCCTGAGGTATGTCTTGGAATAAAATGTCTATTAGAAAATGTTATATATCCTGGCTCCTGGATGCTGTCATGTATTAGTTGCAGTTTCTCTTGTACAGGAAGCTATGTTGATCATTTAGAATTTGTTTACTCAGGCTAAGTAAATTAAGAGTTTTAGAAATACCTATTACACGTCAATAAATCCCATGTTTAATAATTAGTGTTTATTTAGCACACAGTACAATAACTGTCTAATTAAATATAGATTTGCAAAACTAATTTTAAAGCAATACTGACACTGAAAGGACTGCCAAGCCCTCGTTTTTTTGGGGTTTTTTTTGTTCCATGTTGATTTTGCTATCAATTTCTCTCAACTTTTGCAACACTCAGGAAAATTCCTTTTTTCTATCTCTTAATGTCACACTCAAGTTTTCTGCCTGCACTCTCTTCCTTCCCACAGATATACTAACATAAGATGCTTGATTAATTTGAATTCTAATCTTTCCAATATGCAGTTCAATATACATTTCATCATACCACAAGCAGCAGTGAAAACCTGGGCAAGGCCAAGAAGGCAAAAATGAAACCAGGCATCAATTACCATAAGCACACAGCAAGGCCATGATCCCACAGTGATGGGTGCCAGTTCTGGGCAATACTGAATCACTCTCAGGATTTATTTGGCCAGAATCAGTCACAATACCCAGACACACAGGAGGAATTTATGCATAAGGATAAACAGTCTCTCAGCAAAAACTTGATGTCACATTGATGAGGCCTGACCTGCCACAAAGCCCATTGATACCAACTGTGGGGTTTTGTTTGTTTGTTCAAATTTGGATTCATACAAACACTCAGGGTGATTCAACACCAGGCCAGCATGCTCCCTCAGACCAGTCAATTTTCATTCTATTAATACAAACCAAAGCCAGATTTATTATGGCTGAGTGTAACTGTTCAGTTCCTTCCAGTTCAGCAAAGGTTCCACTTTCGATCTGAGCTCGGAAGCAAATTAGACTTTACACTCTCCTGAGATTCAGGAGCACATTACAGCTTTATTATGGCTCTGGAAAGGGACAAAACTTTCGACCCCATTTAGCAGCTGGATGAGCTTGCACAGCAAGTCTCGTGGAGCACAAGGAGTGATTGGTGACAACCAACACGGCTTCACTGAGGGCACATCCTGTGCCTGTCTGTGGGGGACTTACAGAGCTGCTGAATTAGGGGAGAGTGACTGATACTCACCTATCTGGACTTGTGCAAGGCACTGGACATTGTCCCACTGACACCCTTGTCTCCAAACAGGAGGGATTTGGCAGAGGGACACTGGGGGGGAAGGGATGGCTGCTGCTCATACTCAGAGCTGGGGTCGATGTCCAAGCACAGAGCAGGGCCCTGTTCTGTTCCTGGGGCCAGCACTGGGACCAGCCCTGTTCACCAGCAACAGGACAGGGCTCTCAGCACACCTGGCAGCAGCACCAAGCTGTGCTGACACGCAGGAAGGAAGGGATGCCATCCAGAGGGATCTGCTGTGCCCCTGGATCCCTGGAGGTGTCCAAGGCCAGGCTGGACAGAGCTTGGAGCACCCTGGGACACTGGAAGGTGTTCCTGCCCATGGGATGATCTTTAAGGTGCTGTCCAACCCAAACCATGCTGTGGCTCTACAATAAGTGAGCAAGACCCTCCCAGCAGTGCTGCCCTGCAGCCTGTACCTGCTGCTGAGCTGTGATTCAACACCATCCCTGTGCATCTACATCAGTCTGATTCTAGCCAGGATTGCTCCCTGCCTCCAGCAGGTTTGGAAGTAATTAAAATTAATGGCATGCAGATACCTACAGAAAAAAGCTCTAGAAAAATCAAAGTAGAATTTGTGCCACATCAGTGTGAGGCCCTGACCCTAACCTGAGATCCCAGGCACACCCTTCCCTCCTCCACCCCCAAAACAACAGCACCTGAGTTTTGTCTCCTAGTGAAATATTGTTTGTATTGCTCTACAGGGCTTTGCTTTCATCTATAACCACCTTAACATGCCATAATTTCCTTTTCTGTTGGGTTGCCATCACTCCCTTCCCCTGCTCTCTGGAGAGGCAAAGAGTAAATAAATCACCCAGAGCAAAGTTTCAACTTTTATATTTTGGACTCAAGAGAAGAATTATTTGAACTAGGGCTGATTCCAAGTGGTGAGGGTCCCACTGTGGGTTCAAGCCAGCTGGTTCATACCTTTTCATGCAGGAATATTCTTACAGCCTCCAATACACCCCCCACATGTCAGTGACTTGTAGTGAAGGGATTTACCAGCTCAGTCAGGCACTAGAGCAAAGCCCACTGCCTCATTTCGCTGGCCATATATCCTCAGAAACCCTCCTGAGTGGGCCTGACTTGCTTTTTTTGCTGCTGTTTTCAGGGTTACAGGTAATGCTGCCTTCCTGATGTGCATGATGAAAGGACTTTAATGAAAAGCCTCTGATCTGGCTTTTCTGTACATCTCCAAGGACTGGCAGCTGAACTGCACTCACCTCTACACCAGTCAGTGCAGTTTGGTCAATTGGTGCTGTGCAGGTGTCAGCTGAAATGACACAAAGCTGGGCTGCTGCACAAGGGAATATTTCCCTATTTCATTTTCCCCTTTTTTCAGAAAATGGCAGAGAGGTGAGTTTTTCAAACAAACAAATACTCCTTTGTTTATGATCTGAAGATTGGTCTCAAAGCCCTTATTAGTATGTAAGTGGCTTCCATAAGATCACTTCTGTTGGAAAGGATTGCAGGATTTAGCCCTAATTAATATTTTTCCCCAAAACTCTGCAAGTACCCATCTCACACTACCTATATCTCTTATATTCCAGAGAACTTATCAAATGGGAAACAGAAACCAGATTTATGTTAAGTAGGAGAAACTACAGTTGGCATTTTCCATCAAATGCTATTATTCAGAATAAAAATACCAGTCCTAAAATGGAATCAGATGATCTAAAATAAGGCAGTATCTTGCTGAATTAATGTCCTGACATATAAATCCTTCAAGAGCTGCCATAAATTAAATCCCACAGACAGAAGCCTCTGCTCCACAGTGAAACAACACACAGATGCTGAGGATAAGGTGCATTGATGAGCAACAAACCCAGGCTTTTACTTACACTTGTAATCATTGAGGAACACACACAGAGCTGAGTGATTAGCAGCCTGGAGGTGACATATTAACTCAAATTACCTGGAGTGATTAGAGCCAATTAGAACCATTAGCAAAGAGGAGGCAGGACCAGCTGAGCCTAAAAGGCAGTGCCTGGAGAGGCTTGTCCAAGCTGCCTATGGAATGTGGCTCTGCTGCTGCCATGGAGCACTTGAGTACCTGAATTAAACCTTGCCATGGCTTTGGTCTGCCACAAACCCTCATGGGGATTTTGGCAATTTTCAGTTTTGCTCCATGTAATTCCTTTCTAGAGGAGATTCCCTCAGTAACCACTCTTTTATTCTGAAAATTTATTCAAAAATTTGTCCCAAGAACAATGTTAGAAACGTGATTTTGAACAAGAGAGGTTTAGATGTCTTTATACACTGAGAAAGTTTTGCGCATCAAATATGTGTGAATTACTCTTAGTGTTAAAAGTTACATAGAAATTTGCAGACACCCTTAGAGAATACACTCCAGTGAACATAATTCTGTATAAATCTAAATGCTAAACCAACAACATCTGAAGCAACTAGCAATGAAAAGTCTTGTCTCATACTCTAAACCAAGACTCTTCAATGGCTTTCAGTATTTTCATGTATCAAAAAAACAATCAGTGGCTCTGCATATCTAATAAACCACGTTGATAACGAGGCAAAATTTTGTCAAGTACATTGAGCCAAGCTAATTTGTAATACACATTTGCTGTGCACTTTTCAACCTCTAAGAGCATGTGTTTTTTCCCCCTGCTTTTAACTCTTACAAACAGATGGGTTAGCTTGTTATTTAGGGCATGTTTCTCATGGATAATTTCATATATTGGAAGGAGATGGTTTCACTTCTAGTCTTTTTCTAAAGGAGTATTTTGTAGGATTACTTGGAGTAGCTACTTATCACTAATTAGTTTTCTCCTAAACATGAGAAGACCCAATTTCCACTTAAATTTCTTTGGCAAGAGAAGGGAAATTCTATTGTAAAACCAAAATTTGTAAGGAACTGGTGTTACTTACATGAGTTGATGCCATTTTCCAAGACTGGCTCATTTGCTAAGAACAAAACAAGTATTATAGCAAACCTACATTGGAATGTATATATTTAGGATAAAACTTGGTGGTTTTTCTTTGTCTAAGTGAGAATACCAATTGATTAATCCAATAAATCTTCATTA
>VRYO01002014.1:13240087-13262895 GCA_009812075.1 Sialia sialis
CCTTTCTTAGCAGACACCTGTCCTCCAAACCAGGACAAGGGCTTAAAAATCCCTCCATCTTCACTGGAGTCACAGCCTGTATTCAGCTGAGAAAAGCAAAGCTACTCCTCAATCCCAGTGGGATAGCTCAGCTCTAACCAAAGGATAGAGTTCTTGTGTTTGGAGGGAGGGATTGTGCCTGAGGGGCAGCAGGGGAGGTGCAGATGTGGAAGCACAGGAGAAGCACCTGCTTGTGCAGGAAATGTCAAACCCAAATGCCAGATCCTGAAATCTCCTGGCACAAGTGTGGTGGGATGAGGCACCTGCAAGGCCAAGCCACCTCCAAACAATCCCTGGAATTGCAGGGCTGCCTTGTGGATCCCGCTGCATCCCCCACTGCCCCAGAGGCTTTGGGGCATTGTCTGAGGCTCCAGAAGGATCCCCCTCTCTCTGCATGCCCAGAGAACATTCCTCAGCCCACAGTGCCCTTCCCCTGTGTGCAGCACAGCTGCTGTGTCTGCCCTCCCATTTATCCAGCAGAGTTTTCTAACAGCTCTCACTTTTTTCCCCACCAGCAGGAGCCCATCCACGCTGCCAGACACAAGCAGCACTCACAGCAGCATCAGGCAAAGACTTTGCTCCTGGCCAACACACAATTTTGTTTTGGAAAAACAAAAAATCCCTTATTGCTTTGGAAAAACAAAAAATTGTTTGGGAAAAACAAAAATCCATTATTGCTTTGGAAAAACAAAAATCCATCTTGAGTGTGCCGACGTTTCTTCCTACACAAATATTTGGGTTGTAGTAGCCAAGGGTTGAAGTGAAAGATTGTAAATAGAATAGCAGCTACTGAAAACTGTTTCAAATCTTAGGGCAGTTGAGAATAACAGTCCAGAAGTTGTCACTACAGCTAAAAGATGGAAAGATATTTTTAAAGTATAAATAAAGACATAAGTAAAATGAGTGAGAGAATCCATGGAGATTTCTGAATTTCAAAGACAAAAAACACAAAGAACATGTTTCAAAAATTAATCTCCTATTTTTTCCTCTGAGGTTTGCCACACAAGCACAGATGAAAAACTACTGGGAAATAGAAAATAAACTGGATTTGATAATTGGGATGTAAGTTCCAAATAAATTGCAGGCATTCCTATTCTAAATACAGTGAACTCAAATGCTTTAGGACTTGGGTTCAGATGCTAACTGTACAACCTATTACATTAAATGCTGCAGGCTCAGTGGAAATTTAAGAGGAATGTATCAGGAAAAGCATTAGGAGTCCAGAGAGTTCTGGAAATGCAGCAGGGATATTATTTTTAAAGGACTAGAAGATGCACACCTATACAGTGTGAAGAAACAATGGTCTCAACAGGAACACAAATTTAGCAGAGATCTCTGGATCCAAGCAAGCTGCAGCAGTACCAGACCCAGAAAGGAAAGCAGCTGGAAGACAACCTGACTTGTTAGAATTTACTGTAAATCTCCTTGTAAACCCTTACCACTCGATAGCAGCACAAAGTATTTGAGGAATTTTGCTTTTGTATCTTTGAGCCCAGAGTACTCACAACACGAACCTTAAACAGGAACAGCTGGAGCTACTGAATTGCCCTGGAAACCATCACAGAGAGAGGCCAGATCCTCTATGGTCTCCTCTACACTCCCAGAAGTAATATAACCCTAATCTGTTTTAGATATACAAAAAAGGGCAAACTCTCCTTTTCTTTTTTTCATTTCCAAGATTGTCTGCATTTACTTATTCCAGAGGAGGCAGAATTAGGAGGCAGAAAAAAGACATTTTTTCCCTGTGTTTTTCTCCAAGCTGACTCAGCAGAAAGGAGCACCACCATTCAGACCAAAGAGCCTTTTTTAGAAGATTTTTCACTTCAGAGCTTCTGATGCAGACACCTCAGGTGAGGCTGCACTCTGAGCTAACCCAAACAGTACCAGGACAGCCCAGGACTTCCCCTTTGTCTAATGTTACCCTGTCACCTGCATGCTGCAATTACTGTCTGAAGCATCCAGTTCTGCTGGGAAAATTGTAACCTTGCTCTGTGGAAGAGCAGAACTAGGATAAGACAGGGGCAGTCACAGGAACTTCTAGTGGCTGGTGATTTGGCCCCAGAAGTCCAAGGTAAAAATGTAGGCTTTGCAGTGTAAATGTACAAAAAAAAGTACTACAGCAGGTACATGGATTAGCTAATTTTTTTTTTATTAGAATTGCAGGTGCTGGAGAAATATAGAATACAGCAATTACATAAATTTAAGGTAACTAAATAGTTTCATAAGGAGAAAAAGAAAATATGAGAAGAGAAAACATTCAAAGATGCTTTTGCAGCACCAGGTTTTGAATGGATGAACCCACATTCTTAAAGAGCACCAGTTACTGAGGGACACTTCACTCATGGGAAATTAGCAGTTGTACCAAGGGGCACATCCCAGTGAATCCCAATGCCTTTGATGTATTCTGGGGTTCAGAAAGTGACCTCTGGTGACAAAAAGATCTGCAGCTCTATGTGGGCTAGTTGAATCACCAGAGATGGTGTTCCAAATGCACCAGCCCATGGACCAGCACAGTCAGATCTCAGAATCTCAGAATCACGGAATCACTGGGTTGGAAGAGACCTTCAAGTCTAACTCATGCCTTAACACCTCAACTAAACCATGACACTGAGTGCCACATCCAGTCTTTTTTTAAACACATCCAACACATTCCTGATCCAGGCCAGGGGCCATTGGACTCCTTGGACACCAGGGCACACTGCTGGCTCATGTTCAACCTGCTGTCCATCAGTGTCCCCAGGTCCCTTCCAGCCTGGGCCCTGTCCAGCCACACCATCCCCAGCCCATAATGCTGCAGGGGTTATTGTGGCCAAAATGCAGGACTCAGCACTTGGACTTAGTAAACTTCATCTTATTGGACTCTTCCCATCCATCCAAACATTCCAGGTCTCTCTGCAGAGCTCTCCTACCTTCCAACAGATCGACACACTCTCCCAGCTTAGTGTGTCTATAAATTTACTGATGAAGGACTCAATACCCTCATCCATGTACACAATGAAAATATTGAACAGAACTGGCCCCAGCACAGACCCCTGGGGGACACCACTGGTGACTGATCCCCAGCTGGATGCAGCACCATTCACCACTCTCTGGGTCTGGCCAGTTCTTAACCCAGCACAGTGCTCCTGTCCAAGCCACGGGCTGCCAGCTTTTCCAGGAGTGTCCTGTGAAACAGTGTCAAAGGCCTTGCTGAAATCCAGGTACACAACATCCACAGCCTTTCCTGCATGCACCAGGCAGGACACTTGGTCATAAAAGGAGATCAGGTTGGTCAAACACAACCTACCCCTCCTAAACCCATGCTGGCTGGGCCTGACACCCTGGCCATGCTGTAAATTCTGCATGATGGCACTCACTATAAACTGTTCCATGACATTACCAGGTGCTGAGATCAGGCTAACTGGCCTATAGTTACCAGGATCCTCCTTACTCTATGAGAATGCATTTCTTAACTTTGGTCCCATTTTCAGGAATTCCTATTTAGAAAACATGACAGCGCTTTAACAGCATGATCTAAGCATGTTTTCAAAACAGCTCAAGGGCAGCAGTTAGAAAAGTTTGAATACTTCTAATAATATAGATGCTCTGTGTATTCTTTCAGATGGAGATATTTAAGCACAAAGAGGACACCTGTGTTGGGATTAGAATTTTGCTTTAAACAACAAAAGGCAACATGGAAAACTGCTAATGCTGTGATCTTCAGACACTTCAGGCAGATGTCAGCCTTGGTGAGCTATTTCCCTCTGCAAACATCCTGGTCAATGAGCTGTGCTGGGTTGTCTGAACCTGCTCTGGAGGGGACACTGCTCCCACTCCAGGGACCTGCATCTGCTGATTTCTGTCTTTCCAGTTTCTTGCTGCATCCTGAATAATCTCTAAATGAGAACTTTCAAAATTAGGATGTTCTCAGGCAGTCAGTCTCAGGCTGCTTATCCAACTTGCCACATTTTTCTCTGAAAGAGCAGAATTCCAAAGATCAGTGGCTCTGTCATAATGATCCAATGGCATCCTCAGGACACAGGAGCAGAGCCCACCTGCTACTGACAGCAGAGCTCAAACCTCATTTCCAGCTTTAATAGCTGCACCAATCAATGGAAACAATGCTCAAATTATAGCTGCAACAAATTCCTGTATGTTGTTGGCCTGCTCATTGAACAGTGGAGTGAGAGAGCCCCCAGTAGGCTGCAAGCACAGCCCTATTTTACCTGACAACCCTTAGGCTGCTTCAGTAGGGCAAATATCAGTTTGAATCTAAGTTTTCAGAGACTGGTAGCAGCTACAGACTGAAATATGATTTTATTTTTTTCAGCTGTCTACAGTGCACAGAATGCACAGCCTTGGGAAAACCTTATGGGTTAAAGGAACTGAGGTGAGATTAAAGTGATTGTTCCAACTAAACAGATACATTCACTTCCCTTAGAGAAATAAAAGTCCCAAGTTATTAAAATAGTCAGCTCCTCCAAGAGGGTATCCTTCTCACAACCAGTTTATCTTCATACACAAGGTTTGCATTTTTTTTAAACTCAGACAAATTTGAACTCTGTGTCTTTACTGGAAAGTCAGTACCTTGTGAGGCAGCTTTAAAGGCAAGACCTTAATCCTGAAATATTAGACATCAGCCTCTCAAAGGTACATTCCAGAGAATTCAGAAGTTCTGTCATGAAAAATGTATACATTTTTTCCTGAACTAAATTATTCCTTTAATTTGCCTATTACATTTTGTGGCCAAGATTGTAAGGAAAGTTCTCTAAAATCCATTCTTGTGTCTGCCTGGTTTCTCTGTGTTTCTGGCTCTTGCAGGTCACCACTCTACTGACGACTATTTTTGTCACTGATAAAATGCTAGAGAGTTACTAACAACCCAAAAGGATATCAACCCACAGACTTGAATTCCTGCATTTCTTGCTTCTTCCAGATGAACGGAGCAATGGTGCTGAAAGGGTGAAGACCAAGAGTTTTAATGGAGAATTCCCAGATTCTCCTCAGGACAGCCACAAACTCAGCCAGTTGTACCCTGCAGCTTCACTGTGCTTCTATTTTAATTTATCCTGGGGTCTCATGACAAAATCTGCTCAAGAGCCATGTTGCCTGTAGATGGAGCAACACCAGAGAACAAACCAGCTCATAAATAATGGCACCTCATTATGATAATACTGAGAAGAGAAAAAACAAAAAAGAGAGAAAAAACAAACATCCAAAAAATCCAGTCTGATCACCTTTGAATAAAGGACTCTAGACAAAACCCTTCCCTTCCTCAAGACAGGATCTCTCCAGAGGTTACTCATTTTGTCCTGCCTATTGTAAAAAAAAATTAGGAAAGTGGAGGGGGGGTGGAAATCACCCACTCCCCATCTTCAATTGTCTTTACTCTGAAGGCTCACACAATATATCAATGGAGATTACTTCCAGAAATAGAAAATCTCCCCTAAGGCACTCTTTTCCTCTTCATATTTTCACATTCACTCAGATGGGATAAAAATGTGCCTGGTATCAAATTAAGACTTCAGGGGTGGGAAACAAATGGTGCCAGATTTAACTGGGGCTTAGAAAAAGACACTTCAAGGTAACAGGAGCATCTGCTACTCCTCATTCAGGAGTGTATCAACTTCAAAACCAAATGACAGCAATACATGTCATTTGGACTGGCATTTTCACCCACATTTCCTGGTTAATATTGCAGCTTTGGCCAACCATAAAGGCAGCATGTTTTATGTTCTTCTTCAAGACTAGACAAACAGAGGTGGCAGCCTAGGAGGTAAGAGAGACAAAGTCCTCAATATGAAAACACAAACGCTGATGGGCAGAATAACAATAAAACTTCACCATCAGCTGTGACAGGCTGAGGTTTCTCCTGCCCTCTCATCTAGCAGAGTTATCCTTGAGTTTTCCATTGTCTCCTCAGTAACCAGGCTTTGCTAGGGCAGCATTCATCAATGTCTCCTTCATTTTTCTTAGGCTGAAAATCAAAAGGGGCTTACTGGTGTTATCTGTATTAAAAATAGCCTGAAACCATGTTCAGGATGATCTGCTGCATCTATTGGCAATGCTGTGTCACATGAACAGCAAGAGATTCAGAAGAAATAAGAACAATAGCTTTCTTTGACTTCCCTAATCTGCAGGGTCAAGAAACTGAAACATTCTTTTTTCCCCTTAGTTTTACAAATTCTTGTAACTTCAGCATCTAACAAATCACAGATATCCAGCCTGTGATTCAAATACAACTTTCTTTTCAGCATTTTCTCAAAAATTAAGTGGCTAGGAAGACTCAACTTTAAAAATAATGAGAGAAAAACCCTGCAAGTGGCACTGACAGAAATCCTTTAAAAAGCTTCCCCCTCCAAAACCTCTCCCATCAATCGATGATTATCACAAATTGGTTGATTGACTTCTCATTTTCCAGCAGGTTTGTTTTACTCACAGACCTTGTTCCTGCAGGTGAGGTTTCCCTTTTCCCTTGCACACTGCTCATCTTTAGCAGTCTAAAGTGCAAGCACTTGTCACTTCTGTGTTTCTTTCAGACCCAGCTGTGTTGGATCTATGTAGCACTGAGCAAAACATTCAGCATTTCCTTTCCAGAATCTCCAAAGTTGTGTTCTACACTGTATTTCCACAGTTTGCACTCAAGCCTGAGAAATCATTGCAACATTATAGACTTGATGAAGAAGACTGGGATTATAAAAAGGAGCTGAAGACTTGTATCCTGAAAGAAACTGTAAATAAGTCTCTGGAAAGGTTTTACTGTTTGATCAAAACAAGTGGTCTAGTGCACAGAAGAAAAACAAATTTTTTTCTTCCCCTTCAAGTTCTCTGATCTCTGAAGAGGAGGAATATGCAGCAGAGATTTAGGGATGCTAAAGGTGCACAAACCTTCCTGTCTAAGTAGGAATAAATGCTCTCCTGCAGCTGATGCTCTTTCTTATCAGGCATATGGGAAACCTTACAAATAATGCTCTCACAAGTGGCTGAATTGTGGCAGTGCAACCTCATTGTTGCTCCAGAGGATCAGAAACTCAGTTTTCATTTAATGCTGTGGCCTACTGATGATGACAAAGCTTTTATATTTTGTGTTACATAAGTATTTAGCCTGAATTCAATTTAGAGGGTTTGCAGTGCATAACTCAGCCATCAGCTGCATGTTTTCTCTGCTTCATTTGATTTTCTTGTGCAAATCCCATTCACTGAAAGAAAGGGAAAAAAAGTATTTACTACTCTTTTTTCTGGTTAATCATTCCACTTGTGTGTAGACAAATTATAAATCAGTTTGGTGATTTAGACAGAAAAGCCTCTACAGAATTTTTACCTGCCTGTACCACAGAGAATGCCTTTGATCAAGGTTTATGAGCAAAGACCTTCCCAGGGCTGCATGCCAGCTCCTTAAAGGAAAATCAATACATCCTGGGAGGGAGCATCTGGAGGATTAACTTTTGGATTTAACAAAGCATCCCTCACCCAGGGACTCAGGTCTGTTTGAAGCTTCCAGATCTTAAATCACACTTTGAATTTTAGAGTTCAATGTGTCCCTAAATACAAGTCCTAGGAAAGACTTTTTGGAAAAACATTGTCCCAAGAGTTGATAGCCTTCAGATTTCCTGTTTTGTTATATCCAGATCCAGCTGAATTATTTCATCTTTCCATACAATTATTACACAGCAAAAGAAAAAATAAAAAGCTCATAGAACTAAAATATCTACCTGCACTACCAGAATTAAAGCAATTTTTTAACATCAGGTTTTGTTAATATTGGAATGGCTTTCCTTCCAGCGGGGGAAGTGAATTCTCCTCCTTTTCTAAGGCACCTGCAGAAGGAATCCCTATCCTTCTCCAGTCCATTACCTTGAAACAGTGCTGAGGAAGTCTAAAAAGGGACAAAAATTTGTAACATCTATTGAAACCTTGGTATTTAAGCTCCCTTTCACCAGAGCTGTAATAAAAAAAAAAAAAAAGCAATTTTTATTGAGCTTTGGAATCCAATAATACACTGCAAAAGCTCTGGCACTGCCTTAAATCATAACTTATGTATGAGTAGGAAGTCAGTTTTTACACCATATGGGTTACAAGATTTTTCCCTTTTAATCTAGATTTTAATTTACCTTTTCTGCAGGTAAGAACTTCATATAAAGATTATTACCTAATTAGGTATTAAAACTTTGCCTTTCTGTCAACAGCAATAAGGCTCCCATATACATTTGAAGACCTGGAGCAAATTAACTCAGAAATACAAAATCAGCTCCTTTCCACTGAGATTTTACACCTCACATATCAAGATCACTTTTGAAAACACAGCTTAGGCTTCTTAATAATTTAGATTTTATGTATTTATAAGTGAAACATAAACCATATTATTATTAAGTGTTGGCTTAAAATCAACTATTTTATCTCCTCTAACCAAATACAAAATCTGCGTGCTGGGTTTGAAAATTCCTTTTGCAGAGGGTCTAATTTCTGGAGATGATTGAATGGCTCACAGCAGCTTGGATCACCCTGTACCTGATGAAACACAGCAACTGAGCCGTGCTCTGTGGCAAGGACTCTGCAATAATTGGTGATTCTTCCTGCTGACCCATAAAATACTTCTGCTACAAACACTATGTAATCAAGTTTTATAGTAATGAGCTTCCCCTAAGAAGAGGCTGGATTTCACTGCCATAAATATCAAACAACACCAAAAAAAAAGGGTGTTGGTAGGAATTTATCAAAAGGCAGAAGTAATCCACCCTGTTTTGTCAGCATCAACATGTTCTACAATTTTTTAAAATGGGGGGGAAGCTATTGACAGCTTTTTGAGCAACCCCCAGTGAAAATGCTCCACTGTGACACCACAGTAATTGCATGGGAAGCACTGAACAGGGAGCTGTCTCCACGGAGCTGTTACTGGGTTTAGAGAAGCTCATCTCAGGGAAAACAGCCCCTCTCTTGGGGAAAGCACAGCCCGTAGCACCATCCCTGCTCTCCTGCACTCTCCCTGACCAGGAGCTATTCACTGGCCTCTGGTGGCTACAGAAACCTTCTTCACTTGCCCTCTGTACTCAGTTTTGTTTCATCTCCCTGCAGTGCCTCTCCACTGCAGCATTTCAGAGGGATTGTCCATATTATCATCCAAATTCTATGCTGGCTCCAAATTGCTTTTCCTTCCAAAATGTGCAACAACGAAAGCCCCGGGTTATGGAATAAAAGCAATGACACCAAGGAGTGATTATCAAGTGTTCAGAATCTTTCCACATGCACTGCCAGTTCCAGATTTGGGAATGAGGTACTTTGATTTCCCTTCTTTAATAAAAAACTTCTTGAGTATGGCAGCCATGTGAAGAAGTGTCTTTGGAAGGTAGGAGTGCTCCCCTCAGAAGGAACCAGGGTAAATGAGCTATAAGGGCACAGCAAGTGCAGATCTGCAGAAAGAAATGAAATGAAATCAATGCTGCTCAATCAAAGCGCAGGGGAGCTGAGGAGCAGAGGCTGCAGCCACTCCACAGCTGGACTAAAACCAGAAATACATTTGTGAGGCTTTAGGTGTGAGCAGGATGTGCAGAGCACTGCTCTACCCTCTGTCTTCACAGCCTCAGGGTGTGCAATGGGCAGTTTATGGGCATGGCATTCCCATGGATGCATTCCCATGGAGTCCCCATGGGTGCGTTCCCACGGATCCATTCCCATGGCATTCCCATGAATGCATTCCCATGGAGTTCCCATGGAGTTCCCATGGAGTCCCCATGGATGCATTCCCACGGATCCATTCCCATGGCATTCCCATGGATGCATTCCCATGGAGTTCCCATGGAGTTCCCATGGATGCATTCCCATGGATGCATTCCCATGGAGTTCCCATGGAATTCCCATGGAGTTCCCATGGATGCATTCCCATGGAGTTCCCATGGGTGCATTACCATGGATGCATTCCTATGGAGTTCCCATGGATGCATTCCCATGGAGTTCCCATGGAATTCCCATGGATGCATTCCCACAGATCCATTCCCATGGAGTTCCCATGGATGCATTCCCATGGAGTTCCCATGGGTGCGTTCCCAGGGACCCCACAGCCAGCAGGGGCTGCCTGGGCTCACCTCAGCCTGGCCCAGGTGGCCAGCAGGCACCTCCTGCACTGAGAACCCTGATCCTTCAGTGATGGGCACAGCCTGGGCTCTGCAGAGCTCACCCATGACTTTCAGTCACCATTTCATTCTGCTTTTAGTCTTCCCTTTATCCTGAGCCATGAGTTTCTTTGGCTTTTTCAGAGAAGTGATTCAGCACAGGCTGGCACAAGGTGAATCACAGCAAGGGCTGGGGTTCCACATCTGCCCTTCCATCCCATCCTACTCCAAATATTCCAGTACCATGCAGACCAAAAAACAATCCCAGGTGCCATGAGCAGCAGGGAATAATGAGAAGCAGCATTCCAGGCTAGGAAAATGGAAAGAATGTTATCTCCTGTCTTAGCAAGCCCAGTCTTAGGGCAGAGTTTGGACCTTTGGGAGGGTGTGCAGCTGTGCTGCTCCCTGAGCCTTCAGTGAGCACTGGATCCAGCGTGGTTAAACAGGAGTGCCAGAGCTAACACTGCCGCTCTGCACAGAGATAATTGGGCATTGATAAACTCCAGCTATTATCACAATGGGCAAGATGGTGCTAATTACACTGCTCAAAGAAATCCTGCTTAAGAACAATGTCTTGGGCTGGAAATAGAGCTTCAGGAATAACCAGGTGACTCCAGAGCCTGTTTCTTGTCCAGGACAGGGACAAGAGAGCCAGATTCAGACCCTTTCTAGCCTTCCCCAAGTTTAGTTATTTCTACACTGTGTGACATTTCCTGCACAAAGGAGCCTTGGCTTGCAAAGCTGATGTGTGGCATTGCTTGGCATACAGATGTGCTCATGTACCTGACAGGAATGAAACACACACAGCCCAAACCTGGACTCCCTGCTCTCACTTGCCACTTACTGATTACTCTGAAGCTCACCTATCTCTTCCTGGCTTTAATTTAGGGTGAATACTGGAGTAAGACTCCACTACATTTCAAAAACAAATCTGGAATTAACATTTATTAATGACCATATTCTAGGCAGGGTGAATCTCTAAGAACTCTACAGCCTTAAGTCACAGGGCTTGTGGAAACTGGGGTGGGAACAAACACTGATTTCTTTCACATGCTGGAGATTTTAACTGGAATAGTGAAGGACTCTTCAGTGAACTGTGAATAAGGAAAGACACGAGTTACATCACTCAGCAGCCTCATGGCTGCACAACTGACACCTCCTCAGATTAAAGTCAAGAAGATTTCAGGGTAATTTGGGGTTTTTTCCCCCAGAATAGACACTCATTTCCCATCTAATTTTATTGTCAAATCTGACATTCAGAAATCAGCATATTTAATCCAAAGTGACTTGGAAGCATATGCTACCTCTTTTGATCACCACGCCATAATTAAGATCTCAAGACTTACACTGACAGATCTTGTCCACATACTGCTCGTATATTTTAAGAATAAGAAGCAGCAAAATCCAGTTAAATCAGAAAAAAGTAATAGTACAGGGAAAAATGCTTTAAGTAGCCAAACAAACTTTAAAGCACATTTTTCAGACACAAGAAATGGTAGTTTTCTTTAAAAGGCAATTTGTGCATTATGATAGAGCCAAGTAAAATTGACACCCTTTTTAGTATACTGTACTCAAAAGCCACTCTATCATATGTACTGTTCACTACAAATGTAATTTCTTCTGGATATATTAATTCTGGAGTGATTTGCATTACAGCTACAACACAGCATAAAGTTCCAGTATTTATAGGTTAGGAAAAAGCTCTGAGGGCAGCACTGGATTTTTATTTTTTTTCTTTCCAAATATTTCAGAGTCATCATTAGAATCACCTGACTTCCCAGAGCAACACAACACAGCCACCATTATTTCAACTAATTCAACAATGTCATAAGTATTTGCTCAGTGGCAGATATGTGGCCAAGAGGAAGATATCAATCAAGCAAATTGATACCACTGCCTACCTTGGAAAGGGACTTGATGCAATTTCCATTGCAGGCATCAGGGCTGCTGAAGTTCCAGGCATGAACAGATTAGATTTGCAATTACACCGCTCATTTCCATCAGGCAACGAACCATTTGTGACTCCTGGTAATTAAATCCCTCTCTTTGGATTCCTTCTGCAGCAATTTGCAGGGAGTCCCCTCCAAAGCACATTACCAGTGCAATGAAAGGCTATTTTCATCCCAAGGACTGGCGTGAGTTGAATCAACAAGTGCTTCAGTGTTTCTGAAGGAAGTCTGTGCTATCAGGGGCTCATTAGCAATAATTAGTTTGCTCTAAAGTTCACTATCTGGGCCTTGCTATTTGCCAGTGAAAACCTATCCATAGAGAGAGTTTTCTCTATTCCTAGGTTGATAGATAGAGATGTATGCTTATTTCTGTTCAAATAGCTGTAACCACATAAAAATACCCTTAATTCAGTCTCCCACAAATTCAGTGATGGTCATAGCTTGTAGCCCAAAACTGAATAAATACTATATTTTAAATACATGCCTAATGTTGTCCAGTCTAGGACCCACTGTTGCAGAACAGGAGTTTCCTACTTATATCAGCTCAAATGCAGCACAAGATTGTCTAATTTAATGAATTAACAAACTTAGTCTGAGGCATCTTAACAAATGCAGACTACAGGAACTAGACAGAGGATATAGATACAATCAATTATAGAAGATTATTTGGTTAGGTCCAGCAGTATTTTCACAGAAAAACTAAATTCAGAGATGTTTCACATCACTGAAATAACACATGGAATCCTTGAATGCTCTTAGTTAAAAACCAGGGTAGAAAATTGTTTGCCTCTGTGGTGTGTGTGTGTATGATGCACATTCACCATAACTCAACATCCACTCCAATATATTCAGAGTGTCTTTGGCTGCTTCATTATTAGTTTAATATTGACTAATTAGCAGCATTTAGAATGCAGGTGTAGGGTGGTGAAATGGCAGCTGCTGCTCATTCTGTGCAGGTCAAACACACAATGCAGTTCAGCTCCTCACCACACTGCTGAGCAGAACAAGAGCAGCAATCACTTTTGGGGCAGACCTCCTCTGGCAGAGTGCTTCAATTACATTTAATTACGTGGTGGTTGCATACCAATGAGTCAAAGCAAGATTTATTATGATGAAAATGTATTTCCATATGTACTTTAACATTTTCCAGCTCTTATGTAGCAGAGATGTAGGATTCAGGCTTTGGCAGCACTTAGTGAAGTACCAATACTTATTTCTGTTTAGATATCTGTAGTCCCATGACCTGAAAATACCTTTAATTCAGGCTGAAGGCCTGTGATATTCAGAATCTAACATTAAATTGTCAGATGCCCCTGGTTTTATACCAGACAATAATTCTTGAACCACAGAAGATGTGTTCATACCAATCTTCACATCACTGCAAAGAAATAGTCACACAATTTAAGAAATGCTTATATTGTCAAGTGCAAAGCCCAGCAGTGAGAAGGAAAAAATGTCTGCTTTAAATTTTGCTCAAATGAGAAACAATGGGTGTATAAATGCAAGAATCTCATTACTGACTTCCTTTGATTTTGTGTTAGATTCAAAGTGCATGTTATAATATATAATTTCTAAAAAGAGGATTTTGCAGACACCACCCCCAAATGAATACTAAATAGCAAGAACCTGAAGTGACTTCCCTATTCAATAGCAAAGAAAAGGAAAAAAAATTAAAAGAGGGGGAAAAAAGAAAAAAAGAATATTAAATCCAGCTATTTTATTTGCACTGAGTTTTAAAAGAAAGTATGGTCATGTCACTCAAATAAAAAATAAACTATGGCTCATATGAAACGTTTGCTTAATAACATGGTGAATGTCAGCTATAGATTTCTGCTGCAATATTAAATCTGAGGAATAAAAATAAACAGCAAATCCCCAAGCATTATTACTCTGCAAGAAAAGTACACACACTGAAAAACAGAAGTTAAAAGAGCAAAGCTCCCTCCTCATATGGCAACTCCAGTGATACCCACAGCCCAGCTGCATGGCCAATCCCCTCTTAGAGCTCAATATTCAAGGAAGACAGAAAATCTGTGAGCCTGAAGTCTGCCCTGAGAATCTTTGAACCTCGCAACCAAATCAGAATTGATTTGTTTTTATACCCTACAAGGAGGGTTCAGTACCACTGAATCCTTGCTATTCTTCAGAGTAGTATTTTGAGAAATTACTTCTGTTGGGAAAGGCGCAATTACTTTCCTGAAATCAGCTCTTCTGCATTTTGCCCCCCTAGCGAATAAACTGCAGCAAAGGAGAGGGGTTTGATGAAAATTCCTGTGTTTCTGCATCTAGGATTGGCCTCCACTTCCCAGCTAAAAAGGGCTTGAATGTTAGATCTCACAGACCTATAAATTTCCTTTATAAAAGTGGGCCATTTGGACTGCCTTGCAGGTCAAAAAATAATAGATTTCTCAATGATCACAACTGCTATTAGCCTGCAGTTCCCTCTGAATAATAGGTCACACTCCCAGGCATGTTCATTTTCTCAGTGTCAGCTGAACAAGGATCTCAGGGAAGAGATCTGAGCTGTGTCAAGCAAGGAGTAATTGATTTGTCATCTTGTTTTCCAACAGAGCACACTTTGCTAACTAGATTCTACAGGCTCTATAAAGTGCAGAGTTATAAACTTGCCATTTTTATGGCACAGAAGCCATTAATACACACATTTGCATATTGTTAGACACCTGAGTAATAAAGTGGCTTCATAGATCAGGAAATATTGAGAGCAGGTGGTGTTTGAATGATCCTCTAACACATCACCCACTGAGCCCAAACCTCTGTGAGCACGTGGCACTCAGGATTCAGCTCCTCAGCTGAGTTTGAGCACAACCAAATTCACTCCTGCTGCCTGACCAAGGAGCCAGAGATTAACGTTAACCTGCTGGCAGGTGAGCACTAAACCTGAAGCAGCCGTGCTCTCGGACATCAGCTATTTCTTGTCGGCACTGCCAGTGCTGTGGAGGGACAGCTAATTTTGCCTCTGAATGCAACAACAAAATCCATCCAGCAGGCAGAGACCTAAAGGGACTTAGACATGAAGATCAAAAGCTGCAGAAGGCATCTCCTCAGACAGGGCAGTGAGCAGGTTTAATCATCGTTTGAGTGCAAGAAGCATTTACATCAATCTAAGTATTGGAGTCCTATAAACCACCTCACCCAGAGCCTGCTGAAGTTTTCCACCAACACATTTCCTATATTATTTCCCATACACACTGAGCATGATCCAAAATGCACTTCCTTGGAACCACTCTGCGGCAGCTCCAGACTCTGACAGGATTTTTGTCACCCATGATCCAGAAGGAAAAATCAGATTCTGCTGCAATGTGCCCAAGAGTCACCCTCCTCTTATCAGGGCAATGAAAAAGGCACCTGGCTTTGAGGGTGACATCACATCCACCCTATTTTAAAGTGAGTTTTAAGTACCAGTGATTGAAATGGAATTTACACTATGCTGGAAAGCACAAGGGCCAGCCCAGAGCTGGTGTGAGGAACTGTGTTCCCTCCTGTCTGTGACCTTAAACCCTGCCCTTATTAGTGATGGAGAGCCAGGTTAGGCTATACAATGGTGTGGAAGAACAAAAGCAAGAAGAAAAACACTTGGAAATATCTTTCTGACTGTAAATAGCACAGAGGCAGGCAATGCACAAGTCAGGCAAAACAGGGGTGACTATGGAACTTAAAAATTACAGTAGTTTCACAATCATAAGCCACACCTGAATATAAGCCGCACCCCCCGGTAGCCGGGTAAACCACGGTATTTGTCCATATATAAGCCGCACCCGAATATAAGCCGCACTTTTTTTTTTTTTAAAAGTGAGAATCCATGTGTAACAAAGCAACAAATTAGTAACAGACACTAATTTGTATCAGGTGCTCAAGTTGCAACAGTTTTCATAGACCAGCGAAGCCTTTAAAGGCAGTCCCAGGCGCCTTCCCTGCCCAGCTCTCACTTCCAGGTTGGCATTTCACTGGGATTTGTCCATAGATAAGCCGCACCTGAATATAAGCCGTACTACTGGGGTAGGCTGGATTCTTCAATGAAAAAGGTGCGGCTTATAATCGTGAAATGACTGTATATTAACACTCAGGGGTTTTTGAGCACATGAATGTCAGAGACTTTCTGGGAATGAGGCACTGCTCAAGAGCAGCAAATGATCCCTTCTGGCCCTGGGGAGGGCAAGTGCAGAGCCCCTGGCAGGAGGGAGCCAGCACCCAGCTGCCTCCATCGCCTGAAGGGGATGGACAGGCAGGACCTGAGGAACTAGGGGCTCTCTTGGTTTCATCTGATTTATCATCATGCTTAATTACAGTAATTTCACAACTATATATGCACAAGTTTGGAAATTTGCCAACCTGGAAGTGCGAGCCACGAGAGCTGGGGCCAGGGGTGAGTGGGAGTGCCGGGGCCTACGGCACGGGGAGGGCGCCTGGGGCTGCGTTTAAAGGCTGCGCCGATCCGTGAAAAATGTTTGCAAATTGAGCACCTGCCAGTAAACCCCACGATCAGCGATTCCGTTACTAATTTGTTACTTTTTTGAGCACGGATCCTCGCTGCAAAAAAAAGTGCTCCTTATAGTCCGGTGCGCCTTATACGCGTGAAATTACTGTGGTTGCTTCCACATGCTTTTTATTCCAATAATCACTTTTCAGAGTGCTTTGTTTTGGATTGTGTAGAACATTGGTTTTTCCCTTTGATAAATGGAAGTGTTGTATTTATGTAGCAGAAACTCCAAAGAAAATGTAAAGAGGTTGGTAATTCTGTCCCTCAAAAATGTGCTATTACTGTGAATTATTTTTAGAACTGCTAATTGTACCTGGTTCACCACTTCACAGAGGGATGGAGCCTCTTTCATGAAGATGAGGTTTTTGTGCACAGTGAGCCCATCAGTGCCATCACACAGATCGAGCGCTGTCTGAAGAGCAGACAATAATTGATGTTGAATAAGTTATGTCAAGATTGTCCCTCTGTAATAGTTCCAAGTGTTTACTTGAGCTTCCCAAACCATCTAAATCTTTTATAACGAACAGTGGAAGAAAAGAATGAAGAACTTGTGCAAAATGGACATTCAATCTTAATCTCAGTAAAAATTAAAATGTCTCATCAAAGAACATTCCAAATAGTGACAGGAATATTTTAGCACTTGTCCTCCAACTCTGCTCAAAAAAAGAAATCAAGTCAAATCCCTATGAAGTGCTCGAATTCATTCTGCTTCAAATGTTCTTAGAGTTCCTAAAATTCTTTTGTAAACCTACTGAAAGAAAGTAAATGATCCCTCAGCATCTGCACACCCCAGCTTTTGCTGAAATGGGAGGTGAGGCCACCAGTGCTGTGGCTCACCTGCATGGCAAGCCAGAACTCAAAAGTTATTGATAAAAAGGATAAACAAAACCATTTTCACAGTAAAGCCTGTTCTGGCAATCCATTGAAAACTTCCCTTGATTTAAAAGAATTTTTATTTCAAGCAAGTATCAATGCTTCTAAGTTTCCAGTTTTTGAATTAAGTCTCTCATTAACATTTTGGTTTATTCTTGAAATTCTATACAGCTGAAGTGATGGAATTATTTCAGAAACTCAGCTTTACTAAAAAATCAGCTTTTCATTTACATTCTTGTGTAGCAGCTTAGATTCCTGTTTGCAGTCTTACAGATAAATCTGTCACTAAAATATCATCCAAACAGCTTAAAATGTAGAAGTTAACAGAAAAACTGCATCTAAAATTGCTACTTTTATATTATGATTGAAGGCAAATTCATGATGTGAAGAAAAAAAAGAGGTTTAATTACAATTTAATACTTGGAGTTGGTAATCCAAGAGTAGCTTTATGATAAATCCTACGTATTAGAAGATTTAGAGAGTTTCCATATACACACACTCACACTTTTATCATGCTAATTGTACCATTTCTTGTATTTCTTTATGTTAATCTCTTGGCAAATTTTATAATTCTTAAGGTGACATTTGGCAGTTGAGTCCCTACAGATACAACTGGCCTCATTCTTACAGAAACTAATTTATTTTTTCCCCCACAACAGGTGTGGCCCAAAGAACATGGTAAGTGATAGGAATTGGCTTCAGGATTATTTAATTCTTTTATTCTTCAAAGCAGGATGCGCTGGCTGTTTTCTTTTCCCACTGGAGCCTTCCAGCATTTACAGTGGGAAGGTGAAATGGCTATTTAGTGTTTATGGTGATAAAGCAAAGCAGAAGAAAGCCAACTGACACTGCCACAATATAATAAAAGCAGGCTTGAAATTTAGCTCCGTAATCACTCAAAGAAATTAAAATAATCATATCTTGCACATGAACAGAGGTAGAAAGTGAGTCCATTCCGTACTAGCAGCTTTTTCTTGCAGCTCCCAAAGCCTCAGGTGAAGGGCAGAACTCTGGAGAGCTGTGCTGGCTCCTGGTCACCAAACCCCTCTGGGGGACAGGGACAGGGAAGGACAGGGAGGGAGGGAGGAAAGGAGGAAACAAGAGCGAGTCATGGGGGATTCCTAAATACCAAGATTCTAAAAACAACTTCAGAAAGGACAGTGAGGATGAAGCATTGATTGATTTTTGCCCTCATTGGAGGCAATGTGATAATGGCCTGAGCACTTTGTTTGGGTTTCAGTCCCTGGTGTTATTTTGGGATGTGACCTGTCCATGCAGACGCACAGTGAGACATCTTTTATCAGCTCTCACACATCTCTGTGTGCTGCTAGCCTCTCAGCCAGCACCAGGGTACAGGATTCAAACTGAACAGACACTGGGACTTCCCACAGTGCCTGCATCATAAAAGGCAGTTCTAATTCTCTCAGTCCATTTAGTAATTACAAATTATTGGGACACAGATTCACTCTCTGCCCCAGACACTGAAGCTCGTTTGCACTGCCAGCCTGCCCTGCCAGTGAGTTCCCACCCACACATCTGCATCGAAGGCAGCAGTAACAATTCACACATCTGGGCACATTTTCCAGGGAGCAATTTGTTCATTCCACCTACCTGCAGCATGTGTTGGGAAATGTTTGCTTGGAAACACCACAGCACATCCTGCTCAGGTCTCCTGTTTTAGAGTTTCTGATCATGTTCTACAAGGCACCTTGTGCTACAAGGAGGAAAGGAAGTGGCTTTGCTTTGTGCTGGCTGTTTCATCTCCATGAAAACTGTGAGGCAATCTCCCTCATCCCTGATACTAATGCATAAACTGAATGAACCCACAACAAAAATAAACTCCTTGGCTTCAAAAATAATTTGAGAAAAAAGGGGCAAAGTTAGACAAACACATTTACCTGAGTGACAGATTCTCTCTTTAACACCATTTTCCACACACACCAAAATCCTGTGCCTGTGTTTGGTACCAAATATAGCACACAAGGCTGCCCTTGGTACTTTCCCAAAGACATTCTCAGAACACCCACAGAACTAAAAACATATCTGATCTCCTGGGAGCTGGGAGACTGAGACTGAGAACTTGTTACTGAGAAAAACGTCATGATAAGGGAGGGAAATCTTCAGGGAACTGCAAAGGCAGTTTAGCTCTTCGTTCTCAGTCCACATTTCACCAGAGCCATCTGCTGCATCTGTCCAGGACAGGACAGAGGTGGCACTGAGGGGCTGGCACAGACACCTGCAGCACAAAATATCACTTGCTCAGAAGGTGCAGTGGCCTCAATCCAGATCTGCTTTGCTTCCTCACTGAATATGTTTTTAGGATTTTAAACAATAATACAGTTCTGTATTGCTCTGTTTGAGAGGTGAGTTTAGTGCCTGGCTCAAGCCATCGTTGTTCTCCTGATTCATCCCTCAGGGAACTCCTAATTCAGACCTTGAAGTGATGATTTCCTCCTCCCTAAGAAAACAGAAATCCAACCATAGGTACCCTAATCAAGTTAAAATAGCTGAGAATAGCTCTGGGCTTTTCCTTGTAGGCTCCAATAACTTTTGTTCCTTCTGCAGCACAACTGGTTCCTGATTTGACCCTGCAATGACAAGAGACAGGTCAGGGGTGTGGCTTCTCAATTTCATCTTTCCCCTGGTGTGTGTAATTTTCCAGAGATCTTTGCATAAAACTTGGGTGTTTTAAGTATCCTTCAGCTCCTGCTGCTCCCTTTCCACCCAAGAGCAGAGCACCAGCTCTGCCACTGCAGCAACAATTTCCACAGCAGCTAACTGCAAATCCAAGCAGAGATTGTGCCTCCAGGTGAGGGGCCAGCATCAGGAACAGATCACTCTTCAAAATGCCATTTTCATGCAAATGCACCATACAATAAAGAACAGGAAAAAATTAAACACAAGAAAACAAACATTGTAATTTGTTTAATGAAATGTTTCTGTCAGTTTTGTAGAAAGTATCAGGGGGATCAAAGTTTTGAGCATATGTAAAAATCAGATTCTGGCTCAGATCTTGGGAGATTTAGGAGGATCCCACTGTCACTTCTGGAGTTTTTGCTCTCTCATTTTAAGTGAAAACAGAAAATGTCTATTAGGTGTTACACAGGAATCAACCAGCTTCCTTAAGCCAAAACTAAAGGAAATTAGATTCCGTGTTTGCAAATCAAACTCTGCTGGAGACATACTGAAAAATTAATTTCAAAGGTGGAGGAGTCTGCCTGGCCTTTACAGGACTTTCTGGTGCTGAATGAAAAAATTTACATTGAATATGTGAAGCCATGTTAAGCTGTAGCTCATCAGCACCTCAGAAAAAAAAATATTATCAGCAATACTTAAATTTACCTAAATTTACATCAACTTTTCATCAGAGAAACCCATGATACTTTTCAAAATAAGTTTTAGCTGAACCTAATGGAAATGTCTATGTTCAACTTCTATTGGTGCTGCTTAAAAATGGCTAATCCTAGAATATGAATTTGAGCTACTTACTTTATGTGATGCAACTAATTCTTGGGAAATTGTGCTCAGAAATGCTTCTGGAGTCAGGGGATCCTTGACTGAACTAATATAAGTACAACTAAAAGCAAAGAGATTTTAACTTCTTTCTAAGTCAAAGATCTTGGAGGAAAATCACCATTCAGAGGGAAAAAAGAGAACATTGGTCAATCCATAGGCACATTCCTCTTCGTGATTTCCTGAAGAAGAATGAAATGGAAGCATTGGCTTCTGCCTTCCCCAGCAGAACAGCACCCAGCACCAGGGCACAGCTGGCAAACATCAGGAGCTGAACACTGCACTGAGCACCAAATTATCTCAACATTGCCAAGGAGCAAGCAAAGCTGCTGAAATAAAAGCTGGCATCCAGCTCCAGTGGGACACAGGTTTCATCCTCTGCTGCTGAGAATTCAGTGACTGATTTCCTTGATTTCAAGGGAGCATCAAGAACAGTGAAGCACCTTAGGAGCTTCACAACAACTCCTTGAATTCATTCCCTCTCTTCTTGACACCTCTGAGAAAAGTAGGTTCTTTCCCCAGTTTATTCCCTTACATTTTGTCAGTATTCCCCCATCAGCCAACATCACCTCTTCAACTGAGAGGCTTTACTTCATTAAAACACAATTACAGTAATTTCACGATTATAAGCCGCACCTTTTTCATTGAGGAATCCAGCTTACCCCAGTAGTGAGGCTTATATTCAGGTTGCAGCTTATCTATGGACAAATCCCAGTGAAATGCCAACCCAGAAGTGAGAACCAGCCAGGAGGGTGCCTGGGGCTGCATTTAAAGGCTTCGCTGGTCTGTGAAAACTGTTGCAACTTGAGCACCTGACACCAAACCCAGCTGGCAGTGATTCTGTTACTGATTTGTTACTCTGTTACACATGGATCCTCACTTTAAAAAAAATTCATTTCTTTTTTTTTTTTAAAAAAAGTGCGGCTTATATTCAGGTGCGGCTTATATACGGTCAAATCCAGTGGTCTACCCGGCTACCGGGAGGTGCGGCTTATAATTGTGAAATTACTGTACTTGGTGAGGTGAAAGCAGTGACATTTCATCAACCTGCTTCCAAATCCCCTTTAAGGTCTCTATAAATTATAAACTGCCTTCATAAGGAAGGTTGTTCAGATGACTTGATATCATTTATTACAGATGAAACTTGAAGTTTTTGATACTTGAAGCTGTTGATCACTTCTTTGGCACTTGAAACACTTCACACCAGATTTGGAATTACTTAGCTACAAGGCACTCCGTGGAAAAGTGGGTGATTCTGGGTTTTGAGTGTTTTTGTGAGGAGAATGGTCTGGATACTGCCTCGGGCCAATTTCAGTATTGGGACAGCAGAGACAGCTGGTGTCACCTCCCTGACCCTTCCCAGTAAGGGATACACAAATATCCATTTCTTTGAAAATGTTCCTGATGCTATTGCTGAGTAAATAGAGTATGCTACAGACTATCCTGCTATCCAGGTATCCTCCAGACCTGGGATCTATGATCTCTGCCAGCTGCAACCATGCTCCTCACCCCACAGTGTCCATCCTCCTGCTCCCAGGGGAATCAATTTTAAAAGTTCAAATTAAAGAGGAGCAGAAAGAAAAAATCTGTGAATTTTCAAAGTTCTAGCAATCTCTTTAGGAGACTGAGAACAGATTTGAGACCTTGAAAGACATCATTTTCTTCAGACAAAAAGGAGTGGCGTCAGTGATTGAGAAAGTCAAAAGCTTTTGTTTATAGGCACATTTTATTTCCAGGATTCCTTAGGTCAGCATGCCAGAATTACACATTAATCAAGCAGGACACTTTGGACTTTGAGCTCAGAAGAAGAGAAGTATCCCTGGCACATACAGTAATTTCACGATTATAAGC
>VRYO01002014.1:13263895-13304542 GCA_009812075.1 Sialia sialis
GAAATTACTGTAATAAAACTGATGCAGCCCTGAGTAAAGCAGCACCAAGGATGTGCACACATCTGCACAGTCACATAAAACACACAGAACCAATTCCATCCTGCATCCTCTGTTGGCAGCATTCAGATCTCTACACTGATTGAATAATCTCCAACAGCTTCTTCAGAACTCCAGATGAAGGGCTGAGAAATAGCACATGAAAGAGCCCCTTCCCTTTAGCAAACAGATTTAAGAGCAGCAAGCTTAGCAACTGTGCAGATGGTATTAAAAAAACCCTACTTTAGCAATTTAAGTAATTGTTCATTTTACAAAAACAAGCTTTAAGAAAGTAAACAGCTAATAGGGTGCTATCATATGTATATGTGGAGTTCTAATGAAGACTGCCATGAGAGAACTGAGCAATTGGCATGAACTATCAGAAATTACTTTATTTTTTTATTACTAGGTGGTTTAAGCAAAGATATTTCTGTGGGATTATCTTTTTTCCCTAGTGAAAAATAATCAGGAAAAAATAAGAAAGACACCACAAAACCATGCCTCTGTCCCCTCAGCACCACCAGGCACTAACTTTGCTAAGCTTGTGCAATAGGTGTTCCACAAATCAACTCTCCAGGCTAGGAGAGCCTTTCATAGTTCAGGGTGCTGGGGCAGAGACAGCACTGACCCTGCACAAACACCACTGAGGAACATTATTATATCACACAGGAGGAGCTAGAGAGTCCCAGAGCTCAGCCCAAACTGTCCCAGCCCTGCCAGCCCCATTCATCTCCTCCAGAGGTGCCAATAGCCAGAGCTGTGCCAGCAGCTCCAGAACTCAGCCCCAGCCTGCTGAGGGTGCCTGAGCTTCCTGTGCCTGGCCCAGGGCACCCAGGGCTCATTCCAGACACCTCCAGGGGGGAGGTTTCTTTTCACTGGGATTCAGACATCAATTAATTCATTTAGATATCAATTACAGTAATTTCACAACTATAAGGCACACCCTTTTTACTGAAATTTTGATCGAAACCCGGAAGTGCGCCTTATAGGCTGGTGTGTCTTATATATTGAAAAAGTTCGGAAATTTGCCAACCCAGAAGTGCAAGCCGCACCAGCCGGCGCCAGGGGCGAGCGGGAGTGCCAGGGCCCATGGCATGGGGAGGGCACCTGGGGCTGCGTTTAAAGGCTGCATCAATCCATGAAAAATGTTTGCAAATTGAGCAGCTGCCAGTAAACCCCGTGATCGCGCCATTCTGTTACTAATTTGTTACTTTGTTGTGTGCGGATCCTCAAAAGGTGCACCTTATAGTCCAGTGCACCTTACAGTCATGAAATTACTGTAAAGGGGTTTTTCTGATCCCTTCCCTGCACCATCACACCTTCCCCCTGCAGTGACCAGGCAGGGCAGACCCACAGTGGCCCAGAATCTATATCAACCACACAGCTGGGTTTTTCTGGGATTTCTTTCCTCATTTTGCTTTGGTTAAAAGCTTCCCTGCCAATAATGCCCACTGCACACACCCCCAAGGGAACAGCCTTAGCAGCTTCCAGGTTGGAAGACACTGAGTCCCAAGACACCACACAGGGTTTGAGTCACAATTTGAATCCAAAGTGACCTATCAGCTGGAAGATTAAGGGTCTTGGAAAGTTGGGGCAAAACTCATTTATCAACAGATAAGATAGTAATTTAGTTTTGATTTTTTGGCTCAGTTACATAATGATAATATTTTTAAGTCACAATTGAGCAACCACTCTGGAGTGCTAACACACAGCTCCAGATTGGTTTGTGTGCACAGCTACACAGGACACTAAAATGAATTAAAACTGAGCAGAGAGGGAGGAAAAAAAGAGCAGGAGGAGAGTCATTCCAATTAAGATGCCTCTGCAATTACCATCCCACAAGGATCTGTTCTTTCATGAATAGCATTCAGTGATTTTTCTTCCCAGTGAATTGGAAAGTGAGTATGTAAAAATCAAGGCGTTGGTAATTTTCAGACAATTTTAATCAAATTGCAGTCATAAATTCTGGGCTTGTCTGACAAAAATACACTTCATGTGGACAAACGTAGAATGTTTTGTGGCGTTGGCAGTGGTTGGTAAATGAACCTGGAGCCCAGACCAGAGCAGTACCTAAACCATTCCTAAATCAACAGTGGACATCCAGCAGACTCAGTTTTCTGCAGAAATGTTGAACTTGCACAGAGGCAGCGAGGGCACAAGTGAATTCTTTCAGATGGGGAACATAGACTTGCAGGATGGCAAACAAAGCACATGGATCCAGATGCTTGGCTTACCCAGGAGGAGGAGATGAGTTTATTCCCATCATGGGAGTCAATAACATCTGGTGCAAAACAATCCACTCGGGCTGGGATGAGCAGTTGGGCAAATTCCAACTCCAGGCAAGGATTTCTATTTTTATTCTAAGAATAGTTATCTAAGCAAGAAATTTACCTGGAGACTTGAGGACTTGTCCATGACCTGAAGCCTTTAATCAACAGTGGCTGTTTTTGTGAAAAAATTCCATGTTGTAGCTCAAAGAGAATTTAGGGAGATAGAATTAACTTTTCCCAGAAACCTGGGTCTAGCAGTCAATTCTAGCTTTGAAATCTAAGAAGGATCTGAACGAGTGGCCAAGAGCAGCAACCTTTATGTAACATGTAACACAACACTGGGTAATTAGAAGAAAATATTGTCACATCACCAAAAACTATTGTTTTTGTGCCTGCAAGAGAGAAGGAAGTTGTCTTCTGCTGCTTTTCCAAGAATCAGTCTGTTTTTTGAAGCTAATGCAACAGCTTTCTGTAATGCCATTATTTATTGTAAATTAAGTAAAAAGTGATTAATTCCTCAATCAACATTCTTTCCATTTTATATGGACTCTTGTAATTCACAGACAGTTTCTAAACATAACAGTCAATGATTCTGCCTTCTGGGGACAGTGAAAAGATTAGGGTTTTTTAGTTGAAATAAATATTTTAGTGAACGAAAAAAACAACCTCTCAGCATCTCAGAACAGATGTTACTTCCCCAGTGCATTACTGATAAGAATGCTTCGTTTCCATTTAGTTGTGGCGCAGCTCAAAGAGCTAAGACAGTCTCAGTGAGATGACTTCATAATTTTAAATACTAAATCCATTTATATTTTTGTGATTAGCCTGCATTTTGTGGAAAATAACATTCCTTGAAGATAATATATGTTGAATGCACAGTGGACCTCATCTAAAACATGAATTTACCAAACTATTCATAGACAGTAAAAAAAAAATGGAAACTTTGTGAAAATTTGTTAATTTTTCACCATCTCATTATGCTTAAGGGTAACCAGTACCATTAAAATAATTACAGGAGCTGGGGAAATGCAGAGCCCTTTCAATGCATCCATTCATAGCTGATCCTGTGCTCTCCTTGCTCAGAAAACACAGAACCCTGGGCAAACAGAGACCCTTTCTGAGCCCATGCCAGTGGTTGATTCTGTGTCCCTGCTCAGTTATCTAAGCCATCAGGATCCTGCACAATCCTTGCTATAAAACCCACGAGCTTCTCTACCTCCACCTTTCCACTTGTCTGCCCAGTGACAACTCAGTAAAGATCTTTTTTGGGAATGAGAGACCAGAGTTGTGTCCTTTCCTAGGGATCCTAAAGCCATATCCCCGTGCAATAAGGCTGACACCAAATACATTGGAAACATGCAGTGGAAAAAAACAGCAGGAGAAAGGCAGAATAGATTGTACAAGAATTATTGTGCTCAGGAAATCCTTTAATTTTAAACAGGTTTTGCTTTTCAGACTGGAATTGAAGGATCCTCACCAAGGACAGCAGACACTTCTCATTGATTTGTGAATCTTAGATAGACCTTTATTAATTATCAGTACAACTAATTGAGAATGACTTCATTATCTAGCGCTTGAAGTCAACAACACCAGGTTAAGTCATTTAAGTGTTGCATTTTGCTACCCCAAACTATGAGATGTTTGCTGGCAGTGACCAGCTGGCTCACAAGTGTTGAACTTTTTTTTTATGCCCATTTTAAAGGTATCTTAAGTGCCAGAAGGAGAGAGATCAGACCACGAGAGAGCCATCAAAAGCAAACGTTCTGGATTCTGAATTTAAAGGATAAAATCTTTTCTAGTGTAGACAAGACTGCCTATAACTCCTTGGGCTGTTTGCACAGTGGGCAAAGCATTAAACATCAGAAGACATTAAGTGCATTCCTGAGGGGGAAATTACATGGGTGGCAGTGCAGCAGATCCTGCAGCCTAATTTAATGGAACAAAATAGGCAACTCTGTAGTAATAATGCATGCCAAATGAGTCTGAACATTGAGCACTCCACAGGAAAGGGACAGCCAGTGAAGCACCAGCCTGATTCCATTCTCAATGTTTGCATAGTTTCTGGGGCTTATTCCTCATGTAGCCCAGGCTAATGACTGAGATTGCAAATATTTTTTTAAAACCAAAGTAAAGGAAATAATTTTATTAATCTTTAAATCACAGAGACTTGAAATAAAAATATTTCTGACGTCTGACTTTGGCATACAGAGGAGAAAGTGTAGCAAATAAGAGTAATATATAAGTATCTTAATTTCATATCTCCTCTAATTCAACAGAGATCACAAATGTCTTCTTTTGCACTCTGTAAGATTTTAATGCATTTGTAATTTCAATCAAAAGTAGTATTCCAGTCACACTACAAAAATTGTAATATTAGGAAATTGATTGCTTAAATTGGGATAGAAATGCTCCATGAATGCTCCTTATCAGTGAAACTGAACTTCCAATGAATAAACACAACTGGCCACTGTTGCTCTTGGTTGAAACAGCTTGTGGAAAACAGGCAATTATTTGCTGAATTAAATTAAATTTCCCTCATGACAAAACAATCAGTTAACACACACAAAGCCTTTAGCTTTGCACACTTATCCCCTGCCATCCAGTGCAGCTCCAGGAAAAAAGGCAAAGCAAAGTCATTCATAAGGGTCCCTTTCTGCTGCCTTTCCTTGTCTCAGGAAATTCTTTGCTGCAATTATTCCTGCTCAAGCTGCAGTGCCATTGTTTGCTGACACCAGCCAAAGGTTAACAGGAGGATGAATCAGTTTTAGGGAGAACATTTTCCTTGAACTTGTTCTTGTTCTTGGAATCAAGTCCAAACCAATTTTTGAATTATCCACACCTTTCTATCAAAGCTCCTTTACTTTGATTTAGCAAATATTCCTGTGGAAGTAACTCCAGCACCTTATATCAATACCACTACTGACTTCTGAAGAATTATCTTCTTTCTTCCCACTTCCAAAGGCAAATAATTATGTCTCTGTCCTGGATCACAGAATTTGATTGTGCTCTGAACCAAAACAAAAGCAGTAATTCCAGCATCCATCACAGTCTGCCTAACAAGAAAATAGATTAAATCCCTAAGTTATCCTCTAATTAGGTAATCAGACCCAAAAAAGGACAGAGAGGAAAGGCAGATGCAGTCTGCAACACATTCCCAATGTCCTGCTCTTCAAAACACTTTAAATCTATGGCTCTCCTAAAACACATCCATTCCACAATGTCTGAGAACAAAAGGAACTCAATAGATTGAAATACTTTTATAAAGAGGAGACAAAAAGAACCAAAAATCACAGCCATGACAGCAGAATGGTTCAATCTGCTTAGAACCCTGGGAGTCAAAAATCAGCACCTTAAATTGGTCTCTCAGTCCAGACAAACCCACCATTCCAGTTTCTCCCTCCTCAAACACACTTCCTCTTTAAAGTGATTTTTTTTCATAACATCTTGATCACAAAGCTATGCAGACACAAATCAGGTTTTGCAATAAATCAACTGTAATGAGCAAATAAATGTCCTAAACCAGAGAACCTATATGAGAAACTGCACTAACTGAGTGTAACTTTGCGCAGCAATGCACACAAAGGTCAGAATTCAGATCCAATTCTTACACTTCATTCTATGATTTATGCCTGTATTTCATGAAAAAGCCTTGAGTTATTGAGTCAAATATTACTTTAACCCAAGCTAAACATAAGAGATAAAAGATGATTAGCACTCAACAAGATTAACACCATTCTCAAATTCAGACCTCCTAATCCCTTTGGTATTTACCCCAAGCACTTCCAGGACAGCAGCTCACACTGCTCAAAGCACACACTGAAGTTTGTGCAGTGAATCCAGGCATAGTTCACCTGGCCTGAACAGGGCTTTTAATTTGAACCTAGACCCATCCTTCAAACGAGGGAATTTTATCTTGAGCTGAAGCTCCAAGCTCATATCTTAATTTCTAGAAAACCCTTCTTCTCCTCCCTTTAAATGATCAGCTTTTCAATATGTGTTTCTCAGCTTTCCCAGGTAGGTTCATTTGCACTTTATGTGCACTCAGATGAATTACAGTCATTTCACGACTATATGGTACACCCTTTTGACTAAAATTTTGATCAAAACCCGGAAGTGCGCCTTATAATACGGTGCACCTTATGTATGGGCAAAGTTTGGAAATTTGCCAACCTGGAAGTGCGAGCCACGAGTGCCGTGGCATCCGGCACTGGGGGTGGCTGCAGGGTGTGGGAGAATGGCAGGCAGGAGTGCCGGGGCCCGCGGCACAGGGAGGCGCCTGGTGCTGTGTTTAAAGTCTGCGCTGATCTGTGAAAAATGTTTGCAAATTGAGCACCTGCCAGTAAACCCCGCGATTGTGCCATTCTGTTACTAATTCGTTACTTTGCTGTGCGCAGATCCTCGCTGCAAAAAAAAAAGTGCGCCTTATAGTCCGGTGTGCCTTATAGTTGTGGAATTACTGTACTCAAAGTGATGACAACATACAATTTGTTCTCTATGCAAAGACAAGGGCCTTGCATAGCACTTCACATCACCCCTGGATCTAAACTGGATTTGCAATTCCATTAACATCCATTAACATTCCATTAACATCTGAGATTTAGAAGGCTGGATTTGTCTCATGGTGCAAGTTTTGTGTAGTCAATTCTTCAGGGCTGCAAAACCAGTTTTTCCCTCCTACAAAAGTACTAAGCACTTTTCCAGATACTTTCCTCATGTTTTCTTTTACAACATGACAGTCCCAAAACTGAATTAAGATGTTACTTCTGATGTTAGCAACTAAAAGTTGTATTTTTTTTCTTCATGGTACTTCTACAAAGTAGAATTCACAGAGGCAATTTTAAAAAAAATTTAAACAGTACCTTAATTCAAAAATGCATTAAAGTCATTCTGAAAATGATTTAAAAGGTAAAAGTTCAAGCTCTCTTCTGGCATAGGTGGCATTACAGATGAAAACATAGTTTAGGAAGCTGTGGGAACACTAAAGAAGTCAGACCAAACCCAGGAAATTTAGTCTTGTTCTCCAAACTTGGCGCAAATATTAATGGGGGGGAAATTTGGTTCATAAAGAAGGCCTTGTGGATTCAGACATATCTTTGCAGCAAAATCCAAAGAACATTCACCAGGCATAGAGACAAGAGTTGGTTAAAGAGAGAGAAAAAAGGATAATTCGTGAATGACAAAGATCCATGGATTACAAGGATCCACACTCCTGATGACCTCTCATGGGTATCTAGGAGTCTCACAGAGTTACTCATGGGTCACTAGGAGTCATACACAGTCACTCATGGGTAACTAGGAGTCCCACAGAGTTACTCATGAGTAACTTGGAGTCATACACAGTCACTCATGGGTAACTAGGAGTTACACACAGACTCCTAGTTCCTGTGAATAACTGTCTCATGTCTATCAGCCCAGAAAGAAGTCAGCACTTGCATGTTCAATTCTTCACATGCTTCCTATTTCAGGAAATACAGCTTTACCCTGATTTAACAATTTCAGTGTGTGGTCTCAGGCAGGGTGACAATCAAGATGTGACAGCTGTGGTCACCCTCCAGGCACAGAGCTGGGAAGGGAATTCTCCAGGGACCCTGGCTGAAGACTTTGACCCCAGCTCCTGAAGAAAAGCAGAGACTCCCCAGCTGTCCCCAGTGCCCATTCCCCACCACCTGCACCAATGAAGGATTCCTCAAGTGCAGCCTCTCTGCAGAGGCTGCAGCCCCTTCCTTTGAACCAAAGGTTTCATCCTGATGCTCTGCCAGGAGGAAACATCACAGAGGGAACAATTCCCTGTCCTTGGACTGTGTGATTCCCACCTGCCACCAGCAGCTTCCTCCTGTGATGAAGGCAATGAAGAAAAGGCAAGACACAAAGTGTTGAATAGATACCTAAATTAACAATTGCAGTTTCAGCCCAGGTTACTGCATGAACTGGTCACCAGCACTGAGGGAAGGAGTCACTCCAGGTGCTGCTGCCAGCCAGGGCACAAAATCCTTCTGCAACCAACTTGTGCCCAGCAGCAGCTCCTGCTGTGAGCTCAGGATGCCAAGGAAATGCCCACATCACCTCAGGAGCATAAAATACACATTGTGTCTGCATTCTCCAGAATACACATCCCACAATGTGGAATAATGAGCTGGAGCAGCTGACCAACACAGTTTTCTTCCTTCTAAACCCAAGAATGATGTTGAATGAGGTAAATAGCAGTGGAATAAACAGAGAAATAGCACACACACTGTGCTGATTTTTTATTACTAGTCCAAAAATGAGTCAAAGCCTATAATTTTTTTTAAATGTCCTTCTTTAAAGTGGAAGACATAATGGACTACCAGGAAATGTTCCTCCAATGCATGCATTGATTACCCATAGCACTATGCCTATAAAATAAAGATTCTTCTGAGCACAGAAATGAAGTCATTCCAGTATTTCCTGAGGGCACACAGTTCATCTTTTCCAGCAGCTTGCTTCTAGAAGGTGACAGACATTTACAGTCATTGTTGAACAAGCTTTTATTGCTTTGAGAAAAAATTTGATGCTAACAGAATCTCAAATGTGACAAAATTAATTTCTAATAATACCTCCAAATCAGACAGACAGAAGGAAGGGGAAGAATATTACTTGAATTTTATACAAAATGTAGTGCAATATCCCAAGCCAGAATCCACTCAAGTGATGGGAAAGAAGACCTTCACTGAACTTTGATGAGTTTTGAGTCAAAGTCAGTTTAATTTAAGAAAAAAAAATATATTATAAAAACTATTTAAGAATTTATTTTGGGAGAGACAAGCAGTGAAATAATTGCTCATTAAATTGTTCATTGTTAATATTTTTAACAATCCCCTGATGAAATGCCAGAATGTAAAGTTAGAGTAGCTATACCAGGTCTGTGAAAGGACAAAAAAAAAGGACAGGTATTCACCAGCACAGAACTTTGCTGCAGTAGCAGAACATAAGAGGCTAAACCTGGCCTCACAGATGGGGGAGAGCCCAGTGATTCAGGTATGCATCATTTTCATATATTCTGCATTGATCCCTCCAAAGACAAAGCAAATTTATTCAATACAGGCTTATTTTTCAGTAATTTCCTAACTAGCTATTATAGTAAGATATACCATCAAAAAGACTTTTACTTCAACCCACAAGGTGTTCACTTCTAGATAATTATCACAAAGGAAAATGGATTTAAAACCTTTACTCTCAGGTTAAAAACAAAATACAGACAAAAGCAAGGGTTGAGATTTGACCAATTAACTTGCCTGTATTTTGCATTTCTTTGGGGGAAAATAAATCTGTGCCAAAGGTGATATAAGAGCAGGAATGGTACTTCACTGGCTGAGAGTTAGAAAGAACCTAACTTCATAAAGCATTGGAAACCCAAAACACAGAGCAAAGTGCAACTCTCTGCAGTTACACAGTTTGATAAAAAACATTTCTGCTTGGATAAACAAACCAACACTCTACACACATTTTAAATACTTTTGTAGCTCAGGAAAACTGTTGCATTTAGAAATTACCTTCCACCAAGAACACACGGAATAAACTATCTTCCAAATGATTTAAGAATGTAAATTCTACCAAAATGCTGAGCATCCTCAGCTCCTCAGTTGAAGAACCATGTCAAATTCAGGAAATCAATCGCATGAGAGAAAACAACCCACACTGCAGAAAACTTGTGGATAAAAGCAGTGCACTGAAATCTCTAGCAGCTCTTAAGTGAGCTCTAAAGCTACACTCTCACCCTGTGGCAACTGCCACAGGAAACATCCTGCACCCCAGACCCTGTCCCCACCACCCTCCCCCTGCATTTCTGACCAAGGCAAGCAGCCAGGATGTGTCCAGGAAAAGTACCTGGCCCGAATTGCACCAGGAGGAGCAGAGCTTCGGCTGGCTGGGGATCCAAATGTTCTCCCGAGTTCTGTGCTGAGCCTCAGGAGCTGCTGACAGGCACAGCAGCTGAGCTGGAGAACCAGGCAGCAAAGTTCCCCTCCTGCAAAGACCTGGCAACGCTGATATTTATACAGGTAACTGCTCAGCAGCTCTGTTTTGGCAAAACCTCACAGATGAGATCTGTAACACCAATTCTCCTCCTCTCCTGGAGGCTCTACCCCCATGCCCGGCTGTAAAATAGTGCTACTCAACACAAATGAATAGACATGGATAGACAGCCCAACTGTCCAATTCAATGCACCAATCCTTGCCCAATTTCTAAGTGGATATAGGGAGCTGAAAAGCAAGTTCAGCAGTTAATATTCCTTCTCCCCATGAAAAAAGAAATCACTCCTCTGACACACACATCTTACAAGCAGCTGACAGTGAGAGCCAGATAAAAACACACATTCCTGCACCGAAAAGTGTGCAGGCAGGATGAGACATGAAAGAGGACCATGCTGTGATCTCGGGAGATGGGACACTGGACTGCATTCATCCTGCTCTTCGTGATGCCCAATTACCAACTTCGGGCTGACAAATAATTCCAGAGGTAACCTCCCGGCCCTCCCCAATTTCCCCGAGCCACGGAAGATGCTCACTTACACTTTTGCCTTCACCTCCTTCGGGCACGGGCTCTTCTCTGCCTGAGCACGGCATCGCTGCATCCTCTGCTGCTGCTCGCTCCTTCCCACCGCCTCCTCCTTCGTTCCCCAGCCTCAGCCTCTTTCCCTCCGGCTGGGAATCAGCCACATCCTCTCTCCTTATCTTCCCATCTCTGCCTCGCTGCTTCCCCGCGTCCTCTGGGCTGCCGCAGGAATTTGACATTTTCAAAGTGTTGCGGGCTTTAAAAAAAAAAAATTAATTAAAAAATTTAAAAAATATATATATATATATATATATATATAAATTTAAAAAGGCTGCCGGAGCTGCCGTTTAGAAGGGGATTTGGCTTGCGAGAGCTGCGATGTGCTGTGGCTCCCGATAGAAATTTGGGTGCTGTGCGGTCCGGAGCCGCTTCTCTGCCGCCCTCTCCTGCCGGCTGCGAGCGAGCCGCGCTCCTGGCACAGGAATCTCCTCTGGATCGAGGGTGTGCACCCTGCTGCTGCTCCAAAACACTCGCATTGCTTTTCCCCCCGATCCACGGAAACCGGCTTTCTTCAGCTACAGAGTATTGCCTGCGCCGTCTTTAAATCCAAATTTACCTCAGTCCCCCAGGGATGCTGTGCCAAGAGTAATTACCCATTAAAATGCAAAGGTGGCCTTAACCCCGAATAGCTTCTTTCAAAATAATTTCACTACAGGTTTTTTTATAAGGGTATACTTACTTTGTAAATTAACTTTGCATCTTCTAAATCCACATTGCACACTGTGACACAAATTTTGCATAACATTCTGGTCCTAGAGCTGTAGGGATGAGATTAAAACGTCATTAGGGTAACTCAACAGGACAGTTTGGAGGTTTTTTTTGCTCTCTCACACAATTTATTAAAAACACCACCACACATAATCAAAGGTATGGTGCAATATTCAAACCTTTTAAAAAAAAGTAACCAAGTGCTCTTTACCATGTGGACTGCAATGTGCAGCTCATTCTTCCAACAGAGAAAGCAAAATGAAGTAGAAGCTTAAAAAAAAAAAGGAAAAAAAAAAAGCAAAATGAGTCCTGTTTTCTCACACTTAAGTGCTTCTAGATTTAAATTATATACTCCTTATATCTTGCAGAGAGAAGTAAATCCCTTAGAAGCCCACTGCACATATCCAGATGTGGTCCAGTCAGGAGCTCAGGGACAAAATGTGGGGAGTGGTGCCCAGCCAGGTGTGGATGAATTCATCAAGTCAAATTCCATTTCTGCTGTGTTCAACAAGGTTTGTCTGGCTAGAATCCTGGAGGGAGTTAATATGTCCCAACACTGATTTTACTGACATGAGAATTTAGGAGACTTAATCTGTGTCCCAGCACTGATTTCACTGACATTATGAAGAGTGTTGTAGTTTGAGAAAGTTGTGTCAATTATTCAAGAATGAACAAACTGAGGAGGAATCAGTCATTTGAGACACTCCAGCCAAATCCACAGGAGGGTGAGGGAGCAGTTCTGAGAGATCCAAGATACCTGCACACCCAGAGCTGGAGACATCAAACACCCACTGCTAACACTGATCGTAGCAAAGGGGTGGGCACTGGCCTTTGCCTGACTTGCAGCTGTGAATACTTTCAGAGCTGGGTGAGCACAAACCAAGAGGGCTCAGCAGAGGAAAAACAAAGCTGAGAGGTTTTTTAAGTGGTGCCGGATCAAGCCTTAGATGCCTTGTAACCTGCAGTGGTCAAGTTCCACAGCTTGGCTTTCCATTTGGTGTTGGGTCCACCTGTGATGAGCCTGCAGAAGAAACTGCTCAGCTGGTGACTGTTCCCCTTCAATAAACAAGAGATTGTCAGCCAGAGCACAGCCAGACAAGTACTGCAGCTAGGGTTTCACCCTAGATGAGCACAGATTAATACAGGCCATGCCCCACTTCTCAAAGCCATGGGTTCCCACACCCATATAGCTCAGGAGGAAAGAAAACCATTAATAAACAGTCCTCAATATCCTCATCAACAGCAGCAGCTGTAGAGACCAACAACAGGAATTTTTCTTCCAAAGTCACATCCCCTAGGCAGAACTGTTAACTTCAAAAAATCCTTCACCCTTTTTCCCATATTGTTAAAACATGACCCATTCTTTCCCATCTTTCCTCCTGACTGAAGCTCCTGAAAGATTTACACAACTGTTTAGATTATCTCCACCAAACTGCAAAAGCCTTTCTTATTTCTAGAGATCATTCACCACTCATACCTGCTTTTTCCATCAGGCAAGCCATTTAATCCTGTTTTCTATTTGAGTGTTGTTTATTCTTTCTTAAACTTGCCATCCTCACCTAAAACACTGAAAGACGGAAATTATTCTGAAACAGAAGTGCTTTTTTAACTATGATGCACTTCAGGCTTATTTGCTCAGTAAACTGCATCAATTTCTGTTGGAGCCTATCTCCATCCCAAAGCTCTGATTTCATGGAATTCAAGTGGCTGTCAAGACCTTGCCAGTTGTAGCAGAATTTTATTTGTGTTTGAACCAGGCAGCTCAGGCTGCCTGGGTGACCAGCCCAGCCACACACCCAGCCATGCCTGCCAGGCACTGCTGGCTCCCTGCACATCTCTGTCTTCCAAATCAGAAAATAAAACACCCACTTCCTCATGTTTGAAGCCTAGCCTCTGGTTTTGAAGAAATGAAAATTTACAGAGACAGAGAATGCATTTTTGTTTCTAATGAAAATCAAACATTTCTGAAATGTCAACATCTTCATGCAGAGAAAAGGAGAAATGGCAAAACAAGAAATAAATTCTGTAGGTATTTGGGAGGGAAGGTTGGTCAGGCCTTTGCTTCCTGTTATTTAGCACACAAATACTGGCAGGAATAAGCAACCATTGTTTTTGTGTTTCTACAAAAGGTTCCACGATGGCAGAAAATTCTCCAGCACATAATCCCACACTGAGCTTGGGCACCAGGCCTCATGCAGGGAGCTCACTTCAGGAACAGGCTTCAAATCTTTCACATCATAAATTTCACAAGAGGATAAAGGGATCAAGATGAGAGTCTGTGCTGTAGACATGTCCAGCCTCCTTCTTTATCCTGTATGATCATTCCTTGTTTAATACCAGCCTGATTTAGTGTTTCACCTCCTGACTCCTTGGTCAGACCTTCCCTCTTGGCCAGGGCCCACCCCCTGCCTTCTTCTGACAGAATTCACTTTACACCCAATGAGCAGTTTCAGAGTCAAGTCCCTGTCGATTCCCCACAGAACCCCTCACAAAACTGATCCTGAGCCAAATAAATCCATCAGCACAAGTCACCAAAATTTGAGAGGCCATCACCCAGGGAAGCACGTGAAAGTGAGTGACAAGTGCTCTGAGACCTGGGAAATCCTTGCACAAACTGCTTTTCAACACATTTTTGCTTGAAACCGCTGCTAGAAAATGCAGTTACACCAACAGCACGCCAGGACAGCCAAAATTCCACCGGTACCATTTTCAACACCACCCTCAGCAGTGAGTCCCACTCCAGGCAGCATCCCCTCTTGGACTATAGGATACACTAAAGGAAATAAAATAGCTATGTTGAGGCTCAGACTGAGGGATATTTCCACCTCTGTGCACCAACAAACCACTGACACAAGAGGCAGCTGGGGACAGGATGGGAACTGGGCTGTTCCCTGCAGGAAAGCCTGGCCTCCCCCACGTGCCACCCAAAAGCCACTGGGATTTGGGTACAAGGAACCAGGGGATAGATAAAGGGGGTTTTAGGGGTTTGGGCAGGGAAAACTGCTGCTGACTGAGTCTCATAAGCTTAGATGTAAAGAAGCTTTATTTTATTGTATCCACTTGACAAATAAGCATAATAACTGAGATATGAAGGCCAGAGGTTCTGGCTCAGGGGTGAACATCTCCTGCAGGATGGAGCATTTTTTGGATCCCACTCCATCTCTCAGAACTTACACCCAACAATGATCCCTTTGTTGGGCTCTTGCCAGAAAACAACGCTCACAGTGAATTCTGAGGTTCAAGGACAGATGAGCCAAGAGATTTTATATTGTCACCTAAATGCACTGCCATCAAAACCAGCAGTTTCAGTGTAAGCAGAGTTAGATTATATCTCCAAATAATTTTGCAATTCAGCTCAACCAGTTCACAACCACTATAAAGAGAAGTTCATTGATTTTAGTGTCTTAATGAGTAAAATTATGAGAATTACCTCAGAACGGCATTTATGTCTGAGCACTGTGATGTTTAATTTAATGGAATACTTGTTGCATTCCCTTACCTCACCTTAGTTTGCAAGCCAATGTAAAAGTAATCTGATTTAAAGCCCTCTGATGTATGTCCTCTCTGCAGTAAAAACACAGGTTCTATAAGTCTATTCATGTTGCAGAAGAACATAAAATGCCAGTTCTGCAAATGAAAGTCACTACAATCAGCAGTAAAAGCTCACATCTCTTTCCATGTGTTCTCTGATTTAAAAAAAAAAAAAAGGAACAACAGGCAAGTTCCCCACTTGCACAATTACTTTAATGGGTGGAGAACAGAATTCGAAGTTTACATTAATCAGGTAATTTGGCACATCTTACTCCTACAAGGAGGCCAAGTTATTATTAATAAGTCTGAAAATGAAGCAGTAAGTCTGGAAAATTAATTTTTCATTTATTTTGCTATTGCTTCCAAATTAAACTCTGCACCTCATGGTTGTAATTACTTCTGAAAGCTCATAAATATTTCATTATTTTTATCATTGTTTTATGTTCACCAACAAACATTAGAGATACTGAGTCCATTGTTTATAGCTTCAGGTTTCCCTGTAAACTTACTCTGTAGTAACACTTGATATGATGGCCATAATAAAAAACAAGGCAGGGTATGCTGCTGACTATGGAATCCTTCAGAACCCCTCAGACACCAAAACATTCCCTTAAACTCTACCAGAAATGTGCCAGGGCTTCACTAAGTGTTAAAGATTCTGGGGTACCCACAGAGCATGGGAAGGCTCACTGCTCCAGCCTGGGATCAAGTGCTGTATTTGGCTTCTCCCACCTTCCCGTGAAGGATCAGAAAAAATCTAAATTTTATGTCCTCAAGTTTCTCTCCAGAGCTGCAAAATAATAATAAATTGCATTTATTATTAGCTACATTCATGAAGACAGCTCCTCCTTTTTCTGCCCCAATACTTTTCTTGCTACTAACCCATAGGATGGGTGGGATCTCTCTTATTTTCCTTGCTCTGCCATGAACTCCACATGGAGGCAGCAGGCACAAAACCCCTCCAAAGAAAGCAAATTGTTCCATATGATTTTTGGTAACACTTCAAAATCTTTCTCAGCTGGAAACCTTGCCTGCAACCAGTTCACATTAAAGAGTGTTTAGCATCCAAGTCCCATTGCTGATAATCCTGAGCCTTCATCATGTTGAATCAGAGCAGAGAAAGGAAGGATTCAGCCAGATGAGCTGGATTGTTTTAATGTCACCAACATGTCTATGGGTAATTAATTGATCAAGGGGATTCATTTTCAATTTAAAGCAGTGTCTGTTTTCTCTGTGGTCTCAAATAAGCACATAAAATATATTGTATAATACATCTATGTATAATCCACCTCCAATTCCCCATCAGTCTCAGCACACCCAAACCTATTCAGACTTTAAATAAATTTTCCAAACCTCTGTTCAAGCAGGCAGGTACTGGTAGGAACTGGGAGTGTTACCTGCTGCCTTGCCCAAACTTTTCAAATCAAATTTCAGCCTTCCACTTAACATACAACACCTAAGATGTTCTGAGAAATTCAAAGATTCATTTCCCAAGCTGCTGCAATAAAAATCCCTCTTTGGGGAGCAGAGTAACAGCAACATATCTTTAGGCCAAATATAGGCCATAAAACAGTGCTTTAATTTTTTACAAAGCTACCTCAAATTATCTGAAGGGCTACTCTGGATTCACAGCTGCTAAGTACAAAGCAGATGATTAAAAGAACTCCTCTCCCTGCCATCACTGCTTTTTGAAAACTGGAATAGGTTTAGAAAGCGAGCAAATTAAAATACAGCCTATTACTATAGGCTTTATAAACAAAGCCTGTCACACTACAAATTTTATAGAAAGCATCAAAATTCCACAAATTTCCTATGTTTTCTTTAAAGAGAAAGAAGGTTCTTCATTAAAGAAGAATTCTTCTCTTTAAAGAGAACCTTAAATGTCCAGGGAGGACCAAAATGCTACTAGAAGGCTGAAAGAGCTGCAGGGGGTAGAAATGAAAATAATTTTGAAAAAATTCTTTTCTTATGAAGAAAAAAATGTTGCAGAGGAGAAAGGTTTAAAACAAGTGATTACAGTAATTTCACGACTATAAGGCACATCTAAAGCCTGAAATTATCAAAAAAAGTAACTGCGCCTTATAATCTGATGTGCCTTATCTATGGACAATTGCTTATATATGAGTATTGAAGGGATCTCAACACAATTTCTGTTTCACATGGTACAGCAACAAACATGAAGCTCGCAATCAAATGACTGCAAGCCGCTGTGAGCCACTGCGAGCTGTGAGAGCCACGAGAGCCGCGCGATCCGTGAGCAGCCCAGCACTGGGGTCGGCTGCAGGGTGTGGGAGAACGGTGGGCACAAGTGCCAGGGCCCACAGCACGGGGAGGGCGCCTGGGGCTGCGTTTAAAGGCTACACCAATCCGTGAAAAATGTTTGCAAATTGAGCACCTGCCAGTAAACTCCGCGATTGTGCGATTCTGTTACTAATTCCTTACTTTGTTGCACATGGATCCTTGCTGGGGAAAAAAGAAAGTGCACCTTATAGTCCAGTGCCCCTTATATACGGACAAAGTTTGGAAATTTGCTAACAACTCAGAAGTGCGCCTTATAATCTGGTATGCCTTATAGTTGTGAAATTACTGTATACTTCTTGTTCCAAAAGTTCAGGATCACAAAAGTCAGGTGAGACAGCATTGCACACTGGTGGACAAAATGCTGTAAGTGACAAGACACAAACTAAAATTCACATGGCACCCCAGTCCTGCAGAGACCAGGTGAGATGCTCAGCACCAGGGCTGCTGCAGCACCCAGGCACTGCACAATTTTCTCCCTCTCTGCAAAGACCCAGCTGTCCACATGGGAATCCAGGCAGGGAGCCTGGGAGCATTGCTCCAGCTGAGCTGGACACACATACACACAGACAGAAAATGCCTGAGCAGATAATAAAGAGCTTATGCTTTCTGTCAGGATGCATGTTTGAAGTGCTCTGGAGGAAAGCTCTCCTCATCACTCACAGCAGACTGAGAGCTTTGATGTCAGCTCACTGAAAGGACAGGGATGGAATATTGCTTACATGGCTGCATTAAACATACCTGAGCAAAGAGAATTTTCAGTTTCAATGCCCTTAAACTGGAATGTCTCCCTCACAGAAGGAGCATTTTGAAGGATTTGCACTCCTAATTTGAAAATGAAGAGAACAAATGTTCACGAGGGGCACTTTTGTTACTGGACAAAGGCGCAAATTATGTCAATCATGGAGTAATAAATTCATCATTTGAGAGGAGTTTGGGCTTGTATCTACCTCAACCACAGCAGTTTCACACAAGGCTCAGAGCACCATTCACAGTGCAGCTCTAGCATCTTTGCTTGAGGGCTGCTTTCATTTGTGTGCAGATCAGACAGAAATGAAAATTCCAGTAAATTTCTCAGTGTTCCTCTTTAAGGGGAGCACAGGCACTGCCGGGCATTCTGGAGGGTGCTCAGGCTGCTGTGAGTCTTTACCAACCTGAAGAGTGTAAAATGCTATTTTCACTATTGCACAAGGCTAACTGATAGCATTAAAATACAAAATGCATGTTTATTTCAAAATACCTACTGTATTTTATCTCATATATAAAAGCATTAAAAGATGAAGTAATTTGCAACTCTTGATGTGCTCAGAGTGTTTTTATTTGTGTGTTTCAGGACATTAGCCCCTTTTAAAAGGGTTACATTTTAATTTAACACCTTCATTGAACTATTTGGAGTAGCAGCTCCTGTTGGAGTTATTTACCCCACAAGTCAAGCTAGTTCACAAACCTTAAGACCCAGACAACTTTCAAACTGAACCTTCTTTCAATACAAATCCATGTAATAACAGCCTCACCAAGATCCCCATTCCTGGACGGATCACCCAGAATATCTTTTGGAATCAAAAACCAGCAAAAAGCATCTCAGCCAAAGAATGCCACGCAAGAGATGACAGCCAGAAACCCTCTCAGCTCCCAATACCTGCTCCTAGAAAGGCTAAGTTTTTATATTTATATGATTTTTAGCATTTTGCTGAACATCCTCAAAACATTGGAAGGCACTAGCAATCTGTTATGATTGGAAAATTCCTGGGATCTCTCAGTCATGCTGACAGAGCCCTGGGGCTGCCCAGACAGGAGGGAGGGAAGTGCTGAGCTCACTCTGCACTATCCAGGTCCATTAGTGCTCCCAGGGCTGGATGAGTCCAGGCTGCAGGCAAAACAGCCGAGATAAGGGTGGGAGAAGGGAGGATGAGGATATATCTACCTCTGTCTTACAGCCTTCTTTAATACAATAGAACTAGTACAGGAAATTATTGAGTTCTTCCTTCAGCATCCTCAGTCCTAAAATAAATAAATGTCTTCCACTCAGGCTCTGGGTCTAGTCAATATTATCTGCTTGGCTCATCACATGGCTCAGCCTCAGGCAACAGGACAATCAGGTTTTTCTTTCTTCCCCCTCTTCTTCTCCCTTGCTGCGTTTTAACACTGTGAAAAACATGTTTTACTGTTTTGGTAAAAATTAAAAGGTTTATTAAAAAGATAAAGGGTTAAAATGGCTGGGTGCTTGGCAAGTTGCCAAGAGCACATGTTTTGGGAATGCTTTTTAAAATTCATTCTATAATACATTAATTTGTTGTATATTTAGCATAATTAAAATTTTTTGGGAATTTATTAACATGGCTACTTTTTGAGTTTGCTTTTTTTGGTTTTGGTTTTTTGCAGTTGGTTAGTGTTGATAATTGTGTCAGCTGCAGGGTTTTTATTACACGTTTACAGGCTGTTATTTCAACTAAGCAGGTAGTTTAAGTATACTATTTTTTAAAAAACTTATGCTTAACTTTTGCTATTAGAAGAAAATAAAAAAAACTCATATTTATACGGAAAAGCTATTTTAACATTATACATATAGTATTTATTTTAATATTTGCAAAAAGCCAATAATTCGTCGTGCACTTACAACAAACACCCCTGCCTTTCCCAGTGCAGCAGCACTTTTCACCACCACAGATTCTCTTACTTGTTCCAAATTGACTCAGTCACCCCAAGCAGGTACAGTAATTTCACGAATATGAGGCGTACCCTTTTGAGTAAAATTTTGATCGGAACCCGGAAGTGCGCCTTATAATCAGGTATGCCTTATATATGGACAGAGTTTGGAAATTTGCCAATCTGGAAGTGTGAGCTGCGAGAGCCAGGGGCCACAGAAGCCATGGCAGCCAGCGCCGGGGGCGGGAGTGTGGCGGGGAGGGCGCCTGGGGCTGCGTTTAAAGGCTGCGCCGATGCACGAAAAATGTTTGCAAATTGAGCAGCTGCCAGTAAACCCCGCGATCGCGTGATTCTTTTACTGATTCATTACTTTGTTGCGCACGGATCCTCACTTTTTTTTTTAAAGGGTGTGCCTTATAGTCCGGTGCACCTTATGTATGGACAAAGTTCAGAAATTTCCCAACAACCCAGACATGCTTCTTATAGTCCAATGTGTCTTATAGTTATGAAATTACTGTAAATGCAAACCAGGCATGAAGAAAGAATCCACTGAAAGGTATTTCAACTTTCTCTTTCCTTGCGCTTGCTCATTCTCAGAGTTTTGAATAAGAAGTTTTGAACATGGACCAGCTTCATGAAAATCTCCTTTCCAGATGTTTCCAAATCTAGCTCAGACTGTCTCTTTTTGGAGGGAAAAAGGAGAAGAAAAGGGAAATTTCTGTGCATGGGAAAATTGTTTAAAGCACCTAATAGCTCTGTAAGGATACAGAAACCTCTTGCTTTCTGCATGTTTGAAGGTCAGGTTTTCTACATAGTACCACCAAGAAAACTATTTTCCACAAAACCTTTCCTTAAAGATTTCTGGATTCAATGCTTTCTACCACACCATCTGTATCTGAGGCCAAATAATGGTACTGGCAGCTCCAAAACCTTAATTACATTCATCATTAGATTTCATGCTAGGGACAGACTCCAGTCAACAGCTGTCATGCCTTGAAACAAAATTATTTGTATTACCCAGGCGTGTTTGTGAAGGAGCCCAGGCTTGCAGAGCTGCCCTTTGCTCTATGCTCCTCCATGTTTGAACAGAAAATTCACTTTGCAACTCTTGGGCATGTCGTCGTACACTGACAGGTCTGTGAGTGGTGATAAAGCCAGGGCTGCAGGGAGCTCCTGACACATCCAAACAGGCAGCACGAAAAATGCAGCAATGTTGTTCCTTTTCCCATTGCTGTTCCAGTTATCAACACGAGATCTTGATCAGGAGAGTCAAGAGAAATGCTATCAGCGATTTCAGGGAGATAGTCAGCTAAATCTGACATTATCATCAAAATAATGCAGATTATCCTGGCTGAAGGAGGAGCAGAAGACAAAGGCACAAATGAGATTTTTGCTAGAGACAAAGGAGCTGCTGTGCCACTCAGCCACCCTCCAGTGGAGACTGTCACCTGAATATTCTGCAGCTCACCCAACATCTTTACCTCACAGCCTCTGCTGTGTTCAGTGCCTCCTCCTTACCTCACTCAGCCTCATGCACACCCTCCTTTAGAAAGCTTTTTTCCTCTCACACCTTGCAGGTCCTGCTTTGCTCCAGCATCACATCCCTTTGATCCTTTCTGAGGGAGGGTGCCAGGCTTCATGCTTTAAAAACTTCATGCAGCAGAACTTTATCACATCTTCCAGCTTACAGTATTCTGTGATTCCACAGAATAACTGGGGCCACCAGAATCCACCCCACAGCAAATGGCTCTGTCAGCCAAAAGCTGCAGGAGGGCAGGAGTCAGCTCAGACCCAAACATGTTAATAAACCTTTTAACCAAGTGCATAGCTGTAATCTCCAAACAAAAAATCATCAGTTCAGGTCAATCTGAAAGCAAAAGAAGTAGAAATCACTGAGCTACAGCATTTATTGGTAGAAGACAGCAATCTTCACATCATCATCCAAGGAAGAGAATGAAGTGTAACTCTGGGTGTCTGTTACCACCTGAGCCACAAAAAAGACCAACATCCACAGTAGGAGATAAGTTGTTATCACAGGTACTCCACAGAAAATAAAATGCAATCCCCACTGGTTTTCAGTGAGCTCACTTTCCTCCAGGCATCACTCCTGAAAGGAAGAGATCCCATTCCCTTCAAGGCAGAATGAAGCTGTCTCTGCCTTTCCTGAGAGCATCTCATGACTGATGAGGGTTCAGCTCTATATGGGATCACAAGATATGTCCTGATCCATCAAAGCATTTTACCACACAATTATAGAAACCCATTGAGTGTCTGAAAAACGTAGGGAAGTCATTTGTCTCCTCCTGTTATCAGGCAGCAAAGGCAGGGCTCTATCTCCTTTCGTTTAGACACACATTATCTCACAAGTCTAAGTGCTGTATAAGCAATTTATAATAGAGAGAGCAGAAATTTCAAGATACTACCACAGGAAGTATCTAATCCAAGGAAGAAAATACAGGCTTTGGTGGCACGACTAACATCTGACTATCTGCTATTATGTAAAGCAGGTTTTTGCTTTTTAAACCTGCCTGAGGGCAACAGAGCAGAGCAATGCAGATCTGCTCATATCAGCCTCAAAATGAGTCCAGTATTTCAGGTAAAAGACTCTTAACTCCCTTAAGTGCCCATTGATCATTCTTAGTATCACTTATTTCATTGATGTGTTATGTTCAGAATGCAGCTGTGGTGAAATAAATAATTTTAAATATACACTGAAGTGCAAGGTGGGAAGGCCAGAGAAAAAAAACAAACCTGGAATTCAAAGACATTTCACATCTTGTGCTCCTTTCCTGTCTTTCATGTGAGTTTTGGTGCTGTGCAATCACAAACCTTCACTCAATTAATGCCCTAAACATCCAGAATGTAATTTTGAAAGCAACAGAACTACAACCTCTTACATTCATTTATGGAAATAATTCATTCTGGCATCCTCTACAACACAGGAGCAAGGGGAAGGGTACCTTAGTCATTGCTAGGAAGTGAAAGGGGACAAAAAAATCCTGCCATACCTCTGTGGAACAGTTTCAGTACAGGAGGCATATTCCATTAATATCTCATTTCCAACTAGGACCCAGGTAAAGCAAGCCCTGTAATGTCCTCTGCACATCAATTCCAAGGAGCCACACAGCTCTGGACACTGCAGGGGCCCTACAGGAATTCTGCTGGGGCTCAGAAGAGACCAAGAAATCTCAAATATTAAAGGGTGCAGTGGTGCCAGTGGTGCCCTGCCTGGATTTAGCCTCAGGCACCTACTGGGATGAGGGGGCAGAGTGGTTTTCCCCTTTGTGCTGAGGGGATCCTCATGGGAAGGGAAGGACAGACACAGATGGGCTGAGTGCACAAACCCTGGTTTGAACTCTGAACTCAGGGCAGCAGAGCACTCACAGGCACCTGAGCTCCATCAGTGCTACTCAGTGCTCTCCTGCATCCCATTTGTGGTCAAAGGGCTTTGTGAGAAACTTGGATCCAGATTAAAAAGCAGCTGGTTGGTTATGGATTCACAGAGATTGATGTTTAAATTACATTTCAATAAAGGACACATGCAACATTTCCATTCCATAAAATTCTCTGTAATTTACTGAATTGGTCACACACAAACGAGCAGATGTTGTTATAACACAGATAATTTTTGTTCTGTTCCAGATAAGGAATGAAAATGTGCATTTAAAACCTTAGTGAATGCTTTCAGAAATGAATAGATAACAACACTAAACCTCTGCCCCAGACCTGCCTGCCACAGGGACCCAGGTGTGCTCCTGGCACCAGCACAATGTCTGAGTTTCTCAACACAGGAAGGTTTGCTGAGCTCTTCCAGCATGTTCTATGTCACTTTATTGCATTTTAACCAGGCCTGAATGATCTGTTTAAAATTGATAAACAGCCTCTGCATGTCCCAGGTTTAAAGGTCTCCCCTTTATTTCTCAGGCATGTTTAAGCAGCTGTACCTTTGTGGTACAAGCCACACGAGGAAGTAATTAAATGTCATAGAGTCTGAAATCCTGGAGAGCAGCCATTAAATTTAATAATAATGCTGGCTGCCCTAGCAGCTGGAATAACACATGCACAACATCAGCTATTCTGTTTTGATTGATCATTTCTGTACCACTAGGCAAACCATTAAGTTTAGGCATCAAGTTGAAAACTATTACTTAAAACCTTTTAATAAAGAAATGAATGCTCCACATTTCAGCTTTTACAAATAAATAGAGGGGTTTAATTTTTTTAATAGATCTGTAGTGTTTACATGCTTAAAGAGCCACATCTCAGCACTTGTTCTCAGTACACAGCATGTCCTGGATGGTTTTCTCCAGAGATTATCTTTTCTGAGAGGTCACAGAGGTCTGTAGTCACTGGAACATCTCTGCTGTTGAGGATACAGCCCAACAGATCTGCCAAGACCTGCTGAAAAGGTTCCAGCATCTCATGATGGTGATTCAAGTCACAGAAATTCATCTGTTAACAGCACAGTTGTGCAAATACAGCCCCACCAACTTATATTCCAACTTATCCACCTCTGTACATGTTCTAATTTCTGTTTGACTTTCTTCTAGCATTTTCTTGCATTCTTATATAGTATCCGTTGTATCTGACTTTTACAGTGCAAATTTTTTATCAATAGAAACATGTGGACTCTTGAAACCCTTCTGCAATTATTCCATGCATTTGTAGACCAAGAAACTGAGGCAAAAGTTAAGAGACTGCCCTGTTAATCATTCCAGGCAAACACCAAAGCGGAAACCAGAATCCAAGTCTCAAAAAATAGGTTTTCTACATGGGCACTAAGGTGTAAGCTTATCTGAAATAAAAACTAAATTTTATGTTCCTATCAAATGCTTTGATAGATCTGCTACTTCTTTCCCCATCCTTAAACGTTACTTTATAACAGATATGAGAAACTATCACAGTCTTAAAAGGTGTCAGCTTAAAGCATTTTGATTAAAAAGACACAGAAAACAGAGAAGGGTGATGAAAAGGAGGCTTTGGGGTCACCTAATCCCATGTCTCCCTTGAGAAAACAAGTACAGTAATTTCATGACTATAAGGCGCACCCTTTTGACTGAAATTTTGATCGAAACCCGGAAGTGTGCCTTATAATCTGGTGCGCCTTACACATGGACAAAGTTCACAAATTTGCCGACCTGGAAGTGCGAGCTGTGAGAGCCGTGCCAGCCGGCGCCAGGGGCGGGCGGGAGTGCCGGTGCACGCGGCACTGGGAGGGCGCCTGGGGCTGCGTTTGAAGGCTGCGCCGATCCGTGAAAAATGTTTGCAAATTGAGCACCTGCCAGTAAACCCCGCGATTGCGCCATTCCATTACTAATTCATTACTTTGCTGTGCGCGGATCCTCGCTGCAAAAAAAACAAAACATGCCTTATAGTCTGGTGCGCCTTATATATGGACAAAGTTCCGAGATTTGCCGACAACCTGGAAGTGCACCTTATAATCCAGTACGCCTTACAGTTGTGAAATTACTGTACTTCAAGCAGTTTCATATCCCTGAGGCATGAAAAGAGATTTCTAAAGCCCGAATCCTGTAATACAACTGGAGGTTCCTTATCTGGCTGCAAGCCTGACCCTGTCCCCAGGGTCCCCTTCCCAAGAAGGTGCTGGAGCCATTTCCAGCAGCCCAGCTCTGCACGTCCCACTGCTGATCCCTCACATCCCTCCTGCTCTGCCTCCTCCCAGCCCCTGCAATCATTTCTGCTTCCATCTTACACCGATTCCACTAATGCCTGGGAAAAACATTTCCAAATGGGACTTAAGGGCCTCCAAGGGCAGAGTTTCAACAAGAGCAGTCAGTGGTGTGACATACAGAGCACAGCACCAGCAGCTCAGATTTTGGCTATGGAAAAACCAGCAAAAAATTGGGGAAGAACCATCAGGTGGGTGTGGAACTGAGCCAGCATGAGGGAAAAGCTCCCATTAAACACTTGAAAGCTGCTCTGTTGATTTAGAGCTTGCCAGCAGGAACAGGCTCCATTTGTACTGAAGATGCACTGTGGTCAATAAGCATAAATATTTGAGCCACAAATCGGGCTAAAGGGATTTCTCCAGGAGAAACAATTAAAGCCTGATTGTGTAATACCTTGACTAAATAATCACAGAGGGGAGCAATAACCTTCTTGAAACACATGGAGGACGAACACACCAAGGCAGGAGATGACTCTTCAGGGATTCAGCTAATAGGATTAAAATTCAGAATATCAGAAACTTTAATAGTGCAACCTCCCAGACCATGGAATAATTGGTATCACCAGAGCAAAGAGTCATTTTATTAATAACACATAGACTAAGTGCTCACAGAGAGACTGAGGAGAAAAGCAGTGAGATTGACACTTTATTTGTGGCACCATTTCTAAATAGACTTACAGGTCAATTATTGGGTTCTCTTAAATACTTCAGAATCATTAATTTGGAATTATTGGTGAGATTTTCAAATGATAGTACAACAAGACTTTTCTCCAATCATCCTGTAGGAAACTGCATCTTTGGCAGAGTATTTTCCTCACTGGGAACAAACTCCCACTTAAAATGGTAGTCGGATTTTTCCCCCACTGGACAGTTACCCTGAGACCTCAGCAACCGTGTTTTAAACCCAGCCCGTCCTATTCTAATTTTTAAAGATCAAATCTTTTTTGCAACACAGAATTGTATAACTGAGAGGCTGCAATAAACTGAAGGGGAGTTGTAGCTTGAATTCCAAGCCCCAGGGAAGATATTGGTTGCTCCTAGCAGGAAGTTTTACTTCTAATATACGGATACCTTACATCTGTTTTATGTATCTTAAATTCAACCAAACTGACTGAAGTTATCTACTCTCATCCAACCTGATTAAACTCAGCACACAAATTCCCCAAATCAATAGTTAATTAAAAAGAAGTGGCAATTTCTACGTGCTAAATTAGCCCATGCCTTGCATTCTGCATTCCCTGCTCCAGGTATGAGTTTAGCACTGCAGGAAAGAAGATTGCTTCAATTGCAAGTTATTTATGACATCTTAGAAGGTTCCCTCTGCTAGGGGGAAAAAATAATTTAAAAACCCACTACAACAACAGCAAAGACAAAGCAAAACAAAAATTTTTAAAAAAAATTAAAAATGGAAAGAGTGGGGGGGGGAACAAAAGAATAAAACCACTCAAAAAACTAGACAACTTTACTATTGCTGAAGTTTAAAAACCAGATCATTGCTGGTTATACCACAATAGGAGGGCATTGCAATATTGTCCAAGGCTTGAGAAACTTGTACACAGAAGACCCATAAAACCAAACCAGAAAAATTCCGTCCTCTGCCTGGATTTCCTCATGAGCTGCTCTTTGGATCTCAGAGACATGAAATTCCAATGCAATGACAAACTTTTCATTGCATTCATTGCAGAGGTGTGAACTTACCACAAAGTGCCTCATTCTCCTAGGAACTTTTTTGGTTTCTATACCTTCCACCTTTTAAAGCTAAAGAAAATCAGAATCATCCACCCCAATGGCAGATGTGTGCTATTTGTATTATGCCAATATAGGCCAGCTCAAAATGCACAATTTAATTACAAGTTCAACAGGCACATTAGTCTTTCAGGGACTGTTTGTAAATCACAGCCCAGTGCCCTCTCTTGCACTAAATAATCTAAATAATAAAATATATAATAATAAATAAACTAAATAATCAAACCAAAGGCTGGGACTAGTCATACCTGACCTCAACAGGATTTCCCCCCAGGACCCACATCAGTGGAATCTGTGATTTCCCCCCAGGACCCACATCATGGAATCTCTATGCTCTGCCCCAACTCTCCAAGTTCTCTGGAGGGCACAGTGGGCACAGAGCTCTGCCCAACCAGCCTTCTCAGGCTCAGGGCCAGAGCATCCTGAAAACAAATGTTTGGGTTGTAACAAGTGTAAAGGCAGATCTGAATTACTCCTGTGTACAGCCCAGAAGTGACCTGCTGGGATTCTGCCTCTTTTGTAGATCCCAGTAAGATATTCCCCTTCAAACTTCTGCTCTGCTTGGCCCCAGAACAATTTTTAGCTGGGGATGGGGAGTGGTTTGGGTGTTTGAGGGTGAGATTTCTTGTTTAGTTTTCCTTTTTAACCGTATGTGGGATGAGGAATTATATGTAGCAAAAAAGCTCTTTGGATCTGCTCTTGACTACTGAGATTCTCTCGATCCCAGTCTTCATTCCCCTGTAAAGCAGCAGCACTCGGAACAATTCCCAACAGATGTTCTTCCCCAGCCTTGTCACTCATCCAAAGAAACATTTTCCTTTTCCAGGGGTCCTTTTCCTATTCTCCTGCATGGACTTGCAGGCTCTGTGTGAAACCTGCCCCCCAGAACATTTTGCTGCAGTGCTGCAAACTCAGCCCTTCCCTGCCACGGCCTCTTGCAATCCTGAGATAAAAGAGGGAAGCAGAACCAGGGCTTGGAAGAACACCACTCTCATTCCTTTAGCTGATGCCAGAGCACTCTCAGCCATTCCAGAGAAATCTGATGTTCTAAAAATCACAGTGCATTTGCCCCACTGTCACTTCCCTGGGAGTTTATCACCTTGGAATTATACATTTTTCCAATGCATTTAAGAAACATTTTTAAGGTTGCAGACAATATACTTCACATCAAAGAACAGAAAATAAACAAGAGAAATCCCTGTGGGTTTGTGCTTCTTTGAAATGCCCTTATGGTAAAGAGAAGCAGACTGCTTTGTCTGCTGAAATGCCTTAATACTTTGAGTTTCTGCACTTCCCCTGGAATATGAAACCCATTTTATAAGGACACCCAACATCATGTATTGTATTTGAGGAATTTAATTAGGGGGAAAAAAGTCATGGCACCTTTATATGTAGATACACAGGAAAAAGCAGTTTGGCTCTGCATTTAAAAGGAAAATATTTAATTTTTCTGGGGAAAATGTATGTCTAGAAAGTAAGGCTGAGTTGCAGAATATAAAACAATGTAGAAAGCCAGCAGCTATTATTCTGTGACATCCTTATGATAAATATTTTCTCATGTCACTGAACTGGTATGAAGAATTAATACTAAAAATAGTTCTGTCAGTACTTATTTCAGTTTTATTTTACCTTCACTTGAAGGAAGTCTTTAATTACCAAATTTCACCCAAATGAATTCACACTTACAATCTGGACAAGAAGGAAGAATTATTTTTACAATATCATTGTAATCATTCCAGGGTTGTCAAAATATGGCTTTGCAGACAGAGAGGGACAGCTTTCACCAACCCACTTAAAGAACTCAAAATATATTCAAATAATGGATGAATAGATCCACAGACAGTTTCATGTTGTGCAAACAATACTAGCTCTCACATCACCAATGAAAACCTGGGGCTGAGGAAGAAGGGAAGTGCAAAGGCTTGAACAGGAGATAGTCACAAAAATCACCTTAGGTGCTGAGGGCTTGTTGTGTTTTCTTCAAAGCATGGACTGGGAGGAGGGGTTTTTGTCCCAGAGGAACTGTGCTAAACAGGGAATGGCAAACTTTGGTTCCAATCAGAGCAATGCATCCAATGTGTGTCAACTCTATACACCAATTATGTTCATTTACCTACTTTTTGCTCAGTTAAAGCATTAAAAAATAGAATATGTTTTGTCCGCTAAAGAAATAATTCAGAATTGTGATGAGATCTGGAAAAACACTGATCGCGAAACAAAACCGATTTGTACAGTGATGAACTGCAGTTAAAAAGTGCAGGAGAGGATTTTGTAACTCAGCTGTGGTGAAATGCAGATTTTAACCTGCAGGCACTCCTGGATAGCAGGGTCATTGCTCTCACAGGTTGCTGCTTGCAGAAGGGAGTTTGCTCTGCTTAAAAGAAGTCAGAATTAAAAACGGTGCAATTTGCACATTAGAACTCAGTGATATGAACATTATTGTACATCAGCCATTCCTAATGCTGTCAGCTCCATCTGCCTTGTGCTGTGCACGGAGAGCTCCAAAGGCCAGCAGTCACTCCAGGTTTATTAAGGCAAATAGGTTTATTTAAGTAAACTGTGAGTCTAGAGCTGTGCTATGAATGATGACCTCTTCAATCAGCACTAAAGTTTGAAACAGACTAAGTGATGTTTTGAAAATAATATTCCCTGGTGCCTGTTTTCTCTGGCAAAGACACATTTTTACTTCTGTTTGTCTTCCTCCTCCCGTATCTTTCAGGGTTTTCAGGCTGAGGAAGTTCATGAGGCATTTCCCAGATAGGAAAAATCTTCTCATTGCTTCTGGAGCACAGCCTGGACCTTTCAGCAGCCAAAGGAGTCTTCCTGCCACTGGCACTTCCAGGTGAGATGCCACAGCTCTGCCCATCCTCCCTCGCTGCCTGCAGGAGACACCAGCTTTGGAGAGGAAATCTCACCTCAAAGCATCTCACCCCACAGGACCTGGGTGCCAGAAAATCTTCCCAATCCCTTTAACTCTGTTAAAGTACACAGCTGAACAGCTTACAGTACCTTTCACATTTACACAAAAACCTTCCCTCACACACCTTGAAGGAGAGATTTGAAGAGAGAGTCTACAATATCTCATCTTTCTCAATCAAAAAAAAAATACAGTCAGTGTTCCTAAGTTCAGCAATCTTCTCACTGATTTTTCAAAGAGCCATTTCTGGTAGCTCACACATCACAGTGTCACAGGACAGCTGAAAAAAGCCATTTATGATCTGGCCCAAACAGCTGTGAATGCCCAAATTCCCATCCCAGGCTTTGTTAGGCAGGAGATGCCCTGATCTATCATGGTGTGCCCAGGAGGAGTAAGAACAGAAGGTTTATTTTATAAATTAAAGTTTGAGGGAAGGAGACATTCATAATGCTTGCCTGCTCAGCCTCATGCAGTTTTGTCTAAAGTGCATTGGTTCTTGTGCTGCAATGATGTTTAAGAGAAAGATTGGTGTGATTTACTAGGCTATCCCTGCTAGCAAAAATACTGCAGGAGTAGTGTGTATAGATACTGCAAATAATGAAAGAAACAAAAGAGATATATTTACAAAAGGTTACATGAACTAAGGCACTGGCAGCTACAGAATGGCAGCAAAACACAAAGAATGTCAACCTTATGTGATTTTAGAGACTTCTCTCTGTGCTCATACTCAAGAGTGAAGCTTACCTAAGAAAAGAGACTTTCCCATCTGCTACAAGAGGAATTGAACCCTCCTAAAATTATTTTTTTCATGGTGCATTGCTAATTCTCACTGCCTGTCACCTTTCACTGACTTTCGCTTCAGTTTAAACTGGGAGTCGAGCTTGCAGATCAAAATGGGAACTGCAATTGCTCTGCTCTGACACAAATCATCAGCTAAGAAAGAGCATGCCCCTCTTCCCACGTCGTGGGGGGATTTGGGAATCAGGGAGGTGGAACTGGCACGAGAGTGGATGTCCCACAGGACACATCAAAGCCACTCCTGTTCTGCAGAAGACCTCTTACAACTGATTGAAACATTTCTGGGTGAGTAACAGGTGAGTTGAAATATTTGTAGGTGAATAGCAGGTGAGCTGAAATATTTGTAGCTGATTAACAGGTGGATTGAAATATTTCTAGGTGAATCACAGGTGGATTGAAATTTCTAGGTGAATCACAGCCCGTGAGTGATGGGCAAGAAGCAGGTTTGTTCAATTACTGCAGGGTTTTTTAAGTCACTCCATTCCTTGTGATCCACTGAGCAGGCCCATTTGCATAACTAGGTTTTAAATGCAAATCAGATAAGGAATTTTACTAAGTGGATGATTTGTACAATACAGCCTTAGGTCTCTTGCAGAATTACTTTGATGAGGGAATGGTTCTTTAATTACGCTGAAGGCCGATTACCCCATTACATCCATATTGTTTTGTGGATTGCATATAATTTTGCTGTTTCCAAAGATTCCCTGCCATAATTCTGAAGAAAATGCAAACAGCAAGCAGACACTTGAGACACATTAGGCAAGAGATGCTTTAGTGAATTCAATTTAAGCTGCAACATTAAAGTGATTTTGTTGAATAAAACATAATGCAATAATGAGTCTGTGTATGTCAACTCTGCAAAGATAATAGCTGGAAACTTAGCTCTGCTTTCCTCTTTTCCAGGCTTTTCTCTTTTTAGCCTCATTACTCAGAGACAATGCTGCAGAGAAACCTCTTCTAGTACAGGCTTTATTTCAGTTTAAGTATATTCCCTGCAATTGTATTTTACAGTTGAATATAGAGTTAAAGGAATTAATTTGTGTCTGCTTCACATCAGCACTAATGAGATTACACATTATATGGGATTTTTATGCTTTTAAGCCTAATGTTGGGGACAACATAATGTACAGATCACTCTAGATCATTTGGTGATGTTTGCTGCCTTTTTAGAGAAGAAATATTTACAAATGTGTGCAGTTGGAGATAATCTCAGTTGTATTCTGTGCAGTTTGCTTTCACTCTGCTTTCTGACACCCTCCTTGTCTCTCCAGGCAACTGCCCCAAATGGAACAAGCACTGAGCTCTTTGTGTGCAGGGCATACAAGAATATTCACCTTTACCAGAAACAAAAGAATGATTGAAAGCTAATACTAAAGAAAATGAAAATTATAAGGTTTGTTTATCTATTTATTGTATCTTCCCTCAGATTTCTTCTGATTTCCAGGGTTAGCCTGCAGCTTCAGAGAGGCACAGCACAGCTACCGGTGCTCCTTTTAATACCTACAAAACATCTCTAATCTGTTGTTTATGGGTGGAAAGGAGACTCCCAACCCTTGCACCTGCTCTAGTTTTCAGTTATGGCTGTCTTGGGCTTTCAGAGCTTTTGTAGCTTTTTGCAGTTTTAGTAAGAACTATCATATGGTTTGGTGGCACAAAACCCTTTGCTACAGAAAACTCCTGGGATTCTATGATGATAGCATACTGGCAGCATTTCAGCTTTCATTTATACATGGAGTCATCATTTTCTACGGAAAAGAAAGGTAATAAATCAAAATCTCAGCCATTCATCATTTAGAGGGGTGCCTCACCTTGTAAATTCGAATTGCTTTAATGGTTTGGCACCATTTTATTTTGTTTTCATTGAATGAAGAATAGCTAAGGAGAGCAGCCAAGCTTATGCATCACCATGAATCAAAGGAAAAACCAAGAGTGAAATGTTTTATAAAGGCAAAGCAGTGAAGAGAACAAAAAGAAAACATCATTTATAAGGGAGGAAAAGGCAAACAGCCTTTGTTGCTTGAATTTAGATGTTATGAGATACTGTGCCTGTAGGTGATAAATAAAAGGCTCAGGGGTCTGCAGGGTGGAAATTGGGGGTGTCCCAGGCACAGCTGTCCCTGGCAGAGCTGAACATCTCTGTTTGGGGGAAGAGAGGTGACTTTGGTTGATGTGGAGAGTGGCTTTGCCATTGCTGCAGTTTGGTCATCACCAAACACTCCCTAACCCATTCCCACACCAAAGGGGCAGGAGCTCAGGGGAACAGCGATCCCAAAAGAGTTTTAGAGCTGATCAGAGCTGTCTTGCAGCTTTGTTTCCTCTTGTCTCCAGTCCTGCTCTCCTCATAAGCCCCATTTCCTTGCTGTTTGGGCCTGAAGAGATATTTTTCACTAAAAAAAAAAAAATCATTTTCATTCTGGGTTACTGAGAACAACTTTATACCCCAGGTGGAGCAATAGGAAATAAATTCTGTATTCCAGGGGGAACTCTTGAGTTCTGCTAATGAAAAGAGTGGAGCTATAGCACAAGAAATGATTTGCACTGCTAAGTGAAGGTTGTAGGGACAGCAGATATGTCACTTCAGTGCAGAAATCAGTGAGTGGGGCTCCATTCTGCTTTCTCTGTACCTGAATCCCTGGTGAGGACTGTGGAGCTGGGTGAGAAGCATTCCCCCTTGAGCCAGAGAAAGCTACATTTTCCCAAAGTAAAGGAGGAAAGAAGACTTTTCAATCAGGTGTGTTTAGCAGAGGAAGGTTAAATCTACACTGCTGTCTATGGCATCAGCTCCCCTCATGGCAGCAGGGAAGAAACCTCGGCCATGGAAAAATAAAAGGTGTGGTCTGGACATGAACCCCCTCTAAAGAAAGCCCTGCAAAGGCTGCTCTGCCTCCTGCCTTGCACAGTTTGCATTTCCTGACCTTTCCTGTCTCACTGAGCTGTTCTGAAATCCCTCGTGCTGTTGGCAGAGCATTTGTGCTTGTAATTCCCAGTGACTTCAGCTGGGATCACAAATGGAACAGGGACATGGCTCATCCTGGGAGCCCTGATGGCTCCTGTGTGACCTTGGTGGCTGTGACATCCCTGAATTGTTTTATTGAGGTAGCCCCAGGCCAAAGATTATTCCTTGTGTTTTGGTGGCTGATGGTTTACACCTCCTGAGGAGTTATGAATTATTCAACCTTTTCCTTCTTCTACCATATAAGTGACCCATCTAATAGTGCCCTTTATTTGTACTCACAGTTTCTTCATTTTATAATATTTACACAATTTTTCAATATTTTAAACAATTTTAAGCTGCTTTTGGAGATCTTTGCAGCTTTACCGAACACTTCTGACACCTAGGTTAAAATATGCAGTCCAAAACTGAACAAACTGTACTGAACCAAGGTTGTTTGAGTATCCTCCCTCCTGGTGAAGGAAACATGGAATGGAATCTGTACTGATGAAGCAATATCAGCATCCTGGAGCACTTTCACACAACATCCACAAATCGTTGTTTTTCTTGCTCTCAATTCATTCACCCTACTGAAAATGCACTGGCAATGGCACCAGCCCATGTCAATGTCTTCAAGATTTTGTGTGCTTTGCTGCTTCATCTGGGAATCAAAATCTTTATTATTTATCACCAACAAAACAAACTCTCCACAAGATTTAAAAATCTGATATCAAAATAGGAAAAAAGCCAACAAAATCTAAAAAGAAAGCATGTGTTCAAAATCAACATCTATCAAAGTAGAAAATGGGCTGCAGTTTGTCAAATCACTTTTTTTTTGGTTTTTTTTGCATAAGGGGACCCTCAAACTAGAGAGATCCAGTGACTATTAGTATTCTACAGCAATATGCAGGACTTGGCAGACTATACAGATTTTTAGAGACTGATTATGCATTCTGTTTTTATTGGTGCCATGACTGTAATATTTGTTTGTCCCTAGATGATGCCACGGTAGGTGATATAAAAAAAGGATGTATGAATAATTTATAAAATTACTCAGAAGTCACCAAAGTGTATTGCTCTGATGATGTACTGTGCACAAGGGCCTTGGATATAAAAATAGATTATATATCATAATAGATTCTATATCATAACAAATTAAAGTGGAAAGCGTCAGAAGGATACATTTTGTTCTGTATTTTGTGCTGCATTTCTAGAACTGTGGTCAATATAAACACAAAGGAAAATTTTCCAAGTAAAATATTTTGAAGGCCTAATAAACTGGAATGAACTTTATATTCAAGATCACTGAATTCCAGTATTGTCTTTGCAGGCTCATTTAGACATCTCCTGAAACCTTCCATCAGAAAGGTGAAGTTATGTTTGTAAGTCAGCAGAGACATAGATAGATGGTTATTCATAATCAGCAGGATGACATTTTTAAAAAAATTAAATCCCTGATATCAGCCGTACTTTAAAATGGAAATAAAACACTATGGTGATTTCAGTCCTGCATCTCTACAGGAGCTACTATCACTCAGAACAGTGAGAAGAGAAGGGATTTCACTCTTGATTGCAATGGAATTATTATTTGAGGTGAAAATCTGGCTGGATACAGAAAATGTTCTTTTGGGACAAAACCTGAAGCTTCCTGGTAGGAGATTCCTAAGATTTCTGGTTCTTTCCACTTGGAGCCACAGGAAAGGGGAGTGGCACAATCAAAGACACCAGTCCAGAACTCCTGAGGGGTTCAGCATAAGATGGGCAGAGAAATCACAGAACTTTAGAGTCTGTATCTAGGATAAATTTATTAAGAAAATGTCACATTTCTCTGTGCCTGCATTGTTCCTTGATGGAGAAGAAACTGTGATCCTTTCATGAATGATTCAAGGTGGCTGAGGCTATTTTGAAACAGATCAATGAAAATTGACACGTGGCCCTTGGCAATTCAAGCTTTGCTCAAAGAGAAGTTAAGGTTGCTTGAACTTTTCTTCTTTTGTGGAAATGTGAAGAAAATTATCAGGCTCCTTGAACAGAAGCCTGAGACAGAACTATGGTTTAAATTTGATTAAAGTCATTTCCACCAACTTGAGTATCATGATTTAGTGTGTTCTTGCTCACATGGAAGGATAAGGAATCATGAAGCTTATGCCAAAGTGTATTTTGTGTAAAGTTTGAGCTTGTGCTGTAGGGTTCTAACAGACTGATGGTTTGGGCACTTTTTCTCTCTTCCTTTCCCCTTCCCCTTCCCCTTCCCTTCCCATCCCACCACCAGAGCAGACACCAGCAGGACCTGATGGATTCCTTTAACTGGAGCAGGAACTCACCCACTGTGCACAGGCAAAAATCAAAGAACCAGAAATGGTTGAACTTCAGCTCTTGCTCCACAGCAGAAAATGCCATCCCAAATCAGGGAGTGCTGATCCTCCCAAATTCCAGTGGTGTGCAGCAAGGTGGCATTCCAGGAGCTGGGGAGCACTGGAAGCTGAAATCACTGAACAGCAGCAGCAGAGAACCCAGGCCAAAGTTCTTGGAGCAGCGAGTACCAGAGAGGAGAGGCAGTGACTAAAGACAAGGAGATTCCTGCAGCAGCAGCAGGTTATGGGATAGAAACTCTCCTAAGGGAAACCCTTCCTGATGCAGGCATTTTGTGCTGGCTAGATGTGCATGAGCTGATGGAAGAGACTGAAATAGGAAATATTTAATAAATTCTTTACTGATTTGGTAGAGTTAATGGGCTTGCTTCTAACTACATTTTTTAAAGTGTCTAGAATACCATTTTGAATGCCAGAGGGATTATTCTCACTGATCACAGCTATTTTATCTGACTTATTTCCTTTCTACTCTTCAGTTTGATTCCTGAAACCATCTTCAGCACAATCATGATTTGCTTCTTTAAAATTCTTATCTGTTCATCCTTAGTCCCAAGGAGAGCTAAGCAGAAGTGTTTCTTAAGTTTATTTCCGTTTTTACCTGCCAATATCTGCCCTTCAGGCCAGACACAGAATTTTGACAAGAATGGTCTCTGCTGTAGCACACAAACATAAGAATATTCAGATATCTGTAAGCACCCTCCTGCATCTGCTCTGGGTATTCAGCATGGATGGTTTGCATGGCATCGGAGTCTGGGTTTGTAAATTACTCTATAAAATAGCAAATGTTCTCTGGAGTCCCAGTGGGTATTATGGATTGTTTACAGTCTGGAAAGGTGTCCTGGTTTTAGTTGCTGAAAATAAGACAAGTAATCCTGTCTTTATGGGCACATTTTGAATTTACAGAGGCTCCCAAGTGTTCTGGGACTGCAGACAAGAAGACACCAAAAATCAGCATTGGTGATGTCCCAAGGATCTCCTCAGCCCCAGGCTGCAATCTCAGGTGGGAGAAGTTTTTCCTGCACTGACCACTGCAACTCCACTGATTTTGGCTGTGTTTGGAAAGAGCCAGAGCATGCAATTCATGGTGCAGAAAATGACACTGAGCAAAAGAGATGGACTTCAGAAAAATAAATAAATATGTAGTCCCCATGTTAGCATTCTTGGAAATAAGCAGGTTAAAAAAAAAAAGACATGATTAAGAAAAGAAGCATGATTTATAGTAAGAATTGTTCCTTAGCAGAATGCTTACACATATTTTCTGAACTCCAGGAGGCTTTTAATGCAGCAATTTGGCTCCTACAGCTGTATAAATATTTCAAAGCATGCTTACTTCTTTCCTGTTAAGCCAATTTTTCTTCAAATCTTTCTAGACCCCATTTCTTTTAACTTACACTTTCTCCTCATTTCCATACTTCTGGAAAATCCAACATGGCTTCATGAAAAGCAACTGCTATACACACAGCAAAAACATGTTCATAAAAATCTCACCCCACAGAAAGAAAAAATATTCTTTGATAATTTGAGTTTTGTTGGGTCTTTTCCCTGTGCTTCGGTATCTCTGGCCAGTTTGAAATATTTAAATATTCATCCATACTTTTTTCAAGCAGGGAATCACTAATCCTCCCTAGAACACACACAGGATTTTATTCCAAAATTAAGGCTCCCTGATTATCCTTTTGCACTGAACTACAGGATGTGCCTCCTAGAGGTTCTCATAATACAATCTGACAATTAAAGGTGCTTTATATTGCTCCTCTTGCTTATACTGATTGTGGAGAACAAAAAAAACAAAACAAGAACAAAACTCCAAACCCAAACAATCCAGCACTTTTTCCAGTTCCACCAGGCTTGCTAGATTTATGATTGAAGAATACATACCAGAAATCTGGTGGCCTTAAGAGAAAAGAGGGCTCCTTTTGTTGTTTAATCCCATGGAGAGCTTTAACCCAGTGCCTGTCTCTCTAAAATGTATATTTTTTTTCTGGATGAGCTGGGGATAGGTCTCACACAAATGTGACAGGAATGATGCACCAGTATTACGGCTTCCAAAGGTGCTGTCTTTGAAGTCAAATTATCCTTGACAAAATAAAGTGCCTACAGTCATTTTGTGGAGCAACAGTGACGTTTAGTGGTGACTGAAGAAATTCCTAAATTTTGTTGATCCTTTAATGTCTCGATGACCCCTGGGAACATTTAACAAATGTTATCACCCTCACTGAATTTTCCCTTTTCACACTCAATTTTTCCTTCCTTCTGTCTCCATTCTGTTGTATATTGTAATGCAGTGTTTGTAAAGGGCTCTATTTCTATAATAAATCAACAGAGATTTTAAAAACAAAACCTCTTTGAGGACCTTCCTTGAAAATCAACTCTTGCATATCATGATAAAACATTTAATAATTCTCCTCCTTTGAGGATTAGACTGAAGCAGTGCATTGTGCAGATCAGATTGCAAGGATTATATTTCCCTTATTTCCATTATTTGCCTTAATTGTTCACTTGTCCTGTCACCATTCTGGCATTAAGCTTGGATCATTTGGTTGTGGTTTTGCTTTGAGCCCTCAGCAAGAAGGACTTGCTCCTTCAAAGTCCTTCCCTATTTCCTAGCAGGTCCCTTTGTGCTGCAGGTTCAATCCACACACAGCTCTGCGCACTGAGCTGGGGGCACAGGAGCCCAAACCTCATTTCTCCTGCTCCTACAATACTGAAAACAGAGTTATTCTGGATTAAAACAGTTTCTTTCTGGTGCAGGTTTCACAAAAACTTCAGCAGAGTGCCAGGAGTGGAAATGATCAACACTGAGTGTGTGCAGACAAAGGTTTCAATCCCAGAAGAACATTTTGGGACCTAAACACCATTTTGGGATCTAAACACAATTTTGGGACCCACACACCATTTCCAGCCTCCGAGTTCAGCATCCCCCTAACCTTGCCCTCCCTCGCAAATACCGGTGGTGCATTCCCATTATTGTGAGGTGTCAGTGCACCTCACTGTTCATCCAGAAGCAGCTGCTGTGAAGGTTTAGTGACCACTGCATGTGAAATTAGGCTTTGAGCTCCTTTGGGATTTCAAGAATGAGATAAATGAGTGATTCTTCTGGGGTTTTTCACTTTGATTTCAGGGACTCCATCTATAATAAGAAAGGAGATCAGATTTGGCAGTGATCATGTAAACCTGAAAGGGCTTTTGGCCCTGATTTCAAACAGAATTATTTGCTTAGCCCATTGACAAGGGCTACATATCTTCTGATGTACAAACTCCAGAGTGCACCCAGTGTCTGTACTGGATCTTTAACTCTCATGGAGAAAATCAGGCATTCAGGTAATGTCATTTCCAGCACAGCAGCTGCAGCTCTTGTACTCATCTCTCCATAATACAGGCTGCCATTCAGTGGAAGCAGCAAATTAATATCTACAGGATTGTCAGCATTGCAAGAGTAGAGATCAGAGACTTCAGGGAGGGGTGGATGGACAAAACAGGTGATTGTATCTAACCATGGAAAAGGGACATGATTGCCTGCTCCTGAGCCCACTTATTTAACTGAGCACATAATCCCTTGATACCCAAAAAGCAAATATTTGCAGTTAGTGTCTCAGTTTGGAGAAAGCTCCAGGACACCTTTATGCCCAAGGCTATAAACAAGTGTGAACAGCACTGCAGCTTTTCCAGCCATGGACTTCAAGTAACATTCAAAACTCCTGAATTTACAGAGCTGGTTTAGGGATCCATTGTTTGTCCCAACCTAACTTCTTCCCTTTAAAGGGATTTTAAAATGCTTTCTAGATATACAGCAAATAGTTACTTTCAGGTAGCACTATAATTTATCTTGGAAGAACCCAGCACTGTGTTTTATTGTAGAACTTCTCCCTCTGGTAATTTATTTTCCTGTGTCAGCCTTGTCCTCAGCTGGTGGTGCTGCTGAAGCTCAGGACAGGCACCCCTGGTGTGGCCAGGTCAGCTCCCAGCAGCAGGAACCGACACAGCTCATTTGTGCTGATCCATACATTCCCTGAACTTTGCATTGCCCAAAGAGCCAGTTGTGGGTCTGAATCACTCCACTGCCAAATCAACCCTTCAGCTGCTTCCCAGCAGCACTGCAGTCACATCTCCAGAAAAAGACTGCTTTGGAACC
>VRYO01002014.1:13308291-13320017 GCA_009812075.1 Sialia sialis
AATGATGTACTACACAAGTTTTCATAGATCCCTTTTGCTCACCATGAAAGGAGAAGTCACATATTTGCTATTAACAGTTGTTAGAGAGGAGACAAATATTTTAAGAACTGGAAGCCCCTTCTTAGGTGGCAAAGGGTGAGGAGGAGGAAGTTGTTTAGAAGGGAGTTTTTTAATATTTGCTTCCATCAGAGCTAAAAACTTTTGGTAGGATTTGGTGGGATTTGGCCCTTGCTTACATTATCTGTGCAGTCAGACTTTAATTTCATTTTAGTGACCTTTTGCAGAGCATGAGGAGCTTCCCCTGAACTTTGCCTTTCCCTTTCCTATGAAGGAAAGCCTGGAGCACACAGGGAGCTGCTGCAGCCCTGGAGCCTGGGCGGTTTGGGCTCTCAGGTCTCATCCAGAGGAGAATCCTGCCTTCACTCCAGGTCAGGTGGGGAGCAGTGCACTCTGGAAGATGGCAAAACCACAGAATAAACAATTTCCTGCTCAGCACACAGCCAGCACAGCCACCAGAAGAGAGGTGTTGGAGATAAACTCCAGGTTTATCCAGGTCCCTTCCATCAACCCAGAGGTGGCAGTGCTTTGTGCAGGGACACAAGATATGGCACAGAAGCATGAGGAAACCTTCCTGGTGCTGGGAAGCATCAGGATTTGTCTGGTTTGGGGCTGAGCAGAGCAGTGAGCATTTACAGCTGTATGGAAAAACCCAACAGATCCTCTCTCCCCATCAGCAGCTCTGTTCAAGCTATGCAATCTCCCAGGGAGGGAGGCAGAGTTGCCCCACCCAGGAGAGCTGCACAGACCTGCACAGAGCTGCTGGCAGCAATTACCTGGGCACTCCCTGCAGCTGCACCTCCCAAACAATATTTGTGCCTTTTTGGCATCCAGGCAGGCAGCAGGAGCTTCCCTCTGCCCTGGAGTCTCCACCATGGCTGGCTCAGAAAAGGATCCCTGGCTGGGAGGGGAAACTCCTCAGATGTGTGACAGGGTGTGAACGAGGAGAAAACCTGAGCAAAATGTCACCAGAGCTCATCTGCTTCTTCCTCTGTGCTCTGAGTGCACCAAACCTCTCAGGTAAATGACTGAAAGATGTGGGTAGCAAAGTCTTTTCTCTTTCTATTCAATATGCCTCAGCAGCACTTAAGCCAAAGTACTATGAGGTCAGGTGATCTTGAATTTTAATTATTTTTTTTTAACAAATATCAGAATAAGCAAATGCAAAAGGCAATCTGCAAATTCTGTTCTGCAAGTCATTTCTGAATGCTAAAGGGAAATTTCAGTTTGAAGAATGTAAGTAATGCTGTATTTGTCTCTGCTCTTTTGCTGTTCTGTGAGCAGCTGAACTCTCAAATCTTCTTCCAGTGCTGATCACTCTGCCTGTGGAGTGGATGCAGGGTCAGAGAGGAAGGATATAAATGCTAATTAATAGCTCAAATTTCTTCTCTGAGTGTCTCCTTCCCCCTGGAAGGAGGCTGCAACTGGTAATCTGCTTCTCCAAGTAACACCAGACCCATCTCAGAGGAGCTGGGTCTCAGATCTCCTGACTGCATTCCAGTGTTTGCAAAGCCAGTCCTCTGCAAGGCAAACCAGAGTGCTTGGTCCAGATTTCCTAAACGTGCCATTTTAGGTTGTGTCAGCAACATTCTGGTTGTCTTGTGCTCCAATTTTTTCCTCTGCCTCAGAAAAATAATCCTTTTATAGCTGCCTCTTAATTAATAGTCCTTAGATGCTCAGACAGAATCCAGTGACAGCACCAAGTGGTTTCTGCTGGGAAAGTTCATTCTGTGCAATAGGAAAGATTATGACAAATGTGTTTTAAAATATGACAGAGCTGGGCAACTATTCTTTAAAGAAATGAGGGGTTGTTTTTACTGTATTTTTGCTTAAGGCCTGGCTGCTGAGTGCTGTTTCCAGGCAGGAGCGGTGCTGCCTGTGTGGGTAGTGACTGCCAGCCCCTGACACTGTGACAGGAGCAGGAAATGTGGCACAACCCACACTGTGCCTGCCATTCTCTTGGCCTCGACCTGAAATACAAAACCTCATGTCCCAGTCTCTTTCTGATCAGAGAGCATTGGTTTGGTTGGATGTTTTTGCCCTAAGCTGCCCCTGTGCTGTGAGAGAAAGCGCGTTCCTGTCCAGCCCAGGAGTCTGGGTGCTGCTGGGGGCACAAAAAGCCCAGGGGGATGTCCCAGGCTCTTCCTTTTGCTGTGAGTTGTGTAATCAGCACATGAGGGAGGGATGTCCCCCCAGCCTGAAGCTGGAGTTCCAGCCAAAAAGATTTTAGCAAAATTCATTATCATTGTCTAAATTGCTATTTCTAGGACTTAGAGATGTGTGTCTTTCATTTTCAACATTTAGCTATCAAAGAAATGCCTTTATCTTCTCAGGCATTATTTTCTTGTTACCAGTGTTTAGAATTCAGAATTCCCTTGTCAGATTCCCCTTCACTGAAATTTCCTCAAAAGGAGAGTCAGACCATGCTCCAAGCTGGTGGCACTGCTGTCCTCCAGATCAGCAAAAGAAGATTAAACAATACAATGACTGGAAGTTAAAAATCCAGTGCTTATTACCACAACAGGAAGGATTTCTCAGCTTATATATAAAATTGTAAGGGATATGCCACTGTGCAGCACCAAGTCTGAGGTGGATGTTTCTTCTTGTATTTGTTGAACCCCTGAAAGGAGATAATATTTTGAATAAAGAAGTAATGGTATTAGTATTTTTATAGTGTACATATACATGCATACATACACACAGTGATGAAGTAACAGCAAGTAATGAGGAAATATTACACTGTTCTGTATTCACAGAGCAACAAGGACATTAAAATCTATCCCAGAGGAATGGAACTTTATCAAGGTTTATTTAAGGTATTTTCAGCTGAAAAGTAAGACAGAAAAATGTACTAGACTTGACCATGGGTGGCTTTTTTCATTGTGATTTTCTAACACCAAGAGAATAAAAATACTTAATTAAAAGGACCATCACCATTCCAAGTGGAAATGTATTCTTTGTGTAAGGAATTAAATAGAATGTACTGCTGATAGGGTAGGAGACAAAAATGCTATTTACAGAGAAAATGCCATTTCTTTGGCATGGCTGGAGACATTAGGGTGAGAGTCCGTACCCTGGCTTGAATGAGTGCAGTTTGGCTTTTCCTGGGAGGCTGCTGGTGAATCCAAAATCTGATGGAAATGTGGCAGCCCTGGGCTCCCAGCCCTCTGGGTCCTGCCTGTGCTCTCTGTCCACTGCACTCTGTGTGATTATTGTTTCCTTTTCCTTCAAAATGATCAAACCAGAGCTGATGGATTATTTCAGCATTCAAACAAAACACTTCAATTTTGTACTCAGTGCTGTTTATAGAACCTAGAATCGTCTTTGCTCCTGCTGTTAAACTTGTATTTGCTACGATTGCTCTGTAGGCTGCTGCAACAGATGGGTGGGAGAAACCATGAGCATAATTTGCTTGGCTATGACATAGGATTATGTCTAGATCCAAAGTACTCTGGAAAAGCACGAACCTCCCCCCCAAACTGTAACTTTCAGCATATGGTGCCAAACACAAACTTGAATCAGTGAACTGCTTTTACAGAGGCACGCACATTACCATTGGGTACAGAGCTTTTCCTAGTGAAAACAGCAAAGAATCCTAATTTCTGCATGGACTTTTGTGGTTCAGCTGAAGTGAGATGGCAGTCACTGTGCCAGGAGAAAACTCACTGGTTTTGACATGAAAAAAGTGCACTAAACCAAGCACAGGAAATGAAGATTGTTCCAACCTGACAGCAAAGAACCCTTAGGCCATCAAAAGACTGATAGTCCAATTCAGAACTCTCTGCTTTTAAAACAGGTTTCTAGACAGTTTAATAATATAGGGTCTAGTACTATAGAATGCCAGAATTTTTTTACCAAAAATGTCCTCAAGTCAAGACTTGAAAAGATAGGAAAATGTTCTTTGGTTTTTTGGGTTTTGTTTTTTTTTTCCAGCAAATTCATTTTTTTTCCTTTCTTTTGCTAGGAATTTTAGGAGGAGATGCTTTGTTGCCAGCACCTCAGAGTATCTCCGTTCTTTCAACAAACATGAAACACTTCTTAACTTGGAGTCCTGTGATCATCCAGGGAGAAACTGTGAGATACTCAGTTGAGTTTCAGGGGTAACTACTTGATTTTTTTTTATTCTTTTTGCTTTTAACATTGTTTATCTCAGCTTTAAGTTCCAAATTTTTTACTGTCTTGATCATATTCAGTTCACAAGCCTAAGAGAAGTTTGATGCTTTAGTACTGTTAATGAGAAGTGGGGGGATAATTCCTTTTTTTCCAGTTCTGGGACAGTTTGCAGGTTAATAAATACCTGAGTAATCCGAGGTGTGGGCCAATTCCATATAAGAAATCTACGTCTCTTCAAGAATTCAAAAGTTAAGAAGATTTGCAACATTTTATTTAGAAGAGGAGAGAGAAAAATATTGAGCTTAATTTTGTGTAAACCTTTTAAACATGTGACACACAGCACAGGAGGCTTCTGATCCATCTTGAGCTCTGACTTTTATTTTGAGCTCTTGAGCTCTGGCTTTCATTACACTATGGCTTTGGAACTGGGGATGATCAAGTGAAATGAGTGGGCAAGGCTTGATGCATCAACACAGTGCTGGCTGTCCCCACCTCCCACAATATTGTGCTGCATTTGGCTCACAAACCTGGGGTGATTTTCTCCAGATAAGACCTAAAACACTCCCACACTGGCTCCAAACTGTGGTGCTCCCACCCCAGTGCATCCCAGTAGAGGTTTTACCTGGAAAGCAGCCAGCAGCAGCCTCACTGCACAGACACACTCCTGCCAGACTGCTGCCTGTTTGTTGTTTTCTTTAAAAGAGTCAAGCAATTGTTAGTTGCTGTAAAGTTGTTTATTGTAAAGGCACATCAGTCTCCAAAGGCACAGAGTCACAAGTGTTAAAGTCCATGCTAAAAGTTTTTGATATAGAGTCCTAAATAGAAGTAAAGTCCCAATTAGGAGTAGAATCTGCTCCTGTCTAGGTCCTGGCAGGGCTGATGTTGCTGCTGCAGCTCCTGTCTTCTTCTGGGAGATGATGATGGAGGTAAGGAGAGGAGAAAGAGAGAGAGCAAGGGTAAATCTCTCCCCAGCGCATAGATTCTTATACACAAATTACTAAAAACACGAACCTGAACCATTACTTCTTAACCTATCAGAATTCTAGTTCCTTAGCACACCAGGTTACATATAAAGTGTGCATATAGTCTATCTTGTTCTATCTAAAATATGCAAGCAATATTCTTACTATAGTTTTATTATGTCTAATACAATGTTCTTGGAGCCTCCATGGAAGCTTGTTTCCAACACTGGTATCTAGGGCTATGTTTTTCAGCCTTCACTAGGACTTGTTCTTCTACACTGGTATCTCAGACCTTGACTCTTTAAAGCACTTAAAACACATTCTTACTTACTTACTTATCTAAAACTTAAACTTACAACTTTACTCCATGTATGAGTGGCTTGATATATTTCAGTCCATCCAAAGGTTGTAATTCAATGCCTGCTCTCTGGCTTCTCTCTGAAGAGCTCAGAGAGGCTCCAGCCCAGGCTGTGTGCTCGCTCTCCGCAGGGAATACGAGCGGGAATACGCCAACGGCAGCTGGATCCCCATCTCCGAGTGCTCCCTCACCACAGCCACGCTCTGCAACATCACCCAGGACATCTCGGGCAGTGTCCCCTACAGGCTGCGGGTCAGGGCACAGCTCGGGGCCGCCAGCTCGCCGTGGGGCACGACAGAAGGGTTCTTCACCCGCGCCATGAGTGCGTCCTGCATGCAAATCACACGAGGCTAAGCTCTGAGCTGAGTGCTGAGGGGTTCTCAGAGCCCACCCTGCTTCCCAGCTCCTCTCACTCTGCATCGGGGGCTTCCCTTCTCAGGCAATGTCCTTGCACATAAGTTCATCCCCAGGCAGAGCCAAATCCATCTGGGCTTGAATTTCAAGGGTTTCAGAGATAAGCAAGATGACTGCAAAAATTTCCTTTTGCAGGCTGGTCATTCCTACCCTTAAATTTAAAGATTTCTGATCAACTGGGCTTGCTGTCATTTAATGCAAGCCATGTATAGTAATTTCACAACTATAAGCCCCACCGGATTATGAGGCGCACTTCTGAGTTGCCAGCAATTTCCCAAACTTTTTCCATCTATAAGGCACACCGGACTATAAGGTGCACTTTTTTTGCAGGGAGGATCCACGCAACAAAGTAACGAATTAGTAACGGAATCGCGCGATCACGGGGTTTACTGGCAGGTGCTCAATTTGCAAACATTTTTCATGGATTGGTGCAGCCTTTAAACACAGCCCCAGGTACCCTCCCCCATGCCATGGGCCCCGGCACTCCCGCCCAGCTCGGCTTGCGGCTCACACTTCCAGGTTGGCAAGTTTCCGAACTTTGTCCATATATAAGGCGCACCGGATTATAAGGGGCACTTCTGGGTTTCTATCAAAATTTTAGTCAAAAGGGTGTGCCTTATAGTCATGAAATTACTGTAGTCACTTTTAGGAGGTCCAGAACCTGATCCTAAGGGAGATTTTACTCTAGGAATGCTCTACTTGCCTGGTACTGTGCTGAAAATCCCAGTCCATGGCTCCCTCTTCCCATGGTATCAGATCTATGAAGTAACCTCAGAAGAGGAGAGAAAAGTGGAACTCACTGCATTAATTTCATCCTAGCAATGCAGGATGTTTTCTCCATGTCCTCCTAAGTCCTGAGGCCCAGCTCAACCCATGGACTGTGTTGCAGCTAAAATGAGCTGCAACAAAAACTCTTTCCATTATTTCTGTAGAATAATTCCGTCTGCTCTCTGCCATGTAGTCACTTGCTTTCAGCAACAAAAACTGTGGTGGGAAAGCTCTGCTGAGGTCACTGTTAGACTGCAGCTCTCAGTCTGGGATGGGCAGCATTCATCAGCTTCAGCCAGGCAAGATATTTTCTAAACCAGAACTGACCCAGTATTAAAACTTCATCCATCTTTGGAAGTTATTCACAACTTCATGAGGGAGCAGTCCTCACTCACACAGAGCTCTTGGTCAAAGCAGCACCATCAGTAGTGCCACATAAGCTGGTGAATGTGTCTCTTTGTGTGGAAGCATAGTCTAGAGAGTGCTTCAGATAAAAAATCCTTCCCTTTTCTAGCAGCTATGGAGGCTTAGAGAGAGGCAGAGATGGGGGAAGGACATTCCTGAGACTGACAGGAGCAAAAGCAGCAGCTCCTCATGGTTCAATGAAGTATTTGGCAGCTTGGTGCTGTGTCTTAAGGACCCCAAAACAGTCTCCTGACTAAGCTGTGACAGTTCAGAGACTGCAGCTTGCCCTGGGATTTAATGTGAATGTGGCAGATGTTTAAAAGAGAAAGAAAAGGCACTGCAAGTTCTTGTCCTTATGCATTTTTACTGCTCTGCTGTCATACCTCTTAGGAAAGCTGAGTCTGAGAGGAGCTAAAGGATTCAAACACAGCTCACAGGTTCTGTGAGGACTCAGACAGGCAGGGCAGCAGCACAGCCCCAGTGCCAGCCCACAGGGGTAGAGGCACACCAAGTAAGATAACACATGGAAAACACTTTGAAAGGATCTTCCTAAAGCAAACAATTTTGTCAGTCTTCCTCCTTCATTTCTCAGCATTCAAATAGTTGGTTGGTATCCAGTGTGCCAGCACAGAGCTAAATAGAAATGCTCCTGTTTGTATAGCAGCTGCAGATTGCAATGTTCTTTTGTCAATGCATTAGCACAATATTTGCTTTTAACCCCAAATTATAACAGGGTTTGTTTTTTTAATTTTGAGATGTGGTGCTAAGGAGATTTTCCCTTTTTTCAGTTTTTCATTTAAAAGTACAATGTAGATTTCCAGGCCTCCCATTTATGGCACACTCATCATGCACATGCTTGGATTTTATGTTTTCATATTGCTCAGTATTAGTGGCAATTCACTGAATGTAAGAGCAAATTCTATTAAGAACATCTCTTCTATATGGCACTATGCATCACTCTCCTCCCTTTCTTGAAAGCAAGGAGGTTGAAACAGGTTTCAGCTACAGCAGAGTGGTAAAAAAAAGATAAGTGTGAATAACGGCACAAATAAATAGTGCAAACATGATCTCTGTGCTGCCTTGAACGTCCCAGTTCATAAATGTTCAGTGCACAGTTTCATCTATGCTCGATTGATTCTCATTATTTCACTAATATTCCTCAAAGCAGAATCCCAGACAAAACCAAGCTTTGAATATCAAAGCAAGCAGGAAGCAAATCACCTAAAGATTTACTTGCATACATTTGCAAAACCTGAAGTCACAGCACATCATCAGCCCAAGTCTGTCTAAAACCATGCAGACACTAAAAGAAAATCAGGATTCATGTGAATTACCCTGAGGCTCATAATGTTTTTTATTTCAGCTTTGAATAAGTGCCAAAACTCCCACACAAAGCAATGGTTTTCCAGCTCCTGATGTGTGTGTCAGAGCTGAGCTTGTGCCCAGGAGCACAAGAGCTGACCTGATCTGGTGTCCCAGCCCCTGTGCCCAGCTGGTTCTGCTGCACTTGTTCACAGGACCCTCAGGCCAGGCAGCTCCTCCACTGCAGAAAATTCAAAGCCTTTCAGCTCAGATATTGCCAAATTCCCATTTGCAATGCCAGTCATGGTCCCTTTCCTGCTGGAATCTGCTCCTGTGTTTGGACATGGGGAGGAAGAGCAGAGAGGTTTGTGCCCCACTGAAGCAGCCAGATGAATGCTGTCCCACGGGTGATGGCAGCCCCTCTCCCCATCCTGCCTGGCCAAAGGGGCTCCAGGGCTGTGTCTGGGTGATGATGGTGGTCTCTGTGTTGCAGCTTCCCTGACCCCACCCCTGCTGAGGGTCCTGGCAGACGGGCACCATTTGCTGGTGGAGCTGGCAGACATGGGACCCTCCTTCCAGTTCCACGTGCTCTACTGGAAGAAGGGCCAGGAGAGCAGGGTGAGTTCTGCCTCAGGTTTTGGGAGTAGCAGAGGGATTGCACACACCTTGCCCAGAGCCTGTTTGCTAGTCCCAGCTCCTGCTGAAGGCTGCAGGACCTGCCTGGAGTGGATTTGAGCCACCTCACCCTGCACACACCAGCGGGTTGCTGTGGGCTCCTCATGGGGAAGCTTGTCTGTTCTTCCCACATTTCCTTCTCTGGGAAAAGGAATCCCCTGACATACCTCTAGTATAGATAGAAACCAGGAGTCAGGAACCAAAGGTGTTTGTGCTGACTTCTCCCTCTGAACATCATCTGCTCTGCTCAGACTGTGATTAAGGTGTCACATTGAGGTACTGACAGACTTTTCTGTTTCCTGAGCCAGAAACTGCAGTATTACTAGTCCTTGGTGGATTTTTGTTACATTAATGTATCTGTTCTGGCTTTCAATCTATGTAAACTTCCAGCTTGTACAGCTTCCTGCAATGAGGAATTCTGCAGCTTAACTGTTGTGCAGTCTCAGCCTTGATTTGGGGATGAGAGAAAGAAAAAGAACAATCATTTCCCATTCACTTTCCCTACATTTCTATTATATTCTTCCTTTCTATAAGTTTCATATTCTGTATCTTTTTCCAGGCCAAGGACTCCCAGACTGCTTAGCTGCTCCCTGTGGAAGCCCTCACAGCTATTTTTGTCTTTACCCAGGTGGGCAGGGAGAAACCTGCAGGGTCCAAGGTGCAGGAACACTCTGTGTTAGCACCATAAAACAAAACAAGGCTTCCCACTCCCTTGTCTCTCCAGCAATTGTTGATGTGACTACCACAGAGCTGATAATCCCATGGAAACTGAACCCTAGGTTTTGATGAAAGATGCTGTGAAAATGTAGGAGGAAAATTCTTATGAGCATAATTCCACATTTATCAATATTGAATTGCATTTTTTGCTTTATTACCAGATCCTCCTGCTGTTCTTCACAATTGTCTGTCATCTTTACTATTGTAAAGTGGGTTTTTAGTAGCAGTATCAGTTTTCATTTTTCTTCCTGATCACCTCCACTAAGACCTGAGTCCCCTCCATGACTTCCTGCCACTCTCAATTAGCCATTTACTCATACAAAAGTCTTTAGTCTGTAAGAGGCATCAGGAGCAGGACTGCCCACTGTGAAATCCAGCTAAATGAGATCAACCTTGTCCATGAGCTGCCACCTTAAAATCAATAGGTTTGTATCTGATTGTGTCATATGAATAAAATACTGTATCTTCTTCAGTGTGATCTTAATGACCTCAACATTAATTCCAAATTTCAGAAATTCAGAAAATTTCAGAATACTTTCTACCTGCTGGACTGCTGCAAACATTAGTTTTGCTGGTCAATACAAGTCCTATGCTGGGACTGTTAATGTTTTTTAAATTATTTTTACATTTGACATGTCTTATTTTATGTTTTTGCAAGAGGTCACCCCAGGTAGTCACAGACCTGATTTTGTCCTTGAAATCTTTTCAAACTAATGGCTCTCCATATCATATTTCTGTGGAGAAGGCTGTTTTGATGGTGGGAAGGACTTGCCCTGCCAGGAGAGCCCTCCTGGCTTGTTGGAGTTTTCCATCTGTGCGTGGAGCTAGAGGCTGATCAGACCTTCTGTGAGAACAGGTTTGCATCTGCAGCACAGAAAGAGGAGCAGTTGGGAGCTGTTACCCATCCTCTCATGGCTGGGGATGCTGGAAACAGCAAATTCACTTTGCTACCAATGAATGCAGACCTATTTATGACAATAAAACAATGTACTGCTGCTCACTGCTGTTTAAGCCTAGCTGGAGTGGGTCACAGTTGCTCACACCAAATTCACTCACCCCTCACCCAGTCCATCCCCTCTCTGAGCTCTCATACCCCCATCACAGCATGGTAATGATTTTGCATCCATCACACCCAGAAAAATCTCCAATCTGTCGAGATCTCAGACATCCCCCTCCCAGCAGGGCAGCAGGTCCTGGTGTTGTGGCCCAGCACCATCATTATGACTCTTTGGCTTACAGGTTCTTCCTTCCATCCCCTCCTGCCCTTCCCAAAGTGTGTGGGCTCATTCTGCACTCCACTCTGCTTTCTTGTTGGCTGCTTTCATCCTTCTTTTGTTCTATTCATCCCCTGCTGTTCCCTCCTTTTCTCACTGGACAAGCATCATGGTGATGCCAGATCATTTTTGTGTTTCCTCTTTTCTATATCTCTGTATTCTTTACACATATTTTTGGAGCTCTTTAGTCTATTATTGCATTCCTAGCTCTTTTTCCCAGTACTTTTCCCTGTCCTGAGACACAGAAAGAAAAAACATATTCCAAAGCCCCTATCCTATCTTGGATTTTCTTAGAAACCAAGGTTGGAAAAAAGCTCTTTGAGACACATTTTCATCAACAAATTTCAGTTCCATCTGAGGGGGGAGGATTTAGAAGGGGCCTGAACTTTGGTGGAGGCGGGGAATGGCATCACCCCTTGTGCTCCAAATTGGTGGTTTTTGTCAATTAGGCTAATTTACTAAACTTATAAATCTGTATTCACCCTGTGGGTTGGGCTATTGTGGACATTTTCCATACCTGCCCCTGGAGGCCTCCAATAAAGATCAATATATAGGTAATATATATTATAATATCATCTCAAAAGTACAGTAATTTCACGATTATAAGCCGCACCTGAATATAAGCCGCACTTCCGGGTAGCTGGGAAGACCACGGGATTTGTCCATATATAAGCCGCACCC
>VRYO01002014.1:13321174-13371406 GCA_009812075.1 Sialia sialis
CCATCAATAGGAGCAGCAGCTTCAGCCCCACACAGTGTGTGAGGGCACAGGGTAAGAGCCAGCCTGCCCTCCTGCTCCCTGCTCTGCTCATGCCAGAGCTGCTCCTTTGGGTTCCACCCCAAAACTCCCACCCTGTTTGCAAAGGTGATGTTTTTTCCCAGGAGTCTGCTGGGAGGATCTCCCCAGGGTGGGTGCAAGAGCAGCCAGAGAGGGCCCAGGCTGCCTGCAGTGAGTGCTTGGTCCCTGCCGTGTCTCTGAGAAGTTTTGCCTCTCTCATTTCCAGGTGACACATCCCTGTGGCTGGTTACTGCCCTCATCTCCTCTGCTGGCTTTGCTGTGGCAGCTTTAACCCTGCCTTTCCTTACCTGGAAAATCAGCAAAACCTTCCAATACTCCTTCTGCCCCACTGCTGTCCTGCCAGACACACTGGTAACGTTTTTTACTGTGTTTTATTGGTATTTGTGGTGCTGGGTGTTCACAGGAAGATGGGGCAGGCAGAAAAAGCAGATCCCAGGAAGACTTGCCCATGCCATAGTGGGAGCTGAGCTGCAGGGACCAGCAGCCCTGGATGGCACAGCTGGCATTGCCTTTGGCCACCAGCCTGGGCAGGGAGGATGCTCCTGGTGCTCCTGGGGAGAGGGCTGGGGAGGCAGGACTGACCCAGCCTGAGCAGCTGCTCCCTGAACCCAGCAGCTGTGCCAGCACTGCTCCGTGTCCCCTGCTGTCCCCTGAGCCCCTCAGCAGCTTGCTAAGGAGAAATCCATCAAAAGCTTCTCGGGAAAGTGTTGAAGCTTCCAGTTCAAGTGAGAACACAGGTTAGCAGCTCCCGAGGCTGTGGGTTCTCTGGGCAGCTGTGGCAGGAAGGAAGAGAGGAACACTTTGTGGGGAAAAGGACAAGCAGATCCTCAGCAGCCTGTTTGAGTGAGAGCATTTGTTTTCCAGACAGAATCAGAGCCCCCCCCCCAGCTGATCCTGAGGGGCAGTGAAGAGGCTGAACAATGTGACCTGCTGGTGGTTGTGGTGCCCTCAGAAGAAGTTCTCCAGCTGTGGATTCAAAAAGCTCTTTAGAGCACCCCAGAAAACAAACAGCCCCATCTCCATCCACCTACATCCAAAGCCAGTAGAGGTGACAGCTGCCAGCTGCCCTTCACACCCTCACCCAGCAGCAGACTGGGCTGGCCATGCTCCCTTTTCAGCCACACTGCTGCTCCCAGGGCAGAGCTCACCACAGCACACATGGAGAGTCCCTCCGCTCCAAATCATTTCAGCCTCACTGTTTTCACCTCAGCAAGAGCTTCTCACATGGATAAGCCAGCTGGAGTGAGTAGGGGAGCACTGCAGACCCTGAAGTGAGGTCAGGTTCTTTGAAAAGGGCAGTGAGTGAATGCAGCATCCTAATCTGTGCACAGGTCACAGTGCTGGTGCCACCAAGACTTGCAGACAACGCCAGCAAGGATGCCTGGTTTCCAGCAGTGCTGTGGAAGGAGTGGTGTTGGAAACAGCCAGATTTCAGAGGTGGTTGGAGGGAGCACTGGGAACCTCCCAGGGAGCAGAGCTCTGCAAGACCAGCAGCATCACTGACAATGTACAGCTCCAAAATCACCTAGTAAGGGAGCCAAAAATGCAAAAGCTATGTATACATCAAGGAAAAACCAGGACCTTTAGGGAGAAGAAAATTAGGGGTGAATTATTTAAGTGAGAGAGGATTGAGTAGAGAAAGATTGGGAAAAGACAGAGAAAGGTAGGCTCTAGAAATAGTAAAAGAAATGGGAAAAGAGAAAAAAAGATGTGTGAATAGTGGTCAGGATTGTCCAGGGTGCCTGTTGGCCACCCCTGTGGCTCAACACCGCACCTGAAACAGAACAGGGATTATTTCACACTATGCAGATGTGTTGCTGTGGTCACAAGGGCCAGAGTGAGTGGCAAATGCAGCTCTTATCTTGGCATACAGAGGAGTATCAGGCTGGATGGATCAACCATCACAGCACTACTGCCTAGTGACCATTCCAGACCTGACAACACCATTGTCCTCCAGGCATCTTGTCCTCTTGAAGAAGGAAATTGTAAAAAGACAAGAGAAATTCCTCCTAAATACAGATGAAATACAGGTGTTGTGTATATTGCAATTATGGCTGTCACACTGGGAAAAAATTATCACCTGTTAAGCAGAGACTTGTGTCAGCAGGGCATGAATGAAACGACATAGATCTGAGAAGCTTTTTCCAAAAGCTCTCTGATTTTAATGAAACTCAAGACATCTCACAGAATGCACCTTTTCCAGTTCCATTCTTGCAACCTTGTGTGAGGCCATGGGGTGGCAACAAAGCACCGTGGAAAGGCAGAAGTGACTCAGGAGCCTGTACCTGTGTTCTGCCAGGCAATGCATTCCCTGGCTCCTGGCCAGCACCTCATTTTCCTCTTGCAGCCCACTTGCTTGGTTTATTCCTGTCTCATTTGCTTCTTTCTGGACAATATTGGAGTGCAGTGCTTTGGTGTTGAATTGTAAGATTGGTGTTGCTGAATATTGAGCAAATCCAGGGTGACAAAATCCACTCAGGTCTGGGCATTGAAGACTCAGCATTCATTATTAGTTTGCTGATAATTAACTGGGAAATGTCTGGTTACAAGTACCCATGAGATGCTGAGCCCGGAGATGATTTGGAAGCAAAGAAGAAAAGGGCATTTCCATGGGCTGACAAGTGCCCAGCAGGTCTCACCCTCCCTAAACCAAGCTGGAGCAACAATGGGAGCAAGCAATGAGTGGTGCTGGCAGCAGCAATGGGTGTTTGGGGAGCACAGAACACAAAACTTCAGCTCCTTGCAGGGTCAAGGGCTCTTGGTCAAACCTCCCTTTGCACAGAGCTTGAATTTTCAAGGGCAGCTCCACATCACAGAGGCTTTGGTAGTGGGGCTGGTTTAGGGAGATCCATGCCTCACATTTATCCTTGTTTTATATCCCTTTGATTCAGATGACTTCAGTGTCTTGATTTCTAGACATGCAGGAAATTATCCTCTGGCTTGTCCATGCCATAGGTCCAAGAAGCCTCAGCAGCTCCTCCTATCTCTTCCCTCCCCCCACTGCTGCATTTTCAGAATCACAGAATCAGAATCTTCTGAGCTGGACCAACCAGTCCAACTCTTAAGTGAATGGCCCCTATGGGCATCAAATTCACAATGCTGGCATTATTAGCACCATCCTCTAACCAGCTATGGCAGCACCAGCAATTGTTCAGGGTGTGTAGAAAAGAAGGGACATAAAAAGCCATTGAATGTGAAGGGCTTTTACAAAAATATCTTAATGCGTATTTTCCAGCTGCACATTAAGCACAGAGCATATGTTTCTTCCTCACTTGCAATAACAGATTTTATGTCCTTCCTCATTGCCAATAAAGCAGTTAAACTGTTGTAGAAAACTGCACAGACAACATTAAACAAAAGAAACACCCGAGAAAAAATTCTTAAAATAGGGACATGGGAGGGAGCTGTGTAAGTGCCACTGCCACCTTAGCAGACTATTCTCAATTACATTAGGATATTCCAGTTTATGGCAGCTTGAAGCCAAATTTGAGATGGTGATTGAAAATCCTTTTCAACCTTCTCTTTTTGAAGAATGTGCTGCATTTTTTAAGCCTGAAAATCCTGGTAGAGAACAAGAGCAATTCCCCTGCCTGCCAAGGACACAGGAGCAGGGTGGCATGGGCATGGGCAGCTGCCATCAGTGACCCCTTAATTCATTTTCCTGCTATCCAAAGTTAATTTTGGCATGGCAAACACTGCCTTGGATAACTGATTTTGCTCCCACCACCACAATACCACCTTGCAAAAAGGCCCAGAGCAGTCACCACAGTGAAGAATCTGCACAGATGAGTTTGCTCAGTTCCTTTCCCTTCAGGAGGCACAAAGTGACTCAATTTCTTTCAAAATAAACTTTTCTACTTTTCACAAAAATGTTGCATGGAAATAAAGCACAAACCTGCATTGCCTTTTGAGTGAGTTTTGGCTTTGTGCTCCATCAGCTGTGGGATGTGAGTCCAAAAACCCAACCTTTTTGTGAAGACTTTGTAAGAACAGAAGAAATGGTAATTAGAACAGTTTTCAAAGAACAAATTAAGAAGATCAGCGTAAAAACTATTGATTACCTGAGCATTTGAGCAGAGTTACATATTGCTGCATTGACAAGAAAGCAAGGAATTCAATTATCTGTTCCATGACATTAACAGGCTGGAATGTAGGTTAATTTTTCTTCTGAGGTGTATTTCATCCAAATTATATTGCTTTTTGCATTTTTTATACAGTCCAGCATTTCCCTCTCCAATCAAACTGAGCTCTTTAACTTGATAAATTACCATTTTACATTTCCTGCATTATTACTTTATGTGTTGTCTCTTTTCTTACAAAACTCAGAAGTAACCAAAAGCACTCCTTTGACTGCAAATCAGTTCTGCTTCTTGTAAAGGTGATACTCTGTCCTGCAACTGAACTGCTACAAAAATAATAAACATCCAAAGCAGAGACAGATATTTATTGTTTCAAGTATCTGCCTGCAGAATCTGTTGCTATTACAGTGCAAAACTGCAGAAACAGAAAATTACTCAGTTCATGTCTCATGTGGTGTTTCTCAGTAAATGGAACTATTAAAAAAAATCAGAAATTACTAAATCAAGATATAAAAGCAATTAAAAAATGGCAAGGTTAAGTGAAATTGCCCGAGTAAATACTGCACACAGAGCCCTAATTTGGTTTCCTGGAGCTCATGGGCTATAATTTGGCTGTTACTACAGAAATGGCCCCATCTGAGGATTTTAATGTCCATTATTTGCTTGGGATCAACCTAGACCTTGGTCAAGAGCCAAGGACATGCTGTCCCCGTGCATGGGTCCTGCCACAGACGCCCTGCCCAGCCCCAGCCCCAGCCTGGGGACAGCAGCTCCCACTGCATTTACACATCCTCAGTGCTGGGATGGGGACAGGAGCACAGCCAGCCTGAGCTCTGCTGCTCTGCCTGCTTTTCATGGTGTTAAGGAGGAGAATCTAGGGCAATATCTGATTTTTAAAAAATTCTATTATTCTTTCTTTGGTCAGACATCTGAACCAAGTGAGTGAGGTCTATTTAAATACCAAGCAGAGGTTTAAGTCAATAGATTCTACCTGCCCAACAATTCCCATTTGGCAGAATTATTGTAACTGAGTGCTCTCTGTCTGTATCAAATCCTGCAGTCTCTGTTCAGAGTGCTGTACTAACACACACAAATGCCAGGGGTCTGTGAAATCTGGATGATTTGGGCACTACCAGCAAGCCCATGGTGGAGGAAAGGAATTTCTCTTCAAAGATGCACACCACCTCACAGATAAGTGCAGAGGTAGAGTGTTCCCTACCTGAGACCTTGCAGGTTACCAAGAATAGAAAAGACATTTCCCCATCCAAAACCCAGTCAAGGAAGGGGCTGGAAAGAGGAAATATTCATGACCAGCTGTGAAGCTAGAAATACAGCTCCCAAGCTGAGCAGTCAGTGTGATACTGCTGAACTTTTTCTTCCTGCAGCTTCATTCCCACTCAGGTTCCCAAAAGATACATAACATTTTCCTTTTGAAGAATTGCTCTCTCATTTTGCCCCTTTACTGGGGCCAGAGAGTTTCCACAGACCTGTGAGGGTGGTCTTTGATAGCAGCCAGCTGCTGCTCTAGACTTTTTATCACATTGTGGTCTCCAAGCCAGCCTTGCACTGCACCCTCCCTGCTCTTGCTTTCCCTCTGCTGAGTGTCCTGCTCGTCCTCCAGGTTGCTCATATATCTCCTCCCTCCTGCTGCTCTCCAGACAGGCTGATGGCTAACATTTTCCCTCTTTCTGCCAAGTCCTGGCCTTGACTCCCTCTTCTGCCATCTGCTACAACTTCATTGTGAAATTGGACGTTGTTCCCAACACTCTGCTGGGTTTGGTGCTGCCTCAGAAGTCCTGCAGTTTGGAGGATGTCTCTCCCCATGACACTCTGTGCCATTTTGGGACAGTTTTACCCAAGCCTTCTCAGGCAGTCTGGCATTTTCTTTGTCACTTTTGCATCCTCATTCACCTTCCTTCCCATGCACTGGGAAATGCTGCCCCAGCCAGGCAGGAGCTTTCCCTGCACCAGCCCCTGTCTTGTGCCTGCTGACCTTTCCTCTTCCCCTTGGAACAGTTATGCATTACCTGGAGAGGCATCTTTGCCGCTGTGTTTTGCTTTTAGTATTGATCTCTTGATTTTTAGTTTGGTTGCTTTGTCTTCTGCTCTGCTCCTGGGGGAAAGATTTCTGCTCAAATTGAGGTTTGCTGCTGAAATGTTGAAAACCTGCTGACTGTATGTGTAAAGTGTTCTATAAGTTCTCTCTCAGTGTAGACCAAACACAGTGTCCTGTCACATTCAGCTTCCAGAGCCAACCTGACCATCCTGTGACAAGCAAACCTTGCCCTCACCCTCAGCATCACTGATGGGACCATGGGCACATCCCTGGGGTTCTTGATGCCCTGGCTTGGAACACACCCCCAGTGACACAATGTGCACTCATTTTCTGCAAGTCTGCATCCCTCCACATAGACAGCCTCTCCTACTCTGCCCTGGTAAAGTCTGTTTCCCCAAGTGCATTTTGCACAGGGTCCGGTTTCTGCAGAGAAAATACAGAAACATGAAGCTCCAGGTACAGAGCTTGCTCAAACAAATCTCCCTGACCACTCCTTTCTGAACTAAAATCCCACTGCAAATCATAATCTACCACTTAAAATGCCTGGACATATGGATGAATCCTAATCATGGGGAAAAAAATGCATGGACATACAAATAAGCAACATTATTCTTCATATAAATGATACCAAATGCACACAGTTTACTCCTCTGCCAGGCAGAAACTGAAAACTGCAGACATTTAAATGTTCTAGCTTCTGTCCCTAAAAATACATTTATAAGAGAAGGAAAAAATGTCTTAAAAAAAAACACAACAAGCAAATAATACAAATTAATTCATCTGTAGTTAGCGAATTAGACACTTCCACAAGCAGAGTGCGATATGACAATATATAATTTCATGTTATGGAAATCAGATGCCTGGGTTATACAAGAGCACATTTGGGTAACCAACCCTTTGACATTTCTCAACTCTGCTGAGTTTTTTGTGGCCACTTTTGCTCTGGGGCTGATTTGAGGGCAGGCCAGGGTGCCCAGGAATACTGAAAGACTCACAGGCTGCCATTAAGGCTTTGATGTGCAAGAATGCTTCTTTAATTGCAGCAATAAAGAATGAAGTGGGTTCTGCTTTTAGAGTTCTTCTTAAGTGGGCCTGTAGCTTCTCGTAATAACTTAGACATATCAAAGTTAGCCTTAACAAATATTAATTAAGCTTTCATCTTCATGCAATCCAACTGTCAGTTGTGAGGAAATAATTCTTGTAACTCTCAGACAGAAAAATGTCTAATTCAGGATGAAAAGCAGGATAGCATTACACCCAATTCACTCCCACCAGAGGTGGGCACATGTGAATAGCTTGTTGGGAATTGCCTCAGGAATGTTGTGCTTGCTCAGCCCTGACCTTTTGGACTTGCCTCTTCAGGCAACTGAGCCAGGCAGCTCTCCCAGACACGAATCAAGACGTGACTCAGACCTGTCACTTCTTTTCATCTCCCTTCCTCTCCACCAGCTGCTGCAAGAATTAAATGCAGATAGCAGATGAGTGCAGATCTGCTGGCATCCCAGTCCCACCCAGCTGTGGCACCAAGAGCAGGGCTGGATGATGCTGCTGGTGCTGTTTGGGACCCTGGGTGTGGCAGGAGGTGCCAGCAGCCCCTGAGAGGCACAGGCAGGATGAGCAATGCTGGCCACTGACCACAGCATTGGAGAGGCACTCAGGGATGTTCTGTCCACTGCCCAGTGATGCTGGACTAAGAAAATTTTTATGGGAGAAGCAACAGTTTATTTTACCACTTTCATTTCTGTCAAGACTACTAAAGGTCTCCGCTACAGTACTGTCAGAAACCATTTTTTGCCTGGTTGCTTTAGGAACAGGGAGAATTTCCTGAGCAATCTTCTTGTCCTTGCCTAAATGCCCACAAGCAAAGTATGTGAAAGACACGCTGCAAGTCATAAGTTAGAGTGAAGACCAAGATTTCCTGTGGTATCAATATTCAGCCCACCTCCACATGGACCCCCAGGGGCTGCCCGTTTGCTGAGGGCTTAATTTCTGTCAGAAAATCAGAATTGTGTCTCAGCAGCATCTCGGAGATGAGCAGGACTGTAGAGCCCAGCCTGTGTGCTCAGAGTGCCAAACATCACAGACTGCTTTGGGTCAGAGCTCCGGGAAAAAGATAAAAACCAGGATGAAAATGGTAAAAAGGAGACTGAGAGCAGAGTGGAGAGAACAAAAACTTCACAGCTGGGTAACACAATCTGGGGAAACATGTACAGTATTTCCATCCCAACCCTCTTCTCCAAATATAAAAATAAAACCCCTTCAGTGACTGAGGTAGGGAGAAATTTCCCATTTTGCTGGACAGAGCAAAGACAGGGGAGGTATATTGGGGGCACCCCAATAATTCATATTTACTGTGCAAAGAGAGAGAGATAAAGATGATCTATGCAGAGCTCTACACCAAGGGAGGGAAATTCCAACTAGAAAAGAAGATTTTGAGCCATTTGCAAGACAAATGAATAGAATCAGTGAATCCTGTGGCTCTGTGGTGCTGAGGAAAAGCAGAGGAGCTGCCAGGAGGGGTCCAGGAGGAGCTGGGAACTCCAGTGATAGCTGAAAAGGACAAAATAAACACATGAGGAAGCCCAGGAGGACACACCTGTAAGAAATGAAAATTTAAATAAAAGCTATAGGGTGTTTAAGATGTTGATTGAAATCCAGCATATAATCTCATGTATTTGATATTGCTGGTTCCAAAAAAACACCCAGACTGAGCTCAGCATGTCCCTATCAGCACCAGAGGACCCAAAAGTAGGGCTTCCTCTCACTTCAGTGAATGGTGCCTCTGTTTTCCACTAGTGAAAAAACAGAGCCTGATTGAAAGATTCCTTTTGCAAAAGCTATCATTATTTTAAATCCTCTGGGTCAAATTCTTTTTGCACACAAGTAAATACTGAGTAACTACAATTTACACTGCTCCTGTAAGAAATACTGAAGGAAAAGGAGTTACTATAACCTGTGAAGGTATTTTTTTCTCACAACATCAGAGAAAAGTTATTGCTGCAAAAAGGTTTTTAAAGATTCTTGTAGCCACAACCTGAAAATTACATCTCTGTAGCATCCAAACCCTTCTACGTTATCATTAAGGATAATACCACCTAAATACTTCTTAATCCAGGCATCTGAACTGCCTTCTGCAACATATGTATGATCTTTCCACTTTTATACACAACAAATCTGATAAACAGAGATTATATAAAGAGAAGTCATTGGAGTATTACAAAATGAGTATAGCACAGTTTCCTTCTTTTCAAGTAATCCCAACAATGAAAAAAAAACTGATTTCCTTTAGGAAAAAGAAAATTATTCATATTTAAAAATTATCTGACTGAGCCTACTTTACTTTGTACTCAGTATTTTAAATGCTTAAGATTCTAAAAGTTCTGTATCACAAAAAAAAAAGAAAAAAAAACACAAAAAAACACTAAACCCAAACAAACAGATTTCTGCTTTATTTTCTCTTTTCTTTTTTTTTTTTTTTTAATTTACTACCACCGTGTCAGTTCCCCAACAGCTCTGCCAGTCTGAAAAACAAGAACAAATAAGATAAGGAAGAACAGAAACAGAAATATCTGTCAGGATTAGGAGTAAAAACCAAATGTAAGAAGTATTTAGGACAAAATCATCCCAGATAATAAAAGTCTTGGCTGCCCACTCCTCAGGGAGATGGGTACAGGAGAAGCAGAGTGTGCAGCATTGGTGCTGCAGACCAGTAAACAGAATCCACAGGGCAATGGGTAGAGAAAATTTGTCAGAAAAGAGCTGTAAGGACCTATATTCACACTTGGAGAAGTGTGATGATTCAGATGCTGGCAGCCATTTGAAAGACAGTCCTGAAGAACAGCACCAGCTTTCTTGTGAAGGCTTTCTGTCAAAGTTTCAAGTGCTTTGTTTATTCCTCTTAGCAAGTGGGTAACCCTGAGAAATACACGAACACCACAAACACGTTACTGAATAAATGTCCTGCAACATAAAAATAATTGAAGTAATAATCCTGTGGTCCTCTGAATAGCTATCACCTCGATTTTTTTGCATGCAATTAAAACCAAGGAAAGAAGGCTGATGACTTGGCTGCAGGATGTACTGCTGGAAGGGCTGGGGCAGGGAGAGTGGCTATGCAATTCCAACAGGACAAGGAGAGACCACAGGGCAAAACCTGGCTCTGAGGAGGTGGCATTCATCAGGCACAGGAGTGGGCAAGCCTCTTGGGTACAAAGTTATTCCTCCAAACTTGCAGAGCTGCCATCACAAATGTTCTCAGAGAGCCCTGTGAGTTTTCTCACAAAAGTTTTCTATTAACTTTATTTTGTTATTTATAACAAAAAATGACCAAAGCCAAGAAATAGTGGAAAATCTCATCAACAGTTGGGCTCAGACATTCACCTAAATAGTGGTGAATAATGGCACCAAAAAGAGCCACAATGAGTCCTGTGGCTGCCTGTGAGGCAGGAAGGCAGGAGCAGGTCCTGGAAGTCTTAAGGAGGAAATCTTGTCTGGCCCTCTCAAGGACTTAGAGAAGCTGCCTGCAGGCAGCAAAGCCCAGCATGAACTTTGGGGTCATGAGCACTGTCCTGCCTGGCAGTATGAGCCTGACTGGGTATTTCCAGGGAAAGCCACTGCTGCACTGCTCTGAGAGGCTAGAGCAGCCCCACAGCCCGTGCTGGGAGTCCAAACTAGGCTGGAAGCAAGCACCACTGAGAAGGCACAAACAGCTCCTTCCGCACAGAAACTGTGTTATCTACCAAGGGACAGAACTGTGTGACAAGTGTGGCCAGCCCCAGAGCTGGACACGGGTCTGGATTGTGTCCCCAGCACCTGTGGGTGCTCTGCACCTCACCACAGAGCTCTGAGCAATGTGCAGAGGGGTCAGGAGCTTCAGAAGCCAGCTGGACATTGTCACACACACTTCTCCTTGGAAGGACAGCATGCTTCTCCTTGGAAATGGGATATGGAGTATTAAGGTTCCCTGCTCTCAGCATTGCCATCTGGTGAATAAAGCCCAAGGTTTGCTCTAATTAGTTCTGTCCGTCTGCACAAAGCAGAACCTACAAAATTTCCTCCAGATCCACTTTAGCCAGAACATCTGCAAGAGCTGTGTCTGGGAATAAAAGGCTGGGCAAGGGGCTCCACTTGGTGTTATGAAAGATGTGGGTTCCACACACCACACACTTTCAGATCTAAATTCCTCTGGGGCTGCCAGAGCAAGCCTCTGAAGAGAGAGATTTACACCATTATGCCAAAAGCAGAATAAAGCCCTGGATTTACTACTCTCTAGCTCAGAGCAGAAATGTTAAAGTACTCCATCCCTCCTCCTCCTGGACGAATCTCTACCCCGCGGTACGGGAAAAACGCCTTTCCCAGCTCCACATAATAGCAACAATAATAATTCTTCTCGGGACTGAGCCGTGACGCCTCCCCCAGCCCGGCGTGCTGCAGTGGGCTCGGAGCGGAGCCGGGCACGGTGGCAGCGGGTGGCAGCTGTCCCTGCTCCTCCTGCCCATCCTCCGGGAGCAGGGCACCGCCAGCCTGGCAGCCTGCAGGTGTCTCCCGGCGGAGGCGGCTGCGGGGCCCCTCGGGAGGATGATGCTTGGTGGCCGAGCAGATGTTCCCGAGCCTCTGGAGCTGCTCGGGAGGCAGAGCCGCCCCGCTGCCCTGAAGCTCCGCGGCTGCTCGGGAGCGGCCCCGCTGCCGCTGCCGCTCCGGCAGCTGCTCCGCTAACCCGCACAGGCTGCGAGGGACCGGCAGCTGCTCCGCTAACCCGCACAGGCTGCCAGGGACCGGCAGCTGCTCCGCTAACCCGCACAGGCTGCGAGGGACCGGCAGCTGCTCCGCTAACCCGCACAGGCTGCCAGGGATCTGCGAGCATGGGAGCCTGCCCGCACAGCCTCCTGCACCGCTTCTACAGCGCACTGCCACAGCCTCTGAGTTTTGATGCGTGGACAACTGGATTCTGAATCGTGAGAGGCTTTGAAACCCACCCCCCTCTCCTAAATAAAACAAACCCCTTTGACTTCTTCTCTCGGCAGGAGGGGGAGGGAGGGCGGATTTACCATGAAGACAAATCGAAGATGCAGAGCCCTGCTAGCAGTGAGTCTGAATCTGATGGCTCTCCTCTTCTCTACAACAGCTTTTATCACGACCCACTGGTGTGAGGGCACACAGAGGGTCCCCAAGCCGAGCTGTGGGAAAGAGAAGAAGACAAACTGCCTAAACTACGGCGGGAATGAGACTGCAAATGAGACGAACCAGAATGTGGTTCATTACAGCTGGGAGACGGGAGATGACCGCTTCCTTTTCAGGTATTTCCACACCGGGATCTGGTACTCCTGTGAGGAAAATATCAATGCTGCTGGTAAGTGTAAAACAACTTCTCTCAGCCTGTGTTGCTGTGTGCTCGCCTCGGTGCGATAGGGACGGGCGAGCCGTTCTGTGCCGTGCCTTAGAGCAGACTCGCCCTGCGGACAGAGGCAGATTTAACACTTCTTTTGTTGAAAAGCAACCTGTTTCCTGCGAGAGCAGGGGTTTGCTGTTTACCTGCTGGTGCTGCAGGCTCTGGGCTCTCCATCCCAGCCAGCCCCGGAGCGGCGGTGCCGCCGTGCCGGGCACTGCGGGCTCCGGGTGGGCAGCGCTGCTCGGAGCGCTCCCGGGGAGCTCTGACATCCCACAGCATCCCCCGGCACAGCGGGATGGGGGACAGCACAAGAGGGCACGGGCTGTACCAGCTGGAGCCCAGCCTGCCTCTCCTCTGCTCTGCCCGGAGTAAATGACCGCCCTGGAGTGCGTTTATTGAACAGGGAAATGCAGTTAAAGGGCTCAACTGGGCACCAGAAAGATCATTCCTGCTCCCTGCTCAGCCATTTACTTGCTGGGAAGCACTCAAAAACACATCTCTCCAGCTTATCAGTGCATTAATTTCCTCTGCTGTAGCCTGGCACTTCCCAAGGAATAAAACACTGGAGGGTGGATGGCAGGCAGCTGCCCTGGGACCCGTCTGAGTCTCAGCAGATGCAAACTGACAGCCCCTATTCCCAGAGCTGTCTGCTAGAGCTAACATCCACACTGTGCTTTTGAAAGAGCTCTTTGCTACATTATGTGACTGAAAAATAAAGTTTACAAATGTGACATGGTATGAGACGATGGGCTGTGGATACTTGTTCCTCACTGAGGTGTTCCCATCCCATCCCATCCCATCCCATCCCATCCCATCCCATCCTGCCATTGCCCAAGGAGTAGATCAAGCACATCTGTAGATTTGCTGCTGGGAGAAAGGAACAGCTAACCATGGATGTGTTATGTCTCTGAGAACATAGCCCCTCTGGTAATGGGAAGTTTAGGGCAGAATTCTGGTAGAATTGACAGAATTCTCTGTGAGAATGTACTACTAAATGGGGCAAACCTTGGGGAGTGCTCACAGCCTGTTTCATCCCAAGGGGTTGTGTATTCTCCCTGGTATTTTTGAGGAGAGTACTTGCAGAACTAGTTGTTTATTGAAACTCAATTTAATGTAAAAAAGGAAAGTTCATGAACTCCAGCCTTGGGACTGAAACAGCTCCACACTGAACACTCTCGATATTAGAAAGAAAAACACAGAAAAATAAAAAGCTTATTTGTCTTACTGATTTGGGAATCAGCTTAGGCCACAGCAGCCTGAGTGAGCAGCCTAAGACTCTCTGGCTTTTTGAGCATCTTAGCTGGGGTTGGCACGATCGAGGATGCCCGTATTTCTGGCACATACTGAAATCTTTCCAAGTCCAGATTTATGTGTGATATAAGTTGTAACTGTGTGACTCTAGCCCACTCAGAAAAGTGAGTTATCTGTGGGAGAAGAGAAACACAGTGATCTATTCTGTACCGGGTAAACAAAGCTGTGCTGTAGTGGGTGATTTCAGGAGAAAGTTGGAAGCCTGCTGTAAAAAGTTATGGTGAAAGCAGGAGAGAAGGGGTAGCTTCTCCCTCGCCACACCCCCACAGCAGCTCTGTGAGTGTTTCCTCTTATTTGAAATGCTAACCTGGGGGAAAGCACTCCTCAGTCAGCAGACTAGGAGTGACCAACCTTTGGAAATAAACCAGACAGGTTCAGGGATATATTGGTTTAGACAGACAGCTGCCTCTTTCAGATTTACCATATCTACTCCTGGTAAGGACAGGAACAATGTAATGGACACGGGTCTAAATTTGTCCCTAATAGTGCCAACATGAAATACCTGACAGCTCTTTGCTCAGACTGATGGGTTTGTAATGCCAGACTGCCAGAGTGTTGTCATGGCCTTCTGCAGCCTGACTGATGATCATTTTATCTGAGCTGCAGGGCCCCAAGGCACCAGCCCCGACTCAACAGCACAGGCACTGTGCTTACACAGCCCCCACTCAGTGCCTGTGAGGAATCCAGCCCGGAGGCTCATCCCCATCCTCAGCACACCTGCTGACCCCAGTCCTGCAGCTCCACAAGTCACACACTCATGGGTGTGTGTTAAATAGCACGGTGTTCATACTGTTAAATAGTGCTGTCTTAAATTAGTCAACATCCCCAGCTCAAATGCACTGCACACTGTCAACAGCATCTTTCTTAAAGCTTTACCAGCAGCACATTGAAGTGACTGCAGCAGCAGCCTTGCTCCAGGCACAGTCCCTTCCACAGTCACTCACAGCCTCACACCTTGTCAGCAGAACATATGGCCAGAGCCCATGGTCAGCACCATCCCTACAGCTCCCATCCCTTTCCCGATTCCTCCCTGACTCAGTGATGCCTGAATTTAAGCAACATGAGAGGGGTCCTCATTACAGTCTACAACTTCCTCATGAGGGGAAGAGGAGGGTGAGGCACTGATCTCTTGTGTCCTGACCAGTGACAGGACCCAAGGGAATGGCCTGAAGTTGTGTCAGGGCAGGTTTGGGCTGGATATTGGGAAAAGGTTCTTTTCCCAGAGGCTGTTTGGACACTGGAACAGGCTGCCCAGGGTACTGGTCCCAGCACCAAGCATGCCTGAGCTCCAGGAGTGTCTGCACAACACCTTCAGGAACAGGGTGGGATTGTTGAGTGTCTGTGCAGGGCCAGGAGCTGGATTTGATGATTTGTGGCTCCCTTCCCATGCAGGGTCCTCTGTGATTTTGTGCTGGATCCCACCAGGCACACGTGAATGCCAGGAACTCTCTCTGTGATTGTGGTACTGCCAAAACTCTCCAGAGCCTCCAAACTTTCACAGCTATGAGCCTCATTCTTCCTCCAGCCACCAGCCTTTTGATTTCTCTCTCCTCCAGCCACACTATCAAAACTTTCTGCTCTCTGCACTGGTGCAGATGCAACACAGCAGATCTTGTGGAGCCAACAGGACCAGCTCCCAGCAGGTTGATGCTGCAGGGAACAGGATTCCAGGGTTCCCAGTCGGCTGAAGGGGCTGGGACTCAATCACACCTTAAAATGACATTTAGGCAGCAAGCAAACACATTTTTGAGTGTCTTCTCCTTGCCCCTGCTTATCTGCAATGTGCATTTAGATTCCAGAGGCTGAGGAGCAAGCAGCATGCCATCCACTTTGTGCAGAGGCCACTGGAGCGTGCCTGCCTCTTGGTGCCAGTTTCTGGCTTCCACTGACAGCTCTAACAGAGATTGAATGCTGTGATTATTTCTGAAATAATTTGTGAATCTAGAGTTTATTTTTATCCAGCATGTCTAGGACAGCTCAAGAATTCAAAAAGCATTTCATACCTGAGAAATGTAATCGTGAATCCCCTCTGGGAAAAGAAGGACTGGAGCATTTATATATTATTGGTGGGGGAGTCCTGTAATTATTTAGCACAATTTGTGACTCCAAAGTGTGCTGAATCCCAGTCTACCAGAAAGAGGTTCTCCCTTTCAGAGTGGGTTCAGTGCTTTGGATCCCACACAGGCGGAGGTGCCTTCTGTAGGAGCAACCCACCCAGACTGAAAGGGGAATGAAGACAAAGCTCTGCAGACTGTGCTGCTCATCAGCTCTGTTCTGCCCTCCCAGCTGCTCTTGGGGCTCCTCCTGAGCTGTGAACTCCTTGGCCATGGCCAGGTGTCTCAGAGCCAAGCTCACCAGCATTTAATTTCTTTTTAAATGTGACTTTGAGCACGTATCTTGTTGCACGTGCAGCCCAGGTCTGTGCTTGGGCAGCTCACAGGGCACCACCCCAGTGCTGCACTGACAGCAGCAGTGGGGGATTCCATGACTCAAGAGCATGCCATAAAAAATTAACACACGGAGTAGGAAAGGTGGCATATCAAATTCTAAAGGGGAGTTGGAGAACAGGAAATAGTTGGAGTTGCTGGGAAGCAACGAGAAGTCAGCCAGTTTTGCTCAGTTGTGTGTTTGCTTTGATGTTAATAGAAAAGCCCATGAACTCATAACTTGCTTTAGTTGCCAGTGAACAGACAAGCTCAGTATTAACATCCACAGCCAGAGGGGAAGAGCAGCTGCCCAGCTGCCTTTTAAGAGTACTCTCCCATTAAACAAACAAGGATGCTCACCACGCTCCCCAGAAATCAGGAGAGCAGGAATGGGTATGCATGGCTTGTTTTGTGGGTTTGGATTGAATTTTTGGGAGAGCAATGGGGTCTGTAATGCTTTGTGGACTCTATGCCACCTCTTCCTCAGCACTCCTGAAGGAGGAAATGGCAGAGTGGAATTTAGATTGGATGGAAATGTCAAAATGGGTCAGAAGTGTGGGCACTGACTGTGCCTCAAGGAGGAGCCAGATAAGGAGAGGGGTTTCTCCTGCAGAAATGAGTAAATCTGAGACATAAATACCAGAACTTGCCACATCCTTTCACAGCTGCAGAGTGGCTCTGCACCACCTTTGTCCCTCGCCCCTGTGATAATCACACATCACAGTGATTCACCACAGGTGGCTGCTCAGAGAGGGGCTGGGGAGAAGTACCTTGTGACTATATAATTAAAAGCAAGAGGACTTGGGAATTCTTGCTGGATTATGAGAAATACAATATAATTGGCATGACTGAAACCTGGCAGGTTTATTCGCATGAGTGGAATGTAAAAATTGCTGGTTATAAATTGTTGGGAAGGAAAGAGTGGTAAAAGGAATAGAAGAGGCAGAGCTCTATATTAAAGATAAAATTTCCAGTGCTAGAGGAACTGAACCCAGGGGCCCAGGATAATCTCCATCTCAGGATGTTGAAATAATTGGTACATGAAAATGCAGGTTTGAAAGACTCTGTACATTACTGTATTTGAAGAAAAGTGGGGGGAAAAAATCGTACAGGCCACTTGACCCAGGGATTTTAGGACAGTTTTCGGAGAAAGCACTCATTGCATGGCAACAAATAGGTTTTATCAAAGGTAAGGGTTTTTTATTTACCAAGATGAATCATTTCTCAGACAAATGTAGTGGATTCACAGTCTCTGTGGATTTACAGAAAAAAACATTTGGTGGAATGTCCCAATAAAAACTCTTTCCAGAAGAGCTGCAGAGAGTGGGGAGGATGGTCAGAACAGAGGGAGAGGCAGGCAGGTCCCAAGCTGGGGAGCACTGAGCAGCCTGAACCCAGGGCACAGGGATGTGACATTGGTGGGGACCAAGTGACAGTGACAGAGTTCAGACAACACACACCATTGACTGCTTCCACCATTCTAGAACAAAGAGGCACAAGTACTCCTTCCTGTCAGGGAATGCTGAGAAGGCCAGAATTAGGAATTGCATGGATCCAGAGAGGAAACCTCCATTCCTGTTAGTGACAGGCTGATTTTAGAGCAATCCCTGACCGGCTGCAGTGACAAGGGGAGTACAGGAGCAGAATCACCCTGTGCCCAGCCCTTCGTTCTTCCCTAAACATCTGTCAGTGGAGACAACTCAGACAGTGGAGCAGGGAGACCTTTTGCATCAACCTGTGTTGCAGGTTGACTTTATTTTATTGATTATCATTGGGATAAATAGATTGCAAACTGATTAAAGACCAGTCATACAAGGAGACTGTGGCAAGTAATGCAAAAGGGAGAATTATCCCGATGGAGACCTGATATTTCTAGTTGTCCTCAAATTTGGTTTGGGGACTGATTCTGTTGTTGCTGGGATTAGCAATTCAGGAAAAAAAGAGCTAGGGATACAATTTGTGTCACCTAAAAAAAATGAAGGTGAGATGAATCCTGCAGCCAGCCCATGGCCATCAGCAAACGTAGGTGTCTGTGCCCAAACTGATCAACATCCTCATTACAGAGAGCAGGGCACACTCCTCGGGATGCTGCTCCTCCTGTGGGATGAAATGAGCCCTGGGATTACGTGTTTGCCTCACTGGCCAAAAGGGAGTCTGTCTAAGACGTTGCAATTCCCATCAGAGAAGTCTTAATTTGAAAAGAATAATCCTGTTCTGAACGCGCTTCTTACGCATGCTGCCACACAAAATCTGAGAATGCTGGCATTACAGACAGAGGTTTGTCTGCATAGCTGCAAATGTCAGCCGGCCTCATCGAGCTGTAAGAACTCTATTTTTTTACATTTTGAAATTTAACATTACATTTTAAAAAAGGTTGAAAGCACCAGATGCCAAGGCCTGAAGCTCTGTGAGGTCCCGGGTAGGTGGCACCTTCCCCCTGGTACCAATAGCAGGGGGAAAATAAGAACCAAGTTGGAGCCAGTGTTTGTCTGTGGGGTGGCTGGAAGCTCCCAAGTGCTGTGGGCATAAAGAAGAGGGAAAAATCAGCACCACAGGCAACAGCAGTGTGTTTTGTAAATGCCATGGTGCGTGGCTATGGTAAAAAGGAGAAAGTGAAATAGGTGCAGAGTGGGATTTCCAAGGTAGTTAAGGAAAAGAGAATCTCCTTTGAGAAAAGAAAGGTGGTGGTCTGTAGTGTACCAGACTGAGGAGCTAGAGGAGGTGTAGTTGCACTTTACACGTGTATGGATACAGAAAATAATATGACTTTGAATGACTGATAATTGAGGGGGAAAGTGCCAATTCAAGGACAGGTTCCTGCAGTGTGTCTGGACATCACCTCCACAGAGGGCAGTGTGAGCACAGGAAACCCATGGGCTGCAATGGAGCCCTCCAAAGTCCCAGGGAGAGAAGAGGAATGCTTTTGGCATGAGGAAGCTTGGAGTGAGTCCTGCATAGCTGATGTGCTGGAGTTCTCAGGAGGTTTGGAAGGAGCCCTCCAGCCTCCCTGGCTCACACAGCTCTGTGACATCCCTGCTCCAGGGGGGTGCTGGGCACCAGTGGGAGCCAAGGAAAAAATAGCTGCTGACTGGGTGCCCATCACGTTTTCTGGAGGCTTTAATGCCTTCTCTAATCTAAAGCAGCAGAAATTGGCTCCAGGTGGAGGCAGTGTGTGAGGAGGCTGCTCTGGAGCTGCTGACATTATTACAGCTGCTCAGGATCTAATTGCTATGGCTGCTCATGCACTGAACATTAAACTGATGATCTAATTTGGGATCAGAAGGGAAATCTCCCTCAGGCTAGGTAACAGGGAGAGTAACAAATTTTTGCCTTCCTTTACAGCATGGGAAGGATCCATTGCAGAAAAGCACTTGTGAACTCCTCCTAACAAATCCCTGGCATTTTGCTTTCAGGATGAGATAGGTCTGGCCATAGGAATTTACAGATTTATTCGTGTTCCTCACGAGGACTCTTGCTCCCTTCCTGTGGTACATGATAGCTGTGATTTCTCTGGTGTGATTGCTTTATTGCAGACATTCAGGTTTTTATAGCATGTTAGGGATATTTTGTGTCTGCGGTGCTCTGGGAGTTTTGGATTTTAGGTCCTCCTGATCCTGCTGGGCAGACTAGCTATGTGAACATCTATCATCCACAAAACATGGACATAAAGTCCCTGCAGGCTGAGCCTCACAGCAGAGCAAAGGAAAGGACCAGGCAGCTAACTACTCCTTATTAGATATGTTACTCTTTCTCACGAGTGTTTGGATGTGTCTGTTCTCAGCCATTTAACCCAGCAGCCTTAAAGGAAACATCTGAGGAGTTCTGGTAGTTCCTTGTAAATGGGATAAACTTCAAAGTGCGGGAAGATTAACACCCAGGTCCCAGATTTCAAAGGCAACTGAGATGCCTTACCCCAGTGTCAGCTCAAAATATGAACAGATGCATTCAGGACCGAGGAAATACAAAAGGGATGGAAGATCAATCACTGTGGTATCCCCATGGGTTTTAAATCACACCAGACTCCATCCTGGTGTTTAAACTTTCCTTATGTGGAGTTAGAACTGGCTGGCTGGCAGATCCCAAAGTAGGGATACAGGTTGTTGTGGTTTAATGGTGAAGTATTGCTCAGCCCCTCACTCACTCCTGCCCCAGTGGGCTGGGGGAGAGTCAGAGAAAGGCAACACCAGAGATAAAAACAGCTCAATAATTGCAATAAAGTAAAATACAATGCCACAAGCAATAAAAATAGGAAAAAAAAAGGGGGGAGAGAGGACTCAAACCCCCCAAAGAGTTTTGCACAGTGCAGCTGCTCACTGCTGCCCAGCCCAAAGCAGTGACTGGCAGCTCCCAGCAAACTCTCCCCAATTCACACCCTGAGTACAACATTCTGTGTTCTGGAATATCCCCCTGGCCAGCTCAGGTCAGCTGTCCTGGCCACGCTCCCTCCTGCTTTTTGTGCACCTCCTCAGTGGCAGAGCATGAGACACTGCAAGTCCCTGGTTAAGGCAGGCCCTGCTCAGCAACAACCAAACCACCTCTGTGTTATCAGCATTATTCTCAGCCTAAACCCAGCACACTGCCCTGTACCTGCCACAGGAACAAAACTGACTCCATCCCTGCTGAAACCAGGAGAGCAGGGAACAGGGCTGCTTCCAGCAGGACCTCTGTAGTCACAAATTGCTGTAACATCAGTGTTCTTGCTGCTAAACCAAAAGGCAATATCATTCTTTGCTGATCTGGCTTAGAAAGGAATACAAAAGCCAGTGAGTAATAAGAAGCAGATGTAATTACTATGGAATGACATGGCTTGTAGAACAGTCACAGGCAAACAAAATCCACTTTGCTGTGTTCCACCTTCCATTTGGCTGAAAAAAGGACTCAAACCATGCTCGGAGTGTGGAAAATCAATTGAGAGGTGGACACATTCCACCATGCTCAGACTCACAAGGTTTGGAGAGACTGAAGAAACCTCATAACCCAGCCTGATTTCACTGTGCATCACCCAGGCAGATAAAAAACACTAATGAGAATTTGTTTCAAAGTTATGCTTGAGAATAAGGTTCACAAGAGGAAATGCAAGCACAATTTTTCTTCACTTGATTTCAAAAACTGCATATTAATTTCCTGCAGTTCACTTCCTTTAAAAGTCATGGAGAAAAGGTTAAAGTTACCTGTTTCCATATCCCAAGCCAGGGGTTCCTGCCTGGAAAAACAGAACGTGTCACCCCAAAGAGCAGCCAGGGCAGGCACAGCAGGATGGGAGAAGGCAAGACTTCACACAGTGAGGGACCTACAGCAGCTACATCCTCTGTGAAGAGCACTGGGTTTTGTCTTTCCCAGCTTTCTGGGTGTCTCAGGGATCCTGGGTTGCCAATATCTAGTTTATTTTGGCATATTTACACTGGCTCAGGGTCAGCACAGTGTGTCACCTCTGGGATGAGCAGGTGAAATCTTGCCCTTCCTCTTCTACAGCTTCAAACACTTAAAGCAGCTCAGAGCTCCTTGATTTAATGAAGTCAGCTCTAATTTGACACCAAAATCATTGAAAGGCTCTCTCAGCACTGCTGTTCCCCCGATTTCCACAATCACTTGGAAACCCAGGCTCCTTCCCAGCTCTCCAAATGATGGATGTGTGTACACATCCTTCAGGTCTCACCAAGATAATCAGCTGAATCTTGTGACTTGGCTGGGTTCCAATGAGACATGATTTGAGAGATGTTTGCTTTGAGATGCTGGCTAGGATTTCTCCCATCAGGGAGAGTTGCAGCCTGGCAGGAGCAGTTGCCATGGCATAGTCCCAGGCAGCACCAGCAGCATTCCCAGCTCTGCCCACACTCCCTGCCCTGCCCAGCCCTTCCCTGCTCCAGCCACCAGGAGGGATCCCCACCGTGGGAATGGGACCTCTGGGATAAAATTAGCACCGTTCCTTCGGGAATGTGCAAACTGAGGAAGAGTGCACGCCTGAAAATGGGAAAGTGGGAAGCTTTGCATTTTTCCACATTGAGACGTGGGAGGTTGGAAGGGATGGGGTTTGCTGGAGGAGAACAGCAGCACAGCATTCAGGTTTAAAAGCAATCCCAAAGGCAGTACAGGCTGTGAGTAATCACTGAGAAATTGGGCAAATTCTCAAGATATTTAGAGGTTGCAGAAATGTTGATGGGCAGCAGCGATGAATGGCAGCTGTCAAAGGAAGGGAAAATAATTATCTGCATAGTTCAAGACACATTTTTGTGCAATTCTGCGTCAGCTTGTTTATTTTCCAGAAGAAAATATTGCTCCAGCAAAATCAACAGGGTCAACTGGAAAATGTTGATTTTACAGATTAACACTCAATTTTTCATTAGGAAAAAAAAGCCAATTAAGTGCTCTGAGACTGCTTTAATCAAAGTTTGCATATTTCAGTTGGTAATTAACCTGATACAACGCGGTTTGGGTGAGTCCATTAACCTGCATTTTCTCTCATGTAGCACTTTTTTTTCACAGTTGTGTTGGAGTTCTCAGCCTCGTCTAGGCTGGGATCCCTTGAGGGTTATATCTTTTTTTAGACAAATACCATGATTTTACTCTCAGTAGATGATGTGGGATCTCATCAGAATCACATGACTCCAGATATAATTGGAGAGATAAAGATGTCTTAGGGCCTAGTGGGGAAAAAAGGGGACCTTGTCTGTCGTAGGCTGGGAGCCAGGGTGTTACTAAAAGAGAATGTTGTTTAAAAGAAATGTAATCATTTAAATTTCCATCATAACTGCACTTTTGAACTCGTAAAATTTTATGCAGAATAAGTGGATACAGACAGGTTTTCTTTCTTCTTTTTTTTTTTTTTTGGCGAGATGAAAAGCAGAGTTACAGCAGAGTTCAGCCAGAACTACCAGATTTCTTTTAAGTCAATTTATTTAACTTGAATATTTTCAAACCGTGTCATTGCAAGACATACAAAGTAGGACTTTTCAGGGTTGTTTTTATTTTGCTGTTCTCATTATTAATCAGGCATTTGCTCCTGGCTCAGAGAGGAAAGAATTCTGGAATGCAGGACCAATAAGTAGGACCCAGAACAACAAATTCTGCTGTTTGCTATGACAATAGCCATGTTAGAAACAGAATAATTTCATGAAGCTGAAGCACTTTCTGGGTGGTTTTTCTGCCTTCTTCCTCATTTCCAGGCTGTACCACCAGGTTCCTATGTGATGTCCTGAGGACAAGCAAATCACACATTTTAGTGGGAGAAGGAGAAGAACACGGATCTCCCAAAGCAGAGGGCACACAGGGTTTGGATGAACATCTGAGTGCTGGAGCTCAGACCCAGTTCATGTGCACCTAGAGCTGCCTTCCAGGGCAGGTCTAATTCCATGGGCCCAGGGAGGAATTCCAGGCTGGAAGCCAGAGCCAGGATGTGTGATGTACCCAAAGATGTGCAGGGCAGGGCAGGGATGGGCAGAGCCCTGGAGCCAGCAAACCGTGGGACCTGATGGCTCTTTGGAACCTGTTTGCCTCGATTTTCTGGCAGGATTGAACTTGGAGGAGCTTGGGCTTTCATATTATGCTCAGGCTAGAGAGGGGCTGAGCTCTGAGCTCTGCCTTGGCAAGGTTTTGCCTGCAGCAGTCCCAGTGCCCAAAACGTGTGTGGCACTGAGCCCTCAGTGGAGCAGGGAATGGAGCAGGGAATGGAGCAGCCCCACTCCCCACTCTGAGGGAAAGGAGGTGTCAGGGGACTGATCCCCCTGCCTGGGGTGAGAGCAGCCCTGGGTGACCCCTCCAGCTGTGCAGCCCTGGCCAGCAGTGCCTGCTGCCCTCCTGCCCCAGCCCTGCTCCCACAGCTCACCCTGCCCTGCCCTGCTCACCCTGCCCGGCCCTGCTCACCCTGCCCCGCACAGCTCACCCTGCCCTGCTCAGTTCACCCTGCCCCGCACAGCTCATCCTGCCCTGCACAGCTCATCCTGCCCTGCACAGCTCTGTCCTGCACAGCTCTGCCCTCACAGCTCTGCCCTGCACAGCTCTGCCCTGCACAGCTCACCCTGCCCTGCTCAGTTCACCCTGCCCCGCACAGCTCATCCTGCCCTGCACAGCTCTGTCCTGCACAGCTCTGCCCTCACAGCTCTGTCCTGCCCTACACAGCTCACCCTGCCCTGCACAGCTCTGTCCTGCACAGCTCTGTCCTGCCCAGCTTCTGCTTCTCCCTCAGAGCCGCTGCTATTGCAGACAGCAGGCAGCTTCCATGGTGAGTGTGTGCCACAGGCTTGCAAGGCCTGGGAGCTCAGGGCTTCCCAGAGTGCTGTGAGCAGGAAGGAGGAGGAGGAGGAGGATGGGGCTCATGCTGCAGGCAAGACACAGAGATCATCTCCCAGTACTGCCACAACTTTCTCTGTGTCCCTGGCTCTGATGCAATGATCAAATCCACACCTTCCTCTGTTTCCCAAGACCACACAGCATCCCAAAGGTGAGCTTTCTTCAGTACAAGCTGCCATGGAGCTGGAAAGGATTCACCCTGAGGGTGGATTCAGGCCTGAGGGATCTTCCCCAGATGCAGAACCACGCATGGGAGAAGTCCCAGAGAGCTTGTCTGAGAGGATGCTGAGCATGACCCCAGCAAGCTGAGCCTGGGGACTTTAAAGCCCAGGGAATTCCTTTTCCTTCATCTGTTTGCTCCTGGGCCCTTCCCATCCAGTCTGGGCAAGTATTCAAACACACACACACACACACACACACACACACACACAGACACACACACGTGTGCAAGCCTGGCACTGATGTCTCCAACCACACAAACCTCCAGAGAGAGCTGTGCCTTCACCAGCACCCACAGAAACATCACCCCCAGCACCTCTTCCTCCTCTGCCTGTCCAGGTGTGCAGATCCTGCTGAAACACCTCCTCTCTTCCTGCTGCACAGGTGTGGGGACATCACACTGATCCCTCAGATATTTTTGTGGGCTCTACATCTATTACCCACACAACCTCAAGACTCTTCCCCACCCACCAGCTCAGTCTTTCCAGATGTGTCTCCTCCCACTCTTTGGCTGCTCCAGTTTGAAATTCTCCAGCAAGTTACAAATACTCACAGACATGCAGATATACGGAATTAGATTAATTAATTAGCATCGATTAGCCACAGATGAACTCTGGACTCTGGCTAGCTCCCAGTGCTGCTGTGGCCCATGTCCCCTCCTGGGGCAGCCCAGCAGGGCACAGCTGAGCCCTGCAGGGTCAGTGTCATTAGTGGGGCTGCATTTGCAAGGACTTGTATAGATGATGTTTCTGCCTCACCCTTGGGAAGCCACAGAAGAAGCTGGTGCCAAATTCTTTGCTCATGGCTGAGGTGTTGGTCAGCCCTCTGTCCTCAGCCTCCACAGCTCCCTGTCACTGCTGAGCTCACAGAGCCTCACGTGCACTGCTCATGGCCACTGCTCCTGTGTGGAAGTGCAGAGAATTCCAGGCAGGTCCCACCTCTTCTTTCTGCTTCAGGGAGTGCAGGAGAGGTCACTCCTTGGATTTCTTCTCTGTCAGGATCACAGCCACAAACAAAGCAGGACTCTCAGAGGATCAATCCCAGAGATTCTTCTTGTTGCTTCTCTGAACAGCCTTTTCTGTATTCTCTGAAGACTCTCCAGGAGCCTGGTTAGGGGGAGAAGATGCATCTGGAAAAGGACAGCACAGCAGGATAAACTCTGCCAAGTCTAAAATTAAACTTAAGAGGGCTTAAGAGATCAGTTATACAAGATACCCAAAAATAACTTAGAATAAATCCTAAGAGGAACAGTGAAAGCACTGCTGACATCTTCAGTTCTCAGCGAGATGCATGTCTGCATGTGCAAGTGTGGCTGTGCTTTATAAATACCACCAGTGGTTACCATTGAAAATGGAAGAGGGTTTTCCAGAGCTCCAGCAGCAGCAGCAAAGGGGAGGGTCAGGAGATGCTGGTGCAGCTCCTTCCATGACCTTCAGCAGCAGCCAGGCACAATCAGCCACTCCAAGTGAGGTGACATCCAGGCTCTCCTCTGTCTGGTCATTCTTTTTTGCCATGACTCCTAAAGGACTTTTTCTGGACACTCCAGCACTTTCTGTCCATGTTATTTAAACTGGAGGCCTCACCACAGGGAGAGATGGTGTTCTGGGCAAGCTGAATTTGAGGGAACATTCCTCCCAACAGCCTGTGACCACCCTCTCCTCTGTCCTGCAGAAAAGGCACCTACAGCAAACACTCAGAGAAATATTGTCCCTTGCCAGCTGTCTGACCAGCTCCCAGAGCAGCCTGTGCAGGTTTTTTAGTAGCAAAACCCATTGCCCTTTGCCTGGGATAACATTCTGGAGAGTCAGGTATTTGTTAAAGGTTTCCAGTAATATGGCTTTGGATTCACTGTAACACAAGTGAGGGATGATCTGTGAGACAGCTTGAAGTCAGGTTCAAATACAACTGTGATAAAAGTAATAACTTACATCTGACCCCAAAAAAACCCAACAAGCAAACAAAACATCACAAAACCCAAACCCAAACGTCAGATCCATATGGCTAGAACGAAAAATCCTGCTTAATCTGCTTATATCAAGTCCAAATCTAGAGGTCACTCTCCCTATATTCCCTTGATTTTATGTCAATAAAATTCCTGAGAAACCTCATGCCATAAAACTCAGAGGCTCTGGATGAGAATGTTTTATACTTACACCTTAGTATCTTTTATAGTCCACTTATTTATCTGGATTTCTTGGTCAAGAACCTAAAGTAAAGAACCTGTGGAAGCTGGGCTTGTTCATGTTCCTGCAAATAGAGAAAGGATGACTACACTGATGCCAGAGCAGCTGTGGAAGTTTGGACTGGGTGTAAGGAAACAATTCTCCAGAAGTGGACCAGAGTGGGAAGAAACTCCATCCCTGAGTCACGAAGGGATGGGCATCACCATCCTTGAAGCAGTTCAGAATTTGGGTGGGAAAAGTCACAGCCCTGCTCTGTGAAACGTGTGATCGTTCCTGTGTGAGGAAATGTGCAGGGCTGGTGATTTCTGTGATCCCTCAGTCATCTCTCCATCTGTCTGCCCCAAAACTTACTGACTCACTCACCTGACACTCCTGCTCAGGCACAGCCTGCCCTGCCCACCCCTTTGCAAACAGAGATGGTGCTTTGGCAATCTAAGTGTCATTTCCTTTTCTTGGCTGTCCTCTGGATCCACAGAATAGAAATCCTTCCCCTGCACACATCAAAATGTGCATTTCAATGGCAAGTGAACCTTTTCTTTTATAGCTATTTATACTTAGACTACAGGCTGTGTACACATCACCTCTCAGTGTATTTAGCATAGATTTAAAGTTGCAAAAAGTAAATAAATAGTAGTAATGCTAGCATTATAATAATAGATTCTTATGTCAGCACAGCTATCATTTGAATGATTAGGTTCATCTCAGTCTTGCCAGCAAAGACACAAGGAAGATGAACACTTTATATTGGTCTTTATGTATAGTGAATTACAAATAAGAAAAAAATACCCTGACTTCACCATCACAGTGGCATTATACTGTTTATTCCTTTTTAATGGCTCACCTTTCCTAAATTAGTCTTTTGAACTTTGTAATTAAAACTGAGCAAAGCTAATTTTAAAAAAACTGTAAGTGCTTTTGCATCAATTAAAGTCTTAAAGGGCAGAATGGACTGTATTCCATGACCTGTGGCAGATGTGCCAGCACACCCTGGAGCACATCATATTAAAAGGAACACATACACTCGGTGGAGGGAAGCACTCAGGGCAGAGGAATTATTTTATCATCTTTGGTTACCTGAAGAAGTAAAAAGAAAGGTAAAAGCACCCTCCCTAAGATACATTCCCTGTTCAGAAACTTCTCAACAATTCCTGCAAGGCCAAAGATGGGGTCCCAAACAGAGAAAGTTTAATTTGCAGCGCAGCACAGGGAGTGGCACAGGTTGTGATGCTCAGAGCAAGGCATTTGCTTGCTTTTTGAACATTTTTAAAAAACATTTCTACATTTGCTTAGCTTCTTTGTGCTTCAGATTTTGTCTTAGTCATGTGTGTCACATCTATGGAGAGCTCAGTGCCCCCGTGGCAGTGTCCCCCAGCCCTGGGAGCTTTGGGCACACTGGTGGTGATAGCATAGGGTTAAAAATGTTTCTAAAATCATGGGAATAGTATACAACAGATTCAGGGGGTGGAAAAAAAGGTTGGGTCTGGTAGGGCTGGGAAAGGGAACCAGGCCCAGGGAAAATCATTGAGCTTTGTCTTTATTGAGTCATGTGAAACTGCACCTGCATCATCATCATATGATAAATAATATGATTGTTAAATATAATAATTGTTTGCTAAATTGAATATATTATTGTTTGATCATAATAAGAATCATGAGAAGCAATGTAATCATAACAAGAATCATTAGAAAGTGTATTTTGGGGACCTGATGAAAATCACAAGAATCCATGCTTGGATAAGATCAATGTATACAACAGAACACTATGGGTTTAGTAATTATTATATAGTTACATAACAAAAAGGTATAAAAACCTGTCCCTCTGGAATCCATGTCGAGTCAGATTTGGGTTTGTACCCTGAGTCCCAGAGCTCTGCAATAAAAGCACCAACACATGATCACCCTGTGATTAAGTGTTTATACACTAACAGTGGGGCACAGGCAGTGTGTGGTGAGGAGATGAGGGAGGCAGAAATGGGGGTGAAAGAGGCACAAGCAGTGTGTGGTGAGGAAATGAAGGGGCAGAAATGGGGGTGAGAGAGGCCCCTGCCCTCCCAGTGCCACCTGCTGAGGTATTTTTCCCTGTGTCACCCTGCAGAGCCCGGTGCTGTTCCTGCTCTTGGCAAGCAGCATCACTGGCCCAGAGGGGCTCAGCCAGCAAGGAAGGATTTCTTTCTCTTCCTATAACCCTCACTCCTGATCCAGAGGCTGCAGCCCCATGGGAAGTCCAGCCCTTGGGCACAGTGGGTCTGGGGAGGGTAGAGCAGGGGAATTTCTGTCCCCAGGGTGAGACAGCCCTGAGGTCCTGGAGAGCCTGGGGTGGGAGTGGGGCAGGAACCCCAAGCTGGAAGAGCAGGCAGAGTGACACCAACCACCTTCTGTCTCCTAAAATAATCCTTTTCTTTTCAAGGTGAAAAATGTCGAAGTTTTATTGACCTTGCCCCGGCTTCTGAAAAAGGTAAGAGCACACGGCCAAGGCTTCTTCCCATTTTACAGACTGTAAAATGTCCATGTAAAGAACAGAATGTAAATGCATCAGTGTTGTGTCCTGTGGTACCTGAGTGCCAGGGGAAGCTCGACCGCCTCAGCACACAGGGACCCGTGTGTCCCCAACCCTACACACAGCCAGCTGGAACAAGCACCAAGGGCTTGGAACAGCTCTGCTCGCTTTATGCACCTCTGTCATTTATTTGATCTTAACTCAGATGGCTTTTTTCAAGAAAAATAGAGATCTATATTGTAACACAGACATTTCCCTTCTTCCTCTAGTGAGGAAGGAAATGCTGTGTGGTTCCTCAGGCCATGAAGACATCCATGGTCAGAAAAATGCAGTCACAGTACCAAATATCTCGTTGTGTGAAGGAATCATCCAGATGCTTCTTTGGTTGGTTTATTCCTGTGAAAAGTTATATATTCAAGTGTACAGAAGCAGGTTGCAACCATTTTCCTCACCCTGGTATAGGAGTTTATTTGATTAAATATTCAGATTTCTTTCATTTTCAGAAGCAATTTACCCCACATTTGAAAATTTATAAGGGAAAAAAATGTGTAGAGTTCAATTAAAGTGAACAGAGCCCATCCTGGTCCCAGCTGATGAGGTGCCCCATGTATTTTGTCAGATCACTTGAGACAATCCCAAAACGTTTCAGGCACAGAGTGCCTTCCTCAGGCTTGGTGGAGCAGCAGTAAATGGCATAAGGAACAAGTTTCCTTAATTTGCCTGAATTGCTGATCCACTGGAAAACGGGAAGAAAGGCAATTACTGCTAATAAAGCAGGGGATATTGCAGGGAGAGAAACAGCCACAGAGCCTCTGTGAAATTCATTGTAAGCAAACCCAAATAAATTATGCACATAAGGGAAGAACAAGCCTGGGATTAGCGTCGCTAATGGGCTCCGAGTTAAATCTCACACACACAAATGGGACCTTGGGGCACAGAGGCTCTTATGAAACCACAGCTCAACCCTCAGCAGCCACCAGAAAACAAACTATGTGCTAGAAAACATCACAAAAGGACTCAGTGATGCCTTCTCAGGCTACCTAAAAACAGAGGCCAGACAAAATTAAGAGAATAAAAAGCTACAAAAATCAGCTGCATTTCAGGCAGACAAAAACGGACAGTGGGTCACAGGTTTTCACACTTTTATAAGTTTGGTCTATTTGCATACTGTGGGTTAATCCTCCAATAACATCTCCAGGTAATGAAGTCATTCACCCCCAGTTTGCTCCCCCAACTCAGTTTTGTTTCCATTTCTCAGGGCCTGAGCCAGTGAGGTGTCCTTGATTCCCAGCCTGGAGAGGAATTGTTGTGTCTGCCCAAAATGGGAAAGCAGCAGCTCACACTGTGTGTGGAGTTTAGAGTTACACACTGAAGAATTACAGGATTACAAATATATGAAAAATATAAAAGCTCAAATCCTAAGGTATTATCAGGAGCAGGGCAGAGAACCACAGAGCTGAAAGCTGCACTTTTCTGTAACACAGTGGGGTATTTTGTGCTTTTTAGTGCAGTATTTTGTGCTTTTTAGTGCAGCTACCAGAACAGCAGCGAGGATATTGAAGTTCTGGAAAGTTCTGAACAAGGATGGGAGTAGGGCTCTCCTGAAGGAGAGACACAGGAATGGAGAGCATGGGCAGTGACAGGGTGTGAGAGGAGCTGAAGAGGCTCTGGGGAAGGGAAGCTCCCAGCCTTGCCCATCCAGGGCTGGGACAGAGCAGAGCAAGCACCAGGACCTGCTCTGAAGGCACTGGGGCGGTTTTCTGCTTCATCCCCTTTCTCAGAAACTTCATCATGGTGCATAATGCTTGGTGGCATCACCCACACACTTTCCAAAACAGCATTTTGTGCTTTACTTTTAGGATTTCTTTTGGTTGTGTGAAATGCTGTCAGCATTTTTTTTTCCAGGAGAATTTTAGAGTTGCTGCATGATGTCAGTGCATATTTCTAGAGGATTCTATTTTTCTGTTTTGAGGAAGGAAGGCTCTTTCTATGTAGTGTTATATAGAAAATTCTATCTATTTCAGAAGACTTTCCATGGAATTGTAAGGCATATTGACAGAAAGAGAGGGGAATGCTTTGTCAGAGATGGAAAGTGCTGACCATCAGACTCATAAACACAATCAGGATAAATTCCACAACTGTACATCAAGTTGGACACTGCAACATGGTTGATCTGGAATTTTCACCATCAGCCTTGTACTCCTCAGAGCTACTTTCACTACATGTGAAGAGAAAATTGATGCCTGAGTTACTTTCACTGAAGAATTCTTTAATGTCTTGATTTAATCTGCTCTTTTCCAGTTAGGAGCTTCCCATTCCTTTAACTTCTTCATCCTCTCTCTCAGCATTGACTTTAATGGTCAGAAGATTATCAACTACCCAGTTCCAGGCAGTCCAAGTCAATGAGAAAGGATGAAACAGAGTGGATAGCAAATCTGAGCTCAATCCAAACTGATTTCACAGCAATCTTGTAACTGGGAAATTTAGGACTAAACTTATCTTCAAAATGAGACTGCAACTTACTCACTTTCTGTACATATTCTTAGCATCACTTACCACCAAAAAGTGGTTGTTTATCTGAAATGTCTCTGCAATACAAGCTCCATTACTGCAGCTGAGCACTCAGGTTTCCCCAGAGTTTTCCTTTTAGCTGGTTTTCCCTGACCCAAAGAGAACCCCTGTCTGACCAGCTTCTAAACTAAATACAGGCTCTTGAAGCCCATGCCTGTTTCTGAGCACATAATCTTTCACTTTTAAGACGTTAGGAACAAACTCAGTGCAGCTGTATAGCCCATCTTGGCTTGAGTCCACCACCAATTAACAGCAAGGTGGTGTTAAACTCCTGCAGATTATTTAAAACTTTCTGATATGGGGGGGGGCGGGGGGGGGGGAGTGGGAAAGCTATCATAAAAACTCACAGTAAATAAAACCATCCGTGATGACATCTAATCAGATCCTTACCACAAACCTTGCATTCATAAATGAAAATTCTTACAGTAAAAATCTAATAGTTTATGGCTGAGCTTCCTATCTTTATGCATTAGTGCTGATCTCCAGTGTAGCTGGAAAATGCATCTCTGATCAGTTAATGTACCCTTTTCATATATCTCACCAATGACATCTCCTAAAAGGAGGCAGCAAAATTTGGGGCAAACAGACCCACAGTATGGTATAAATAAGCATTTCCAACCCACACTAGGAGAGCTTTTTCCTGCATTTAAGGCAGCTGCCAGCAATCTGTCAGAACCTCATAAGCCTAACATTGAATTTATTAGCTGTTGCTGGTTCTTAGTGCCAAAGCTGCTTAGCAAAATCAGCTTCATGATGGTAGATATTAACTAGGAAAAAAACCATTTTCCTATGAGAGTTTACATTTGCTATTGATAAAAATGATAGAGCAATAGCTGGTTACAGTGGCCAGGATTTTCAGTGGGCTCTCACAGAGCAGCTGTTGGGATCCACTAAGTGCTCTCATTTCCAGCACCAACAGGAGCAGTAAGACAGCAAATATTCCCAAAAGGAGTGGAAGGGAGCTGTCAAAGTAAGCTGGATCTGATATTTCAGTTCTCACTTGCTTCTGGGATATTCTCCACAGAACCTGATCAAAGTTTTGTTGCTGCTGATATTTTGCTGCCTGAGGAAGGAAAGGGTGACCTGTTGAGTGAGGGATGCTCTGTCCCTTGTGGTGACATCAGAACACTGAGGCTGGCACACTCCTCACACACCCCTCCTCCCATGGCACGTGCTGTCATCCCCTCCCCATGGCCTCAGATCTGTGCCCAAGAGAAATCCCAAAAGGAGGATATGTTCAAGAAGAGGAAACCAAGACCAAAAATTGCATCTGGAAACCATGAGACCACAATGGAGAGCAAAGGCTCCCATCAAATGATCAGATCAATGGCTCCAGTGACTCCTTACAGCTGGACACATCCCCAGGTGTTCCTGGGGCTGTTGAGGATTCCATCTCCTGCTCTGAATGTGTCCCTGTCAGCTGCCAGCCCCAGGGAGAACCACAGGGTGAGCCCAGCCCAGCTCCTTGGGCAGGAGCAATCAGCTGGAAGCAGCACTTGTGCTGGAAGCGTTTTGCTGGAGAAGAGCAGGGCATTGCAGGAAATGTGGTGCCCCCAAGAGTTTCTGGGGTGGTGCTGGTGGAGGCTGGGACTTTGCAAGCACCTGCAGTGCCCACAGCATGGAGATGAGGGGCTCTGGACCAGGCTCCAATGTCAGTGTTGGCTCAACACAGACACAGGCAGGATTCCCAGGACAAGCTCCCCACAGGTGTGCTGAGCCTGCTCCAGCCTACTCCAGTGCTCTGCAGGACCTGATTCTAGGGAACAATTCCCACAAGGAATGGCAAGGCAGCAGGCCATCAGCAGCTGCCTGTATTGCTTCCTACCCACTGATGAGCTCCCATGCATAAAATAAACAAGGCTTTAAACCCCAGAGGCTGGGCAAAGGCAAAACCCTGCAGAAGGAAAATGCTCATGGCTAGTGAACATTGAACAGCCCAGAATTTTACAGGGGGCCTTTTTAAATGAGAGACTGTCCTGGCAGAGGGAGGAGATGCCTCCTGCACATCCTCTACACAGCCTGTGATGGTGCATCCTGGAGAGATGAAGCAATAACGATTCTGTGTTGCCTAAAAAGTAGCTGGCAGAGCTAAAGTAGCACATGGCAAACAGCAAGTAAACAAATCAAGTCTCACCTAAACACAGCATAGAAAAAAGAGAAAGCTAAGCCAGTTCTGTACATGCTCCTAAACCAGCACTCCAACAGCAATTAGTGAGAAGAGAAAAACTAGATGCCTGATTTTAATGGATCCTGACATAATAGCTGTACCAGAAATTTGATGGGAGAAGATAATTAGAGGGACAATAACATCTTGGTGCTGATTACACTGAAAGACAAAGCAGATGTCAGGTACTAAAGCTGAATCAGAATAACAAGGTAATGTCATTAATGAGCAACACAATCTCTGTGGATGGATTCCATGTTCAGATAAAAAAACGCAGAATTATGTTAGTGATCACCCCTTGGGACAGCTCCACAGACAGCAGGGTTAAACTTGATAGCAGAGAAGGTGTAAGGATGGAAAACAAAACAGCAGGAGCTGACTCTCAAACACCATGCACAGACCAAGAAATGTTATGCATGGTGTAGAGACAAAATTTGGATATGAGCAGGGAGAAATTAGTGGGAAACTTGACTCACCCCTGCACTTGATTCCAAATGTTATAAGAGATCCCTTGAAGATCAGATTCAGCATCCTTCAGAAGCACTAAGTGTGTTTTTAGAAGTTGTGAGGAAGGGAATCCAAGAAAAGCAAGAGCTGATTAAAATACATTAAAATGTTCAGCTAAAAGGACAATGAAGCTTGAGATCCTGAAAACCACTGGATGTAGTGCAGGCCTCTGCATGCACAAACCCTTCCAGCCACAGAGAGACTGAGAGCAAATGGCAGATCATGATCAGTGCTGATAAATGCCAGGTGGGGAACACAAAGAATCATCCTACCTTTACATATATAGTGATGGGTTCTGAATTAGCTTTTCCCCTCAGGATAGAGTTCTTGGAGTGATGACAGACACTTCTATGAAAACATTAATTCACTGCTCTGCAGAGATTAAGATGAAAAAGAAATATTAGGATCATTGTAGGAAACAAGGAACAAAACAAAAAAGTCACCATGCCACCACAAGCACTCATGATGTTCCCACCTGCAGCTCCCCATGAGCACCTCTCATCCCTCCCCTGCCAGCCCCAGCTCAAACACTGACAATAAAATTTAAAGACATTGAGAGAACAGTGACATTTATGGTCAAAAATAGGGAAATGCTTGTTTGTATGAGAAGGACAACGCAGAGCAGATTTCGGGCTAGAAAAAAAGACAAACAAGACTTGTAACAGCCAAGTTAAAAAACAAACCTCTGTTTTTATGTACTGGGTAGATGTTCCCAAGAAGAAAAACAGAGGATCAATTTTCTAAGAGGAGCATTTAGAGACCTGCATCAGTAAAAAGAAATGTAACTGAGTCTCCCAAAAGAACTGTACACTTTCCAAAACGGCCTCTATATTCTTCTTGAATACTTCCTATTGCATTATTGTTCATATATCTGCAATAGGGTAAATCCATACCCACACAAATACCTGTGCACTTGTCAGAGGAGAGCTATGATTAAGTATGCAGGAAAAAATGTGTTACTTGTACTTTATCTGTGTTTTCTTACACATCTGTTATGAATCACTGAAGTTAGTTTTAAAAGGCAATTAGACACACAAGGATGAAACCATTCTTACCAGCAGAATTCAAGCTAAATTCCTAATGGCTGAAGGAGGAAACAGTCTTGTTTTTCACACTGGGGAAGCTAAAACATGGGGAACACTGAACATCATTCATTTCTCAGCCCAGGGCTGAGGGTGGAAGTGCATCACAGGCCCTGCACTGTGGGTATTCAAAGGGAAACACTGAGCCCAAATATATTTAGTAAGGTATATGCAATAGTCCTCCTTTAGAGTAGTTTTCATCATGTTTTCCACTCTCTTTCTCTACTCATTATATTACCAGTACACCAGGAAATGGAGAATATGTATACAAAGATATCCCCCAGTCTGCTCAGCATCAAACACAGGATTCAATCTGCTTGATGCCAGAGCCATCAAAAGTCATAGAAAACACATCACATAGAAGAGAATCATTTCATGAGTCACAGCTCCACCTCCAAAACAAAGAAACTAATGAAGAGCTAGAGCTAAACAAAATCAACCCCAGCTTTTCCTCCCTGCCCTCAGCAGTGTCAGGTATTTCTCCTCTGGTTTCCCATGTCCTGCAAAGCCTTTTGTCTGGATGCCAGCCCTTTACCTACCTTGCTGCCTGCTTTGGCTGAGCAGAGCAGGCAGGTTAGGGTACCTGAGGTGCATTTGGGGTCAGGAGGCTGGCTCTATGTGGCTGGCTCTGCTGAGCCTCTCCCAGAGCTGTCCCTCTGCAGCAGAGGAGCGGGCAGATGGTCAGCTCTGCGGTGACGCAGGAACCAGCAGCACTCAGTCCTGCTGCCAGCCACAACAACATGCTCAGGGCTTATTCTTGCCACCATTTTCTATTGATCACTCCAGTCTTTCTGGCTTGTAATTCCCAGTATTGGAGCAGCACAGAAGAGCAGATGACTAAACCCATCTGAATGGCACGGGAAGAGAAAGGGAGATTTCTATAAAGCTGGCCTTGCTGCTCTTCCTAAACAATGTGCACAACATTTCTCAGTGTGGGCCCATTTCCTTATTTTTTCCTCTCTTCTCCCTTGAAGAAGAGATTAAAGCAAGATCCAGGTGTCAGTGCCAACAAAGCCACTTAGCCTGAACAAGCAGAGCAATGAGTCAAGAAGCACAAGGACAGCAAAAACAGACTAGGGGACACATGAGCAGAACTTTTTGCTGCTGCTAACATGAGCAAGGATAACACTCCCCATGTCCCACAGTGTGAATGAACACCAAGGAGAAGAATGAAATGCTTTTGCACAGAGATGACACCTGCAGGGCCCCCTGTGGGCAAGTGCACACCCCCCAGAGCAGGGCTGGCCCTCAGACATGGTTCTTTTCCTCCCACATGGAGTGACATCTGCTTAAGTCACTTCTCACAGCCTCCCTGTGTTTTGTGGCAGTTCAGGGATCTTGGGAACAATGACTGTGAAGCACAGGAGCACCTTCTCCCTGTCCTGACTTGGAGGACAGGTGCCTGCTCAGAAAGGCAGAAGCCTCTCTTTGAAATGGAGAATGTAAACCCCCTCCCTCCAAATTATTATAATTTTGAAATTAAGCGGCTCTCAGGCAAAGATATGGGAATTAGGAATAGCAGTTCTTTACTAAGATTAAAATAGAAATACAGTACTACAAAGAACAAACCGCAAACACTGACAAGGTCAGAATCCAACCTGACACCCTGTCAGTCAGTCAGGGTGCTGGCAGCAGTGCCATTCAATGGTGCTGCATCCTCCTGCAGTGACAGATGGGGTTCAGTTGGAGCAGTGCTCCTGCAGAAGGTGCAGTTTCCCTCCAAAGGTCCAGTGGTGATGTGGAGAAGTCCAGTGGAAAAAGGAGCTCCCCTGGTGTTCCAAAATCTCAGTTTTTATCTTGGTAGGAAATATTGGTCTCTTCCCCTGGCTGGAGCATCTCCCCATGGCTTGATGTAATTTTATCAGTGCCACAGTGGGATTCAATGGCCATGAGCAGAAGAGAACTCCCTGCAGGAAGGATGGGTTGTGAAAAGATAAAGAACACTGCCCCACCTGGTTTCAATGGATGGCCCATTAGCAGAATATCTCCCTCAGAGATCGGGATCACTGCCCCCACCCTCAACATGTGGTGGTACCCCAAGACACTCCCCCAGGCAGCAGCAGCAGCAGTGTCTGGGTTGGGGGCTGCCAGTGGGGAGGTGAGAAGGTTCCCCACTCCCCAGGACAGCACTGCTTGGGCACTGATGTCTCCTCAGCTGCTCCACAATGCAGCACTGGTTTGTCCTTCAAGTGCCACGCTCTTGATTTCATCTCAGCCAGGCACGGGGATCTCAGTGGTTATTTAGGAGCACACATTGTTCATCTCCACTGCTTCGAGGAGACAAAAGCATTTGGTCATAGGATGAACAGTGATGCAGAAAACCGCCCAAAGCTTCTACTTGCCTACATGAGACTTTATCAGATGGCTCAGGGCTGAACTGGCAGAGTGACTGGAGCTGGTGTCTCAGCTCAGACAGACCCTGGCTGTCAGGGCACACGTGTCACACTGAGTTATGAGCAACTCCAAACTCCCCAGAGCTCTCTGCTGCCTGCAGCACTGTCCAGCCTGGCCACTGGCTCAGGGACAGTGTGGCAGAGTGTGACAGCTCAGGTGAGGCTGCTCTGGTCACCCCCTGAGCTGTGCTCTGGGAAGGGCTGGGGTGCAGCAGCCACAGAACCACAGCCTGAGGCAGTGGGTGTTCTTGAGGAGGATGAATTCCCACTGAGCCATTCTGAATATGAGCTTGCCCCAATTAGGAAGCTAATTTTCTGTCTGAAAGGGCCCTCAGAAATTAATACAGATTGCAGAGCATTTCTTCTTGGGCACTGCTCAGGTAGGCTGGGCTTTCAGCAGGCAGCATGGCAGGTAATACATTCATTTATGGGTTTCTTTAGGCTGGATAATTTCCAAGCCACTCTCCAAAAAGCATGACAGACATTTCCAGGCACACAACCCCTGCCTTTGCTGGGTATAACATGGTTAACATGACTCAGCAGCATCCTTCAGGAACAGCAATATGACTGTCTCTAAAGAAATCCTTTAAGAGCACACAGCTCATGTTTATGGATTCAAAATGCTTTGAACTCGCCCAGCAATTCCTCTGTTGGCCACCTCTTCAGTGTTTCCTTGAGAACGTGCACCAACTGGATCTTTGTCAGTCACTTCCATGGCCTGAGCAGCCTAGAGAGCATCCAGAAGAGGATTTTATTATTTCACCTGGAGATAGGACCTCAAAATCTGGTGTCAGATCCCACTGGCATAATGAGCTGGCACCAAAACCCAGCTTTTCTGATTTGACAAGTATGCACCAAACTTCATGGCTGCATGTGACTGTAGGTGGTAGGAGGTACAGATGTGATTTAAACTCTCCAGAACGGGTTGCTGGCCACATAATCTCAAAAACTCAACAGTAATTGAAATTATGGAACTTTGGCATTCCAGAAACAGCAGCAAAGGTTTCTTTATCATCCTGCACATAAATCCCCTTCAGATGTCATCCAAGTTCTTGGTGTTTCAATCCAAACTGCTAACAAGCATGAGAATGTTTTTAATAATGAACACAAGAATCATGTTGGCATTTTGTGGGGAAGGAACACAGAAGGTGTCAGGCTTGCCATGCCTCAGTTTTACCAGAGCTCTCTCATGGAAAGGATGGGGTGAACTGTGGCTGGTTTGTGTCAGGAAATGGCAAGCATTTGAACAAGGAATGACCTTCAGGTATCTAGCAGTCAAACTCAGACCTCCTAGAAGTCATTAGCAATGCTGCTCTTTGGGTTTCTTCATCAGGAACTCACTGAATGCCTAAGCAGAACTCTCATGAATTTATCAGAACCCTGATCCACAGGAAGCTCCGACTAGAGCTCCCTGTCTCTATGCTCCTGGCTCATAAGACTGTGTCCACTCACAGCACCTTCCTCAGTGGCCAGGGCTAACCTGAAATGGTTTCAGGTTCTAGGAAGGGCTTTGTGAGACTCACTGCAGGCTGAGGTAAAGATTCTTTCTCTCGCTGTCAGACAAAACATTCCATTTGTGTCATCTGTTCAGGACTGCCTGCAGTATCCTTTTTCTAACATCCCAGTTCAAGCAGATGCACTCAGGTTGATCACCACCTTTGCAGAGCTGCATTCACATCTGTGGATCTCCTTTCAAAATGCTGCTGCTCTCTGCTGTCTGACAGCAAGGCAAGGCACTGATCCTGCCAGATGCTTCATGGAGCATTTGAGCGCCTGAAACTCCAGTGATCTTGTGGGTAACAGTTCCTCCTCTCAGTCAGAATGAAGAATATGTTCACTTCACTGTAGAGTGCTGGAAAATGAATTTTCTTGTAACAGTGCTGCTGCAGGGCCCAAACCCTTGGGGAGGTGGCACTGGTGCTTCCCACCATGAACTCCACAGGGAAGACAATCTCTTATACGTTGATTAGGAAATAACAAAGTTCTTTAATGTCCCAACTTCTTCCTGCCATGAGATCAGACATGACTGTGATATAACTCCTTCTGATGCAGGAGCCCTATGATATAAATTGATTTATGTGAAATATTTTGGGGAATCTCAGATTTTTAATCTCAAATTCTGGGTGAGAAGCTGAGCCCATGTCCTGTACTTTCTGGGATTTTGTTTCACAGGAGGTTGTCCTGAAGCTGGGGACCCTTTTTCTTCCAGGGAAACCATCACAATCTGTGGTGCTCAGGGTCAGACCAATCCCACCTGGGACACACAGCATATCTGTGAGGTGGGAGCAAAGATCCAAAGTGCCCCACAGCACACAGGAGCAGCTCTGTCATTGTCAGAAACACTGCTGAGGAGTGACAGATTGGCTGGTGGAGAAGCAGCAGGGACAGAAATGACAGCAGAAGGTGTGTTAGAACAGGGGGTGTTGATGGTACTGATGTCAGTGGCCATCCAGATCACAGTGCCCAGCTCCCTGCAGCTGCTCAGACAGCAGGATGGGAGATCCAGGACAAGCTGATGTGCCACAGGGACAGGACAGAGCCAGCTCCTGGCCAGCACAGAACAGAACATGCAAACCCAGCACGTTCTTCTCACCCAAAAAAAGCCCAGCAGGCGTGAGGAGGACTTGACAGCTGTCATCCTCTGCATGCTTCCAGGGAATCCTGGAGAGATTGGCTGAACACAGCCTTGGTGCTTGCATGCTGGGTGGGCTCCTCACACCCACCCACCCTCCTGAGGAGGTGTGTGCAGGGGTGCCACTGAAACCACTCTGGTTTAGTTTTGCTTTGAAGTCCAAGACTCTCTTTTCCTGGGAGGTCTCACATTGGAATGTCCTTGGCACAGTGGCTGAGCTCCCCCCCAGCCCCTTCTCTGCACAGTGGGTTTGTTGTACAAGCAAACACGCATAAACAGGATGGAGACCAAGAGGAATCTGTTGATTGATGAGAGTACAGATCCTCAGTTACAGATCGTCCAGGTAGAACTCTCTGAGTGAACCAAGTACTGACTCTTCTGAAAGAAAGATTTTTCATAAAAGCTGAGTTAGGCCAGACAGATCCCTGGGGCAGAGTACACAGGCTGGAGGGGAGTAAGCAGACAGAAAAGATGACAGCAGAGAAGATTGGAAAAGAGAAAAATCCCCTGGAGATCTTCTTCCCTGTCACCTGGAATGACTGAGGTCCCCTCAAGAGAAGGAGCTCTCTACCTTGCAGGAAGGAGGCTGTAAGAGGCTGTGAGTGGAAGTGATGCCAAGTGACTGCCTCATGAATCTCATGTTGAGAGAGGAGCAGTGGGAGATCACTTCACCATCAGCACAGAACAGAAAGACTCTGTCTCCTGAATTAATAACCTGGAGCAACTGCTCTGCTTCAGGCAGCCACAGGAAAATGCAAAATTTCAGACACAGGTTGCATTTTCTGGGTGTTATTATCTCAGATGAAATTCAAAATCAGAGAAGCGGGACAGGGCATAGAGCTATGCAAACACTGCATGTGGGATTTGCCTTTCCCCACATTAGAGGCACTTAAAAAAAAGGCACAGAGCAGGTATTCAGTTATATCATGGAATAAGACAAGAAAGTTCCTTGGCAGAGATGAACAAAGCCCCAAAAAGTAGCAATTGACTATGCCTCCCACAGCACACTCACCCAGCCTTTGTGTCTCGTCAGAAAAAGGATTTACAGGAGAGCAGAACTCACATCTCATTGAGCTTTTCATCATCTCCCTGCAAGGTTATCCTGCTGGCAAAGCCACTGTCATCCCAGCCCTGTGGGAAGGGAAGCCAAAGCAGTCCCTGTGACACCAGCCACAGTCAGGTGTTCCTCCCTCCTGCTCCTTTCTCCTTCCTTGGGAGAATGAGGGACACCAGCTGGGCCCCCAGGCCCTCCAGGCTCAGCTCCAGAGCCCTCCTGTCCCTCTGAACGTGTCCCCTTGCAATGGACACAAACCCAGGCACTCCCTCAGGGACACCTGCACCTCCCCAGCTCCCTGCTCTTCCCAAAATCACTGCACTTGTGCCTGCAGCACCAGTCATAGGTGGGCAATAGGTAGAGAGTGCATCTATAGAGCTGAGTACATCACCTGAACCCCCAGAACCACCCCCCAAACCGCCAGAGCTCTCCTGCAGGGCTGCACTCCAGCTTCTTGTTCCGCTGTCTGTGGCACAGAGCCCAGCACTTGTCCTGGTTAGATTTCAAGGGGTTGGTGACACACTCAAATCTAACAGGATCTCTCTCTAGGGCCCCTCCATTCTCAAGGGACTCAAGGTCTCCTCCTGATTTAGGATCACCTGAAGCAAATCTCCTGAAGTGTGTCCAGGTCCATAGAAACACCCAAGAGAACTGGCCCCAAACCTGAGCACCACCAGCCTGGTGTCACCCCCTGCACATCCCTGGCAGAGATGGAGCCACCCCATGGGGTGAGCTGAGTCACTGCCACAGCACTGCCCTGGTGTGCAGAGCACAGAGAGGCTCCACAGGGCTTCACTCAGGGCAGCAAACACCTGGGCAGGTGTGCTGTGCATTCATATTTCAAGTGTGGGCTAAATGAATTACAGCTCATTAGTTAGAGCTCTCTGTTGCCTCAGTTTGTGGGTCAGGTTTACCTCATTTAATTCTTGCAAACTCATTCCATCATTCTCCCATCATAGACACTGCTGGTTTGAGAAAATGAGGCAGAATCCCTTCTAAAGCCTGTTGTATCTCAGAACAACACCCCTGCTCTCTCTCACTTGCATTCCTTCTTGGAAGAGTGTGCCAGTTGCCTGATACCAAATTGACTAAGAGCAGTGAGATAAGCAGCTGTTTGCTGTTGATAGATGCAATATTGCACACACAGCCACTGTGAGCAATTAAAAGCTTTATTTATTGCTATCTGTGGTGTGGTTTAAGAACTCAAAAGGTCAGCTACAGTGGCACCAATGAATAGCACATATTAATTAAATGTAATTATATAGATGAATTTCCAGACAAAATATGAGCTGGGATCAGCATGGTCACCAAGAGGACACTCAAATATTTGATAAAAGTGAGACTGCATATCTAGTTTGATAAGCTGGACTGTAGGCTTTATCACACATGTGCTCTCACAGTGAGAAGGTATTAATATAAGTGAAGCCTGAAGCAGTCTCTATGGTTACAGCTAGCATTTCTAATATAAGCCATTGTCTTCAGATGCTTAACTTTCCATGTTTCAACTGCTTAGGCTGAAATTTTCCATCACTGCTCATTGTTTCCAGGTGAATTCTCTAGCAATCAGGTTAGCAAATGTACTGGAGAATTCGAGCAGATTCTCATGCTGAAGCAGCAATTGGGAATTGGGCAGGGACTCAATCTTATCATCTGTTCCCATCCTGTCCAATTCACCCCATGGCTTGGTGACTTTCAAAGACTCAGCAGATCCTGCTGGAGGCTTTGTGCTGGAGTTGCCAAAGGTGACATCTCCCGGTGGTGCATCCTGCCCTGTGTCCCCAGAGCCCCTGCCCTGAGCTCTGCCCCCAGTCCAGCAGAGCTCAAACACAGCCCTGACTCTCCTCCCCAGGGGCTGAGAAACTCGAGCCAGGCTGAGTTTTGCATCTGCAGCTCCTCAGCTGAGCGTGCTGCAAACATCTGTGCCCACCTTGCTGTAATTGTGGCAGCCCCAGTGGCACAAAGCCTGTGAGGTGGATCTGAACACCCCGAGTCAGAGCTGCCATCCTGCAGGGCTCCAGCTCCTCATTACAGCCCCCAGCACCAGGCTGGGGCAAGAACTTCAAAACACTGAATATATTTTCTCTGTGGAAAAGAGGCTCCAAGCCTGCCCAGCTCCCAGCAGCACCGAGTCAGGTATCCTGTGCCATCCCCTCCCTGCCTGCTGCACTCTGCTCATCTAAACGGTGCCACAGGTGGGAAAATTAATTCTGTGAGCCGTGCCTTGGCTCAGAGGAGCCCAGAGGTTCTCACACATACCCACAGAGGTTCTGTAGCCAAGCTGAACACGAACAAGCAACAGCTTGTTCCTTCTGCAGTGTCTTTACCACCCTGCCATTCTTCACATCTCCATTCGCTGCTTTTTCTGTTGTTCAGAGTTTGGGCCATGGTTTTCTGGGTTTAAACTCTGTGACTCACAGAATCTTTAAGGCTGGAAAAGACCCCCAAGATCATCAAGGCCAACCTTTTACCAAGTGCCCCATGCCCCCAGGCCACACTGGGAAGTGCCACCTTTACTTGTTTTCTGAACCTTTCCAGGGATGGTGACTCCACCAGTTCCCTGGGCAGACTGAGCTTAGTAACTTTCTCAGTAAAGAAATTTTTCACAATACAGTGGATATGATAAACATTTTTTAAAAATAAATAAATTACAATTGGCAACTTTAAAAAGCAGCCAACTTTTTTTTCTTTAATTCCTAATATGCAGTTACTCCTAGCTATTCCTGATTTCCTAATTAATTTTTGCCAACTGTAACCTCTTGAAAGCCTTCCCCAGGTGCTGACTGGCTGCTGCTCTCTGCCCCCAGGTGTGCTGTGGCTCTCAGTGGTGTCCGAGGTGTTGTACATCATGCTGTTGGTCGTCGGGTTCAGCCTCATGTGCCTCGAGCTCTTTCATTCAAGCAGTGTCATAGATGGGCTCAAGTTAAATGCCTTTGCTGCTGTCTTCACTGTGCTTTCAGGTATGAACCTCCCCTTCCCCTTTTACCACCACACAGCAAAATTCTACAACTTTGAAAGAATAAAAAAACAGAGGCTCCCAGACTCTCTCTTATCCCCATTTTGCTATCGCAATTTTTCACTGTAATTTTTTGCTCCTTTGGCATAAAGACTGCATGATAAATTCACCTCTTGCCAGGGAGAAGTGAATATCCTCATTCCTGATTTCACAGCAGCAATGCAGTAATTATCCTTCCCCAGTCATTACCACAGCTCCAGCCGCAGCTCCATTTGCAGCATCATCACACTCATTTTCCAGAGGAAAATTAAAAACATGTAATGCTGAAAAGTCTTTTTTCTGTGTTAATCCTGAAAGCAGGTAAAGGATGGAAAACCAAAGAAAGGAGCTCATCTTGTTAATTAACAGAATTGGGAATGAAAAGGGCTCTAATAAAGGCACTGAGAGCAGCCCCAGGAGTGGTCTGGGACATCTCTCAGAACTGTCTGAGGCTGTTTTGGGTCTCAGTCTGTAACTGGAGCCCCTCACCAAATCAGCTTGAGGAATTCACTTCTCTAAAAGAGGTCCAACCATGTGCTTAAGTGCCTCTTGACTTCTGTGAGGCTTTTCTGGCTAAACCCCCCCTTTCCAGGATTTATACAAGCACCCAGAGTGCCCCTGTGAGCACTCCTGCATGGACCTCTCTGGCAGAAAGAATTTCTGCAACAGAAGTGCATTTCATTCTGCTGCATTTCAGGCTGGAAGGTATTACAACAGGCAGTACATTCTGGGAAGGGCTTTGTATCTTCAGGGATAGCTGCAAATGGTGGAATAATAATAAAAAGAAAAGGTCAGAAGTAGAGATGAGTGACAAAAAATCTGATAAGAACTATCAAAGCATATTTTTCTGCTTTGGATATAATTTAGAACTTTAAAAAAAAAATCAGTTCCATTTTCAAAATCAAACTATGTGGAATTCTTCAGCATTCAATCAATTACTTCTGTGCTGTTCCTCTCTCCCTTCACCATTAACTGCAGTTTTAAAGTTTTCCAAGAATGATGAAGTTTTCTTTCCTACACAACTTTCTATTTTTATTTTGGCCTTCCCTCTTCCTAAGTACATTGCCAAGATAGTCCAAATATAAACTTCAAAATTTTACAGGGAAAAATGATGGAGGAATTGAAACAAGGATAAAACCCTAAACCCCAGTACACTGCTTGCTGTTATTTGCAACGGCAGGGATATCAGAGGAAAGAAGAAAATTCTATTTATTTAAGCTTAGCTTATTTATAATGACATAGCTTAATAGAAATTAGGTAATGAAGAGGACTTTCCATTGGAGCATAACACTCCTCATTAAATTCATGCTTGAGCTCCCTCATAAAAGTGCAATGAGATCCCCACATTCTCATAGGTCAACCTCTAAAGGTTAGGAAAAAATATCCAATAGTGTAGTCACTTATTGCTGTTCCTATGAGCAGCTAAAAAATACCCCACAACATCACAATTTCGGTATCCCTCTTAACCTTACACGAACTAAAAACTTACATATGTCTCTCACTTAATATTTAAAATAAAATATGTTACTTATTGTGATGTATTTCACAAATAGCACTTCTAGTCAAAAGTATGGGAAAATGCTTTTAAATACATTGTCTTTTCCAAATTTCCTTCATCTCCAACTTTCCAGAGTTCCTTAATTTCTCCCATTGCTGGCAGCTCCGAGCAGCTCAGATCCCAAGGCAGCTGTGGCTGGTCAGTGTTTGTGCACTGCCACCCTCTCCAGCACCCCACATCACAGCATTTTCCACCTGCAAGCAACTCTTGCCCTGGAGCTGGGATGGGCACAGGCATTGTGCCCTCCCTGCCAGCAGCCAGCTGGGGGAAAGGATGATCCTGGGCATGGAGCTTTTGCTGGTTTGTGTTACAGGCAGCTCGTTTTAGCTCATTAAGTGTACAGCAAAAAGGACCAGAGGGTTTCCCTGTGGAGAACTTGGCAAGGCACAGCTAAAACAGACCAAACCAGACGTGAATGAAGCGGCACAACAAAAGATTTGCATTATTCTGCTTTGGATGTGGCATTACAGCACCCACAGCCCTGCCAGGGCAGACCGGCCTCACCCTGCCCTGCCACTCAGGCAGATAAAACAAAAAAGGTTTCCAGTGTTTGCTGGTGACCTCCTCGCCTGGATCAGAGTCACCTCAGCCTGGCTGGGACCCTGAGCAAGGTTTGTGTGACAGACCTGCTGAGGCTCCTCCTGGCTCTGAGAAACCTCCTGCTGCCTCTGAGTGACTGTGACAGCTCTCAGGGCAGGCTGTAATATTTTATTAGGGTTGAAAAATTACTGACAGGACATATTGAAACAGCAGACTCCAAACTTAAGATCAAGGCACAACTGTCAGCTGAAGAAAAATCCACTGATTCAGAAAGTTCAGCAAGCTCCCGGTGCATTCTGGAAATTAAATACAAGCAGGAAAAAGCAAGGTGTGCAGCACTTTGCTGTGGCTCCCATCAGGCCACCCACCCTGCCCAGATCTCATTGCTCCTGGAGTGAATTGCTCTTTCCACCTCCCATCTTTGCAGTGTGTCACTCCAACAGGAGGCAGCTGAGCACATCAGCCCAGCTCCCTGACAATGTCTGCCTCAGCCTCTGCACTTGTTTGTATCAAATCTGACATTTGTCTTGCCAAAGGTCCTGCTCAACATGCCCACAACACAAACATGCCCTCCCCCAGAGCTGCCCTGAATCATCCATGTCTGGGACTGATGGAGTACTTCAGGTTTTGAGAGGAAGAAGGAAAGAAGAGCCAAAAATTGGGTGTGGCTGGGGGAGGGAAATCAGGATCTTCCACTACAGGAAAGGCAACCATGGGGAAAATGAGATGGTCAGGGAGAAGAGTGAATGAATGGTCAAAGTGTAACACACAGGCCTCACTGCTCCCATCATGGCAGAATACTGGAATTTGTAAGAGCCTTGAGCTGCCACTGCAACACAAGAGGCTTTTGCACATCTGCAGGTGCAAGAACTATTTGGGATGTAGTGGTGCAGCCCCACCTCCTCAGCCTGACACTTCCCAGAGCTCCTGGGGGATCGTCACCCTGCACTGCCCAGGGCAGGACATCCCAAATTACTGAGCTGCAAAATTCTCCAAGCCTCAGAGCTGCTCCTGACCACCACGGCTTCAAAAGTGGGGTTTGGATGTTTAAATACAAAGTTCAGGTGGTTTTTCTGTTTGAACTGCAGGACCACACTGGCCAGCTAAGGGCAGAGCCACTCAGGCCAGCCTGTGATTTACTGCAGCCTGTTCTTTAACACTGCAGAGCCTGAAAGTCTGATCCTCACCCAGCTGCAGCTCCCTCAGTGAGCTCTAAGAGTGTCACTAAAGCATCACCAGCACTGTGCCACCAAAAGAATCCCAATGGTGTCCCCTCACCACACATCATCAGGAGATCCAAGCTCACTTCACTTCCTGCTGCAGTTCCAAGTGCTTTATGGATGTTCAAATTCATACGTCTCAGAGCTGCTGGGACAAAATATGGTGTGTGACATGAGCACACGGAGCCTGCAGTGCCTGCAGAAGCTCCTCTGCTCATCTCTCACCTGAGGGCTGTCTGTGATGGGCTGGGAGACAGCTGTGGGTGGCAAGCCCTGCTTTGCACAGCAGGCTTGCTGGGGATGCTCATTGTGCAACATTTTCTTCAACGATTTTCTTCCTTCAACTACTCTTTTATTGAGAATTCAGAACGATGTAAAATAATGAGCTCTCAGTCACATCTTCCCTCTGCCCATGCAGCTCCCTCCTCCACAGCAGAACAGGAGGCATAAGAGTACAACAAAGACTTTTTTGGAGCTCTCTTGAGGAGCAGTAGCTCCCTCAAGAATGATAGAAAACGTTGGCACAAAAATTCCTGTTCTAATCCCTCCTTCCCAGGTCTCTTGGGGATGGTGGCACACATGATGTACACTCAAGTTTTCCAAGTGACTGTCAGCCTTGGGCCAGAGGACTGGCGACCACATTCCTGGGACTATGGATGGTCCTTCTGGTAAGTGTCCCCCCGTTCATCTCTCTGCCCCTTGGAGCTCCATCAGCCTGCTGGGATGCACACAGCCCGTGTCCTTGCCAGGAGCACCCCTGGGAACTTCCAGCTGCCAAACCTGCAGGAGCAGGAGCCCCCAGGGCAGAGCAGGTTTTGGGGTGTGGGACAGTTCTGGGTGGCTGTGCAGCAGCAGCTGGGCTGTCAGCAGGTACAGAGCATTTGTAAATAAACAGCACCCACAATTACCAACACAGATTGAGCACTCTCATTAAAGTTCAATTTAGGAACATAATTGCCATGGCATTTCTGAGACTTTTAGCTTTTTTTTTTTTTCCTTGTTTTTAATTAATGTCTCAGTTGAACCTTACGGTGCAGCTTTGAACAAAACTGCAGAGGAAGGTGCAGTGCTCCTGGCACCATGAGATTTCCCTGTGGATCATGAGGAGAAGGGTTGGGAAAATGAACGTGGCTTTTTTTTTTTTTCTTTTTTTTTCAACCTTTCCCATTTATCTTCTAAAATCACACAAAAGTAATTTGGCCAAGACACAGCAACAGTGTTATAGTGCTTGCAAGTTTATAAGAAGCTTAACAAGAGCAGGAGGCTGTGGAGAATAAAAATACCTGCAAACAACATCCCCAGTCCTCCAGAGGCATCAGCCTTTTTGGATGGATAGGGAAAATATTTTCTTCTTGTCATTTCTAAATATAGCACATTATTTTCTTTCCATCTCAAAACAAAGACAACAATCTTTGCTAACACCAATAAATAAATACTTCTTATGCACAGCACTGCAGGGAATTATTAGTCTTTCCTTCTCACCTCTTCCTACTGTGTTTCATAGGAGGAGTTACTAGCATTTTAGCAACATGTTACAAAATACAACACATTATATTTAAAATACAGCTTATTTGGTGTCTCAATAATGAATATTTATTGCATGTGATTATGGACTTATAAATACATTGAATTCACATATTTATAATATATTAATATTTATAACAACTCTCACAATAATTGTATAATTTTCAATAGATTTTAATAAGGCATATTTGTCTTCAGTCATCTATTTTGCAATTTACTGCAATACTCAAACTTTGAAATGTTAAATGTCTTGCATGATAAACACTCATTAGATTATTCTCCTTCATCTTGTGCAAGCCAAGAGCCCCCATGGCTCAGAGTGGGCACCAGGGTCCCTCAGGGCATCCTGGGCCCACTGATCCCACCCACACTCCCTGCTGGGAGCTGTGTGCCACAGAGGGGGAGCTGTGTCCCATGGGAGATGGGGCTGTGTCCTGTGGGAGATGGAGCTCTGTGTCCCATGGGAGATGGG
>VRYO01002014.1:13372406-13622076 GCA_009812075.1 Sialia sialis
TGGGAGCTGTGTTCCATGGGAGATGGAGCTGGGAGCTGTGTTCCATGGGAGATGAAGTCCAGACCCCAGCCCAGTCCCAGAGCAGCCTCTCCCCCAGCTCTCCCTGGGAGCCCCAGCCAGGAAAGGCACAGTGGGCTGCGGTTTAAGGACCAGGAGTGCCCTGGATTAGCTCTCACCCTGGAGGACTCTGAGACTCACAAGCAGGGAGTAACATCCCCTGTTCCATATCCCTGGGGTGAGACCTCAGCCTTGCCTGAGCCACCCTGAGAGCTGAGCTCCTCTCCAGCTGCTGCAGCCACAAAGCTCTGCTAGGGAGATCTCCTGATCTCCCTGTGTCTGCTCCCTGGTGCTTCCAGGGCAGTGTATCCATCCCTGCAGGATGTGGGGCACGGGCAAACAGCTGCTCAGCTGGGACAGGGCTGGGCAGCAGCAGCATTTTCAGCCTGCAGTGGTGCTCAGCAGCCTGAGGAGGGGCAGAGGTCCCTCATGCCATGCTAGTGATGGGTAGCTGACCTGGAGAAGGAAGGGCTGCAGGTCAAAAGAAGCAAAACCAAGGCTTCTGCCTTGCAGCTGACACTGAGCCACCACTGTTGTACAGACCAGAGAACCTCCCTGGCACCACCCAGCCTCCTACACCTTCTTTAAGAAGGGTTAATTACAAATGCCCACCCAGCCCGGTGGAGAACCACACATGGAGGAATTATTTTCTTCTCCACTGGGTTCTGGTGATGTCATGGAGCATGAGCTGTGAGACACCCTGACCCAGCAGTTGTCACCACCACCCTGATTTCCATCCTGCTGTAAATGTGGCACTGCAGCACCCCCAGAGCAGAGCCCAGAGAACTGAAACAGCCCTGGCAGCTGGGGCCAGGAAACACTGTCCCCATGGCCCAGAGCCAAAGGGTCTTGGGGATCCATCCCTTTCCCAGGGGCCAGTGGGAAAACTAAGTTTTCTGTGACTCTACCTTCCCTCTGTCAAAAGGGAATGATTAAAACACCCCTCCCCAAAAGGAGGAAGGGCTGCCTATGGTCTGTCAGATGTCTCAGGGGGCTGTCTGTTATCCTTCCCCATTCCCAAGCCATTGGCAAAGCCTGCAGGTTGTTCTGGGCTCTGGAACCAGTCAGGAGTGGGCCTGGGGATTCTCCAGGCAGGGGATTTCTGTGCCTCTGAAGATCAGTGGATGTTCAAGTTCAGACTCTCTAAAGAAAATAAATATAAAAAAGCCTGCTTGAGCCATGGAGGGATCTGAGAGCCCAGCCCTGAGCTCAGCTACAGGAGACTCTATGGGCACAGTCCCAGCACAGCTGGGGCACAGCTGGCATGGAGCACTAACAGCATTGTTGTAAAAGAGGCCTTCACCTATGGCAGGTGAAATTCCTAAGGCAGGACAACCACTCTTTAAATTCAAAATAAATAGCATTTAACCAAGGTCCATAAAAACTAAAGTACATCTATCCTAATTGCCTAATTACTATGATTTCCCAAATGCCAGGCACTGAGGGTTCATTCTGTATTTCCTTCTCTGAACCTTTCAGCACTTCTGATTTCATGGTTAGAAACCATCAGAAACATCCAAGAGAAATTCTCCCTCAAATGCCATTCCCCAGCACAGTGAGGCATGTGGTTTTGGCTGGCTTCCTCCTGGATCCTGCTTGGGAGCCCAGATGGAGATGTTTGCAGCTGCTGGAGCTCTTCCCCACACTCCACATGGGAGGCAGGCTGGTGCCAGGCCAGGAGGATTCTGTGCCTGGACTCTCACACTCAGCTCCCTTCCCACTTCTCCTCCCAGCCATGGGAAACTTCAGGGAACTTTGCCACCCCAGGGGTCACTGCATTTCCTTCTCATTGAATTGCATCTGGCAAACAGGTTCAAAAATGACAGGCAAAGAGCTGCCTCCACACATCTCATTGCCTCAGGAGTCCCTGCAGGACTTGTTATCAGCTGAATTTTGAAATCATTGAAATGAGCCATTTCTGTTTACTTGAGCCATTTTTTCCCCAGATTTTTCAGTCCATGAATATGTGCTCTTTTTCAAGTTTTGTCTAATTTGAAATGAGAAACTGCTTCCTTGTCCGCAGGTCCTTTGCAGAATGGGAAAACAGCTCATGCTGAGGGCTGTGTTGACAATGAGTATTTATAAGATAATGCTACTGGGGCTGGGTTCTTTCTGCTCTGCATAATTCAGATCAATTTGTTATAGAAAAAGTGCAAAAAGGAGCAGGTAAAGTGTGTCACCATCACAGATGATGAAGTTAATCCAGCTTAGTTAGGCAGCCACTGTGAACTATGTGTACCAGAGCTATTAGGCTGAGTGTGAAGCCAAGGGGAGCTGGAAGGCAGAGGAGACAAAGTGAGGAATTCAGGGCCTTTTTTTGTCATGCCCACAAAGCATCTCAGCTCGCTGGGGCCATGAGTCCCTGGCCAGCCCCATCTGAACTCGAGGTCAGGGAGGGCAGAAGAAGCTGGGGGAGCCCTGTCCACGAGCAGGGAACGGAGCAGCTCCCAGCTGGCCCTGCGTGCCAGGAGACCCAGGACAACCCTTGCTGCTCTTCCAGCTTGGTCCTGGGCCAGGCTTTTTTCCTTTTCTTCCACTTCCCTTCTCCCTCTGCATCCCTGTGCTCCTGGCTGGTTCTTGCAGGTGTCCTGGCCCTGGCTGGCCAAGACTGGCTGGCACTGCCTTCACACTGGGGGTCACTGAGACCCCCAGGTTGGTGACTCTACATTTGGAAGTGTTGTGTTCTATTCTGGTCAGGCTTTCAGAGACCAGACACAAGCCAGGAATGCCAGAGGTGTCCATGAACCAGGAAAGAAGGACATACAGTAGTCTGACAAAGGCATGAAAAGCAGATTAGAAACCATCCCTGCAGTGGCACTGTGCAGCCAGAGTCCCATGGATGCTGGGAAACTGCTCCAAAAGACTCTCTGGGCATTGCTCCCTCCAGGAGTGTGTGGATTTTAGCATTGTCTGCCGGGCTCTGAGGAATTTAGAGGGAGATCAGGAGATGTTTGGCCCTGGTGTCAGGGTGCACCAAGTGTTCCCCTGGGATGGGGGCTGTGCCCAGCCCCAGCCCAGCCCAGCCTGCCATGAGCCCCAGGAATTTGGAGGCAAAGGGAGCAGGACGGGTTTGTCACCTCACCTTCCCTGCCTGGTCCCAGCCTGTGTGTTTGTGACAGAAATGTGACACAGGCTGCTGTGTAACCCAGCTCTGCCTGCTGCTTTCTCTCTCCACAGCCTGGCGTGGGGCTCCTTCACCTGCTGCATGGCTGCCTCCGTCACCACCCTCAACTCCTACACTAAGACTGTCATTGAGTTCAGGCACAAGCGCAAAATCTTTGAGCAGGGCTTTCGAGAAGAGCAGAACTTCCTAGACCAGGAAGCCATCAAGTACTTCAGAGAAAGGTCAGTGCACTCAGTCACTCCATCAGGGCAGCTTTCCATGGACTCTGCTGCTTTCAGAGAACCCAGGCTCTCACTCACTGCAGCACCCGTGGGTGAAGCCTTGAGACACCTGGAAAGGTGTGTGTGAAAGGCAAACACAAAAGGTTCTCCTTGATTTGGTATTTCTTCAATTTTGTGATGTCCCAGTGCCCACTCTTTCTCCTGTACTCACTAAAATCTTTTCCATATGCACCCAATTCACAAAAAAGTTGTGCTGCCAATGTGAGCTGATTTTCCCTCTCCAGAAAGGTAAAATTGTGGGGGTGTCACCAATTGTGACATCCATCCTTTCCCAGCATGTGCAACAGGCACCTCCCAATAATCCCACCAGGCCACATGCCCACTACCCAGCCCTGGCTGCTTTGCACAGCCCATCCTCTGGAGCAAATCCACACAAATACAGCAAAAACACACACCCAGTGCCCCCTCACAGTGCCACCCACCTGCCACCAGGTCCTGCATGGCCTGGGGTGCTCTGTCACTCTGCCCAGCAGCTGTGGCTGCTCCAGGAACCTCCTGCCCTCACTCTTTGGAGAGAAAGTCCAGGCTTTGTTTAAAGTTCTGAATTGTGAAGAACACACAGATCCTGGGCTCACACAGCAGGGATGGGCTCCACAGGGTGATGGATCTTCACAGGATGAAGAGCTGAGGAATACAGAAAATCCAAAAGTCTGTGGCCTGAAGTGATATAAAGATATTTTGCGGGCAGAAAACACAAGCAGGATTGCACTGCTGTTTGTCATACCAGTGGGGCAGTTTCTCCATGGTGGCAGAGAGTGGCTGGGAAGCTCTGGGGGGACAGAAGGTTTGGAAGGATCAGCATTTCAGCAGCAGAGTGAGGAGCTCTCCTGAGAGGGCAGAACTAGAGAGCTTCCATGATTATTGCTTTTCCTTGGTTATCTCATTTATTATTCTATTGTTGCAGTTATCTCCCTGCTGATATCCAAGTTTTCACTCTACTTTTCAGACAGTCTGGATGAAAAAGAGAAATGAGGCCAACAACCATGATTTTCCTAATTTTGCATTTGGACATGACAGTGAATTCTAAAAAATTCTCTGTGGGAGAAAAGAAAGCCCAGGCATAGTGAAAAGGAAGGGGTCAGTGAGTGCCTCAGGGTAAATCAGCACCCAGGGAGGGAAACCAGATGAATTACTGAAGTGAGAATTGCAGATAAGAGCCCAGGAGAATGATGAGGAACAGCATCTTGAGTTAGACTGGGAAATGCTGAGGAAACTTGTTGAAGTACCACTGCTGCCCTTTCTGGAACAGTAAATAGCAGAATGTATGAATGGCCCAGAGGACAGGTATGTGTTTCTCTCACATGAGCACTGTGGGTTTGATTTGGGCTCCTCTTGCCCTCACGACATGACACAATTCCACCCCCAACAATTCCCTCCTCGGTCACCTCCTCCCAGCCCTTCCACACACACTTGGCACACTCAGCTCAAGCATGTGGTGTTCCCTAACTTCATCATTATGACTTTGTTTTTTTTTATATCACATTATTTTAATTGTTGCATCTGAATACATAAAAGGAAGCCCAGAGACAGTGTTACCATGGGATCATTCTGGAGATTTAAAGCTGTGCAGCAATATACAAAATTTTTAATTTTTAATTTTTAAAGTGATCATATTCATACTCAGCTTCCTGCTGTGCCCTGGGAGTGCTCTGACTGCAGGGCTCCAGGACTGTCCATTGGCACCACCCTGTTGGGCACACTGTGGGTGCCCTCAGTCCCACACAACTTCCCCAAGCTCCCATCTGCCTTTGCACAGATAGAAAATAAAACAAATCCTCTTTCCTTCCTGTGCACATACCCAGGGATACTTCACATTCCCTCCTACTCCTCCACCTCCATGTTCCTTTTCATACCTCATGAATAAAACCCTCCAGCCTTTCTTCCTTCCAGTTGCTTTGCACATATCTTCACCCTCTTTGCCTGCTCCTCCTGCTCAGTGCAGAGCCAGCACCCCCTGGAGCACACATCCACCCTCTGTGCTGGACACACCCTGTGCAACAGGCACTTTCCTGCATCCCTGCTGAAAATTAAAGCTGTGTCATTATTCCCAGCAGCTCCATTTATCATCTGGGACTCAGGCAAGGAAAGTGTCAGCCCCATTTTGAGTGATAAAACTTTTTGTCAGAATTTTATCCTGCAGGCCCCTGCTCCCAGGGAAGAAATTTGCTTTATGAAAAGTACTGGCTGTAAAATGCTCCACGTGTTTTCTCAGCTATGTCATTGTACTGTGCTTCATTTTAATTGCATGCCTCTGCATGTAACAGCAGAAGATTTGCTGGGAATGTGGATGTAAGAGCTGAAATGTGGATGTAAGAGCTGAAATGGTCCCTTGAGAGCTGCCAGTTCATCAGCTGTGCTGTGTCCCCAGCAGAGCAGGAGGTGCAGGGGCTGACCCCCATCATCCACCCCAGGTTTGCTGTGCTGATCCCCCCCAGCAGCTCCCATCCCCTCCCCTTGCACAGCAGCCTCACCCTCTGTGTCCCTGCTGCTCTTCACTTCAGCATCCCCATCCCAAGGGCAGCCTCTGCTCTGGAGCACCTGGGGAAGGCCTTTAACACCACATCAGTGTCTGTGTACACTCCAAATTCTGCTGCACAGCCTGGTTTGACCCCACCTTGGCCAGCACAGGGAGTTGCCCAGCCCTCAGTCAGACAGGAGCACATCCAAATCCTCTGCCCCCCTGCACCCAAGGCTCAAGCATCTCACTGCTCCTGCCCCTGGGAAAGCATTTCAGCAGCAGCTGGGAAATCAGAATGGTGTTACATAAAATTGTGTCCTATCCAGGCCTGGGATACTTCAAAAAGTCCAGACTCTGTAGCTCACACTACAAAATCAAAAGATACCAGAGCTCTTTGGATATAATAAGTACAAGAGCCCTCAGGATAACTCCAAGAAAACCAGGTCAATTATACAGACTCAGAGGTATAATTCATGCTTTAAGTGTTCTATAAAATTATCAGAATTATCTGCAATGTCAGCTTTCAGTCTTTGTCCTTCAAGTGGTTTTCCTTCCTTTTTTTCTTGTTTTCCTTTGAAATGAATATTTGTCTATAACTTTTGCTCATCTTTTTCATTTTTTAGTTCATTGGGTGTCAGTTCATACCAAGTATCTCTTTTCCATCTCCCTGAGATTCTCTTTCTGCTCTGTTTCCCATGAATACTCTTGCCTCATGTAGTCCCTCGTGTGGTTTACCCCAGGCAGCAGAGGAGGAGCCCTCACTGCCCTCCTGCTTCCTTCCTTCCTGCTCTGAGCATCCCTCCAGAGTAGCCAAAGGGGCTGGGATTCTTTGTTCTCTCCCATAAAGTCTGATAATAACAGCTGCAGAAATGGTGACAGACCTTCTCCTCTTCCCCTGCCCAGCTGTTCAGTAGCTGCTGTTTTAGCAGCTTTAGCTCTCCCCTGCTGTTTTGGCAGCTTTGTCCCTATGGCTGTGTAATAATTAAGATGCATTCACAAGAATTCTGCTCGTTTAGACCAACCAGCTCCACCAACACCATCAGCACATCCATCCAGGCCAGGGCCAGCACAGCCAGCTTACCCAGGCTCAGTGTCTTTCCCAAGTTTGTTCTCAGCTTCTTGCCTTCTTTTTCTTCTTTTTTTTTTCATATATTTTAAAAAACCCTTCAGGCACCCTCCCCAATACACCTTTCCCTTCTCCCAGGATTCTGGTGGATTTTGCTTTCAGGTAAAGAATGAAAACTTTGCTCCCTGGCTCTGCTGGTGGGACAGAGGGAGCCCCTGGGCAAGGGGCAGAGCTGCAGGGACAAGGACAGGAGTGGCTGCAGGGACAAGGACAGGAGTGGCTGCAGGGAGGACAAGGGGATGTCCAGGCTTGGGGTGAAGGCAGGTGAGGACTGAAGCCTGAGGTGAGGGATACAGGGACTGAAAGGGTGGAAATCCAACCCAAGTGAGATTGATCAGACCCAAGTGGAGAGTTCATCACTGCCTTGGGCAAGGAGTGAAAAGTTTGTGAAGTGATGAGAGGGAACTGGAATTACCCATGGCCCTCTTTCAGTGAGGACTAGAGCAGCTTTTGGACATGGATCCAGGCTGGTGAGGGGTGCAGAGTCCCACTGGAGCTGAGGGTCAGGGGTTATCCCACCAGGGGATCCCAGAGACCAGCACAGCCCTGTCTCAGTCTGGTACCCAGCCTCGTGCTCCCTGTGAAGCAAATCTCACTTCCAGGGGCTGTTAAACCAACATGTTCAGCAAGCAAATCTGGAAGATTCAGCCTCCCCCAGCTCACCCATCCGTAGCACAGCGTTTGCAGCTGTCCATCAACAGCCATTGTGCCATTGCAGCTGATTTCACATTTTTCTTGCTGACTGGGCCCTTACTCTGATCTGCAACACCAACCTAAGCAGGCAGATGCTACTGGTGAAATTCTGGAGTGATCTGAGTTCAAGCTGCCATTGATAGCAGTGCAGACAAAATCTCTCTGCAGGGACAGAAAATGTAGTTTTAAGTGCTAGGAGCAGTTTGAAACAGACAGCAGAACCAAAGCTATTGCAGAGCTAATAAATCAGGACTATTCCCAACACTGTGAGAACCAGAACTTTTCAAATCATCATTCACACGCTATTTTTTTCCCTTTTTGCACATTTTTGTAATGTATCATACTCACAGCTTGCTTCCTCTAAGTCCGTTGTGCTCGTGTCAGATGTGCAGATCATACCGATGCCTTCCAAAGACACACCAACCTTTTGCTCTTGGTCACCCAGGTACCTGAGCAGGGCTTCAGTTACTGACCTAAAGTACCTCCCATGGGCAGAGCCAGTAGCTCTTTACACAGACATCAATATTTCCAATCCTCCTATTCCCCTTTCATCAGTGCACAGGGGTGAGTGCAAGGTGGATTTGTTCTGTACTTTATTCTGCAACACAGGCAGCTTTATCCACAGAGCTGCTCCTTCTGGAAATCACATGGACTGGCACTAAAACAGTGCAGCAGCAGCAGCAGCAGCAGCAACATCCCCACTTCCAGCACACACACACTGCACAGTGCTGCTGGTGCTTAGATCCACCCTGAAGAGGGGAACAGTGCAGAGATGCAGCCCTGAGCCCCTCATTTCTATTCCCCATGGCGTCTTTGCCTGAGCTTTCCCCAAGAGGGGCAAAGCCAGGGGAACCAAGTGCTCCCTGATCCCATCAGGATCTCCATGGTGGGCCTGGCTGTAGATGGAGGAGCCCAGGTACGTTGGACTCTTGTTGGTGTTGACCCTTCCATTTGTGTGCATTTGGGAGCAGCCTTTGTTTCTTTTAAAGGTGCTACTTCTATATTCTCTTTTCCAGGACTGAGGAGGAGAGGGCTGAGGCTGGGGACCTGAGGTTACAGTGCCTCCATAGCTGCTCCCCAAATAGTAAGTGACCATGGCTAAATGGCTTGTCCTGTCCCCACGCTGGCTCCCTGGGGCCCAGAATGAGCTTTGGAGTAGGCAGCTTGGGGAATAGAGGTTTGTTGCTTTCCCAGACAGCATTGCCCAAGAGATAACCAACCAGAATCAGAACAGTAGAGAATTCTCCAGCATTCAATTTAGGATGTGCACATATCCTATAATTTTGTGTTATCTCAAGAAGCTGTGACTTCATAGTAGTTTAAAAATATGCTCTAATTTACACCTGTATAACTTTCATTATCACTACCTTTTTTCATCTATATTTATCACCAATTCATGATGATGCATGCTATTGAATATAAAAATGATTGAAAGCAGCTTTGGTAGACAATAACGTTAGTATAATTAATGCCATTTCTTGCCCTTTCTATGGAAATTGCTGTGCTTTTATTCAGTGTTTGCAAAAGCTCTTGCTTTAAGCTATGGGAATCAGTGGTTCAATGTGCAGAGCAATGTTGGAGCATGGCTCCTGCCCTGCTCTGAATACTATACTTTTTCTTTACTCTCCAGGAAAGATGTGTGCAGTTTCATGCATCTATTTCCTTGGAAAGAAAGCAAGTGATCCTTCATTCAGCAGGAGGGAGCCTTGGGAGAGTGACTTGCTGGCTCTGCGCTGTTAAAATTTGGAAACCTCATGGCATTTTGCTGCCTCTGTCTTGCTGAGATGCACATCTCAGCCACATACTCATGGAAGCTTGGTGTCTGTATCCCCAACCCCTGAGGGTCCTGCTCCCTCCCCAGACCTGCTGGAACAGCTCTCCAGTCCCATGTCACTGCAGGTGGTGTCCCCATGATAGTGCTGGCACTGCTCTCCAGCTCAGTTTGTCATCATCTCACTTGGTGACTCCTGCTCCTTGAAAATGTCATGTCAGTCATGGACCTTTCCTCAGGCAGATCCATGTCTCCTCCATTCTCACAGGCCTGAAAATGTCTATTGGTACAAAATTGGTCTGGGTCGTGTTTCCTGAGAAAGTTCCTCACCTCCCAAGCTCCTGGCAGGTGCTCAAATGTGTTTATTTTATTACTGAGGCCTGTCCAGAGGTCTTTGTTTCAAAGAACCAATAACAAGTCTTGACAATAGGTGTTCCAAGGAATAGGCTCTGCTGTCCTATGGCCAGCCCTGTCCCAAGAGTTTCCATTTTTAAGGACCCAGAGCTCACTCCATAGAGGGCTGACAGGGCTGGGAAAGCAAATCCCAAACGAGAAGCCCAGAGTCAGGTTAAAGAACAAAGGCCATGCCTCAATATTCCATCAGGCTCAGCCTCACATCCGTTACCGTCTGTAATGAAATCAGATCAATATTAATGAAGTGACAGGAGTGGAGTTGTGCTCTCAGTCCACTGTTTACTTACAAATCCAATAGAAGCTGCAAAATGCTCATTATCCATGCTTATTAGGGAGGAAAAACCATTAGTTACTGCTGCTTGGGATGGCACAAAGCCTCACAACGCTCAGATGAACCTCTCCTTCCTCCAGCAAGTCCACAGAGCCATGACTGGCCTGGGCCTGACCCCAGGATCCTCCTTGGTGCTGGTTCCAGGGTCCCACACTCCCAGTCCTTGGCACATCCCCCGTGCCAGGGGCCAGCAGAGGATTGAGAACGGCGTGAGAAGGGCTGGGCTAAAGGCAGAGCAGCCACCAAGGTGACACTGACCCCACGGGGGGTGTGGAAGAAGGGGACACATCACCTGGAACACAGCAGCCCAGCAGCCCCAGCAGAGGAAATGCCAGCAGCTCACTGGGAGCACTCCATGGACACTTCCCACAGGGGTGGTCCCAGGACAGCAGGAGGCACCACCTGGAGCTGCTCCTGCTGCTCTCCTCAAGCAGCACCTCAGTCCCCGCAGGACCTGCCAGCAGTGCTCGGAACCAAGCTGCAGATCCGGAATGCTGCCTCATCCTCAGCATCGTGAATCTTTCTGTCCTCCCACGAAGACACAGCAGGCATCTGTCCTTGTTGAGAGGAAAGGATTTGGGGGAGTGTCCCTGAGCAAAAGCTGTACAGAGGAGAACAAGGCTGAGCGATTGTGGAAGACAAACACTACCTGGCCAGGTGATTTTGGAAGAGAGATTGTTAAAGGATTTTGAGCAGCCCACCAGCACCGTGGGAGCACAGGTAGCACAAAGGGCTTCATGCCAGGGCAAGATATCAGGTTCCTCTGTTGGCAAGGCTGAGCTCTTCGTTTTGAAAAGTGGCCTTAAATTATAAATTCCATCAAAAGATTGAATCCAGTTCTATTGAATCTATCCAATCCAATCAATGCAGTTATTCAGTCTTGATCATTCTATATGAAACCATTTAATGTCCACCTGAACTATAATTTTCTTTTAACAGTGTTAAAAAGAAAATTATTTAATTTCCTTTTAAATCCCTTTAGCAGGGTTTAAACTTACCTGAGCTGAGAACAGAACCATGGAGCTCTAACTATAACTTGGCATCCTCTGCTCTCCCCAAGCTGCCTTCCTGTGCAAACATATGGCACTGGCCCCTATACATCTGATACCCCTGGACATACCAAATTTAGCATTTCCAGACACTTTTAAAGTCTATTTGCTGTCATTTGTGACCTTGGAGATCTCAACATTTTCTTTCAGAAGTGCAGGGTTGGGAGATCTCAATGCTCCAGCTGTGTATAGCCACTGCACAGAAATACAGAAAGGAGAAGTTTCACTCAGGATATTTTTGTTGTTGTTGCATAGTTATTTATTAGCAAGAAATGCTCACTGTTATTAGGCTCCAGCCAGCAATAGTCCCTGATTTCAGACATCTGTATGTCCATGCCACTTCCACCCTTTCCTCCAGACCATGAGGCATTAACAGGAGCAGCCTGGATCCCACCAGGCAGGTGGGAGAGGTGCAGATGGTGAATACCAAATGGGCAAGAGAGAGGCAGGAGAAATATCACAAAGGACAAGGAGGGACAGGTGTGGTGGCAGAGCCAAAGAGGAGATAAATAGCCCAGAAGAGGACGTGCTGAGCAGGAAACAGCAAATTCTTACTGTCTGTGGCTGAAAGCCTCGGTGTTATTTGAGGCAGATAAACCCAGAGTTCAGGACACCAGCTTCTCTTAGAGAAAACTGAAAGATTATTCAAAATTAATTCAGTGTTAAAGAAATAATATGTCACTGTTTTGGCAGCGTGGGCATTTCAGAAGGGTCACCTGACAAAGAGGAGGCCTTGAAAAAAATAGTTTTATTCTCATGTCATCACCCTGTAGGCATTTCCCCTGGGTCCATCCCACAGCTCTTTTACCATCCTCCCACCCTGGCTGTCTACAGTGAGATTTATGCAACCAATCCCTCAGTGCTTCACTCTACAGCATAGCATGATTTTTTTCTATTCGGAGAAGTTCATCAGAAGAACTCTAGGTTTAAAACATGGTGGAAATGATTCATTAAAAAAAAAAAAAAAAAAAACAAAAAAAACCAGAAAATAATATCCACTGGGTTTTTTTTCCCCTCAATCGTGAGCACCATGGAAGCGAAGTGGTGCTGGATGTGCAGGCAACTTTCAAACGTCTCCAAAAAAGTGTGTAGCACCAGCTCAGCTGGAGAGGGCAAGGCACAGACGGCAGCCAAGGTCACTGTGACAACGGGGAACATGCTTTATATGCTGAGCAGCACAGGCTGGGAGGCGGCAGACAACAAGGGCTTGACGCATTTGAAGTGTCGCTCAAAGTTGAGCCAAGGTTTCTCCTTGTGGAGGTACCTGACAGCTGCAATCAGCTGCCTGTTTCATGTCAGCATTGATTCCAACTCCAGGTCTTGCAATTCTTCCTGTAATTTATTCAGTTCATAGTGATTCACCACATAAAAAAATGGGTGAGGAAAAGCCCCCTCTTATAAAGCACCATGGTTACGGGTCGAAGATCCATTCTTGCTGCGCTGGCAGCAGTGGGAATCTCGTTCCTGTCTTCAGGCAAAGCCTTGCCCACCAGGAAATTCCAAAGCTAAAGGTCTCAGTTCTGTCCTCATTTACCTCTGCTAACATCCAGACTGACATTTTGCTTTAACATTGCTTCTTGAGCTACCAGGTTTTCTGCTTCCGAGATAAGGAGGATGATAAAAGTAAATGCAGTCCCGTGTGGAGCCCGTGAAAACTCAGGGGTGGAAAAGGGAAGCAAAATAAGCTGACAGTTTATAATACAGTTTTTGTTTCCTCCAGTGCACAGGTGAATTGAAAGGTTTCTTATATAAATTTCAGTGGGATTAGTTATGAAACGTGCTTTCTGTCACTCTTTTAAATTGCATCTTTCAATAAATGCTTCATCTCCTACAGCTAATCCTGGATTTATGCAAAAAACCTCCCCAAACCACCCCCCCAAAAGCCAACCCTGTCCCACACAGCTAAACATGTGAAATGAAGTCTTTCAGACTGTATGTGCACCCAAATAGCCTTTCACTTACTGTGCAGATCCTATTCCCCCCCTAGAATGGAGATTGGGATTGTTTTCAGTTCAGTTTTACACGAGATATTTGAGGATAAATACATGTAACTTTAACAGCAAAAATCCATTAATTGCCTTAAAATGGGGTTGTCTCTTGTCTCCCACGGTCCAAAGCATGACCTTGACTCATGCAGGGAAGGGGCAGCAATCCCTCTGAGCCAAATAACTCTGGTTTTCCTGTAAAAACCTTTTTATTCATCAGGGACTCTCCTGCAACAGACACTGTAAAGTCAGTAGAAAAACAGCCCAGAGGCTCCAGTGGAAGAGAAGAATGATGAGGTGGGACTCAGAGGGGAGAAAAGTGAGAGGGGAAAGGGGAATTGGGGGAGGAATAAATTACTTTCACAGTTAGGCAGAACCACAGAATAGCACAGTGAGGACAGGGACCCTGGAGTGCTCTAGTCCAGCTCTGTGCTCTGAGAATGTCCAGGCTGGATCAGGCTGCTTCATTCATTGTCCAGTGAGGTTTGAACACATCCAAGGATGGAGATCCCAATACCCCACAGGTCTCTAGCCCACTGTTTGAACACCCTCAGGGTGAAAAAGCTTTTCCTCATGCCCAGTTGGTAATTCTGGCCCTCAACTCCTGTCCAGCCAGGTTAAGAAGGCAAGGCACTCCCAGGTGCTGCCTGGGACACGTGTGTGCTTGTTTTTCTCTCCTGCCCTTCACATAACCCATTTTATGATTCCTTTTAGGCTCTGCTTTTATGCAAAAGCTCTGTAACTGTCTGCATTTCCAATTATAAAGCCTTTAAATTTGATTTAAACCTGATAATTAAGCCGTGATTTAGCAAATTAACCCTATTGAAGCCCAGAGGTGTGAGACATGCTCTTTAGAACCTGAAGTGTTTGGTGTTTAATTGCATCCAGCACTGAGAAAGGTGCAGGGAGGAGAAGAAGTGACAAGGTGCTGGCAGGACAGGACCTCATGCACAGACCTCACACATCCCATCCAGACCAGGATTTGCTGCTGTCTTCCACCACAAGAATTTACCAGATGCACAAAAAGACTCAGTTAGTCCCTGGCACCAATACAAAAGCTTGTCCTGTCCTTTGGCTGTTAGAAATCCTGCACCATGCTCTGCACAGGGGTTGTCTTTGTGTTCCCCTTCAAAGTCAAGGCATTTCTAGCTGCATTCCCTGCCTGTCAGGAATAGTTCCAGGCCACAGGGGTGGAACATCTTCCTCTCTTGCCATCAGTACTGACAAATTGAGAAAAACTGAGCCATCCTCTGAAGAATGAGGGAAGGAAGGCAGGACTTCATTCCGGGCAGGATGGGCAGGGAGAGGTGCTGTGGCCACCTGCAGCCAGGTTTTTATGTTCTCACAGTCATTATGCTAGTGGCTTTCATCCCTTCCGATCCTTCTGCAGCACCAAATCCTTGGTTGTGACTTTTGGGAAGGAGAACGTGGATGTCCCAGTGGTGTTCACACTGAGGAGAGCTGACACGTGCTCCCTTGGCAGCAGGGAGGAGCTGGTCCTGAATTCATGTGCCTTTTTCTCAAATGCTTTGCTCTTGGTCATGAGAACCAGAGGTTTTCACACCAACACGAGAGGCAAAGCAGTCTGTGGGGAAATGCACTTGTGGGAAACAGGATTAAAATTGTCCCAAAATAGGCCTAAAATTTTCTTATAAGCCTTTAGCCCAGTCCAGAGGAAAAAGTGTGTGTTTGTCTTTCTTCAGGGCTTCACAACACCCAGCTCTAAGTGTCACTAGCCCGCAGAGGAACAGGAGTGACCATAATGCTCAGAAAATCCCCCCATTCGCTACGTCAAGCTCTTCCAGCGACACATCAAGCAGCTCTTCACTTTCATCAGAACCAACCAGCCAGATCTCCATGGTTCAGGATCAAACCCTGCTGGACATCACCTCCATCACTAGATTGGCCCCAGGGGAATCACCAAACCCTCAAGCACTTGAGCAAAGAGATACAAATTTAGCAATATCGTGTTCCAGCCCACTGGGAGCAAGGACTATTCCAGCATCTTGCCCAGCCAGCCTCAGGCTCAATCTAACACCCAGCTCAGCCAAGCCACAGCAATACTCTGACTCCTCTCCAGTCAGCCCAGGGATCAATGCAGCTTCCTTCTCCACCTTCTGTCCTCACACAGCACAAAACCTACGAGCTTCAGCTTCAGATCACACACTGACCCCAAGCAGGACAAGCACAAGGCCTCCAGCAGCAGCGACTCCTGAAGAGAGTTCCCAGGCTCCTGGCTATTCTAAAACAGAATTAAAGAATACAGGAAAGGGCTTCGAGTCAGATCTGGAAGATCCTGATCATGAGAGGTATGTATCCAGAGCACACAGGTGTCTAAGTCCTCAAATGACCCATGTTGCTATAGAATCATTAAGAGCCCCCTGTAAAAAAAGTTAAATATCTTTTATGATTCAGATGCTCTCAGTGTTTGTTTTCCAGTAACCACCCTGTGCTTCCACTAAACCCTGTCACCCAGGGAGCAAAATGCCCTATTTCCATGTCCCCATTTATCTCTCCAGACCTCATGACAGACCTGGGCCAGGTCCTCATCCTCATCTCCTCCAGCAGGGCAGTTTTCAGGTGCCTCCTTTCCTTCCAAAGGAGGCAGCACAACTTTCCCTGGTAGCAGCAGAGAGAAGCTGTGCTGTCCCTTGGAGCCTGGCAGAGCAGAGCAGGGCCTGGAGCTCAGTGACATGGCCGGGATGTCCCTCCCAAACCTCTGCTCCCACCCCAGGCACGCCGGGCTGATCCCGCTGCTCCGAGCCCCTGAACTCCACCCTGTCTCTGCCACTTCTTTCCTTGGCAGGAGATTTGTAACCACACAGGAATTCCAAGCCATGGAGAAAGAGCTAGAGCATGTAAAGGAAGACCTGAAATGCCTGAAGTGGAAGGTGCGACACATCGGGGAGACGGTGCAGCCCCTGGCCGAGGACAGCAAGAGGTACAATGGCTACACCCTGACGGAGCTCAAGGCCATGGTGCAGTTTGAGGATGACCCTTACAAGGCTGCCCACAAGATCCTCACCGCCCTCTTCAGCGATGTCTACTGGCCACAGCACCCAGCTGCAGAGCAGGCCTGCAACTCCCGCTCCCTGCCCAAGCCCAAAATAGACCCAGAGCTGTACATGCTCTACTGTGACATCCTGAAAAGCATATTCCCTGGAATCAGCAGCCAGACCTTGAGGGAAGAGACACAACACACGCAGAAAGGCATGCAGAGAGCAGTGCAGTAGCAGCAGAGCCCACAGGTGATGTGCGAGGGGCGAGCTCTGCCGTGGCTTTAGAGGACTGGACTGTGGCAGGTCCCGTGGGTTGAGTCTGTCCCTGTTAGGTATGGATTGTCTGTCAAGGTGTTGGTGAGCTCTGAGCCCTCATGCCACTTGCCCAGTGACACAGAGTGGGAGGGCATCCTGCACTCTTCCCACATTTTGGAAAACAATTGCTCCTTTGGTGTCTCTTTCAATCTATGGACGTTTCCTTGATTCCAGCAACTACAAATGCTGACAAAAGAATCCCACAAAGGCGTTGTACGTCCAAGCAAGGGCCTTCTCCCAGCCCCAAACAGACCAACCAACCAGCATCTGGGTAGTTTCTATTTTCTAGAGTGTATCATTCATTAAATGACATTACTTGTTAGAAAATACTGCCTGTTCTTTTTTATTTATTTGTCAAAAATGTTCTGCACATCAAATCAATCAACATCCTTACATGAACACACACTGGAATGAGACCTGGGAATTTCAAACTTTCCTCTACCCAACTGAATCCTTGTTTTCAGGGGCACAAACCCAGGGCACAGTGGTGAGCCCAGGTCCCTTTTCAGGTAAGGGGGGTCAGGTACAAAACTGCCATGTGCTCCTAAATCACCAACCCAGCAGGGAGACAGGGCAGGTCTGTGACCTGGGCTGACAGACCAGCTGAGATGTGCTAACCCACCTGTGGGTCCTTGCAAGGGTGAGTGCTGCTGGGGAGCCTTGCCAAGGGAAGGAGGCTGCTGGTCATGGGGGACACAGGAAAATGCCCCTGGAGCTTCTTCCTCCCCATCTGGGAACCAGAACGTGCCATGGACGAACAGTTTTTTCCCCAGGTTCTCTCCACAGGCCTGGCCTTGCAGCCAGCTCTGCAAAGGTGAGAGTGGAGGGCTGGAGGGGTGTCCTTGTGCTCTGCTGCTCAGTGCCAGTGGCAGCCACACTCTCCTGCCCCTCTGGTTCACCCAGTCCCTCTTAGAGTCAGTGACACTTCTTGGAAAGAGTCACCTCCCTGGTCTCAGTGTGACATCCATCCTGCTCCTGCCAGGCCCTGAGCAGGGTGAGAGGAAACCTCAGAGTTCAGCCCCACTTCCCCTCTGCTGTAATCGACTTCCAAAGCTTATTCCAAAAATAACAGGGAGGAAAAAAACACCAATTCCAAAACACTGAAAGCAGATCATTCCCAGTGCCACCACAGATCCAGACACCTTGGGCAATGGGAGAGGGGCACAGCCACACTCTGACCCTTCTGGGCACATCTCCATGGGGACACTGACTTTAGTGGCAGAGCTCCCACTGCCTTTCAGCAGGATGGTCTCTGCTGCACTCACACACATTGCTTTAAGCTCCCTGTTGTCAGCAATTTATTTCATTTCCAAGCTGCTGTGCAGACTCAGGCACAGCACTGCCCACACAGCAGCCAAAATCCACAGGCAGAGCTGGCACCTCCAGGGATAACAGGGCTGTGCCCAGTGTGTGCCCTTGGGACATGACAGCACCCAAAGGGACTGGGAAGAGCCAGCTCCCTCCACAGGTGGGCACAGGGCTGTGTAGGATGATCAGAGTCACTGGAGATGCAGTGTCCCCTCAGAGCAAATCCCCAGGGTGCACCATCACAAATCCAATGGCTCTGTGCACTCTGGAAGGGGTGTGTGAGTCTCACCCCCTGCATCCTGGTCTGCTTTCATAGCTCTTTCTTGCAGGAAAACCTGTCCCTTTGGATGACGTGGGTGGGACTAGGCTGATCCTCCTCGCACACAACACACACAGGCACTGCCCCACACTCATTTTTCTGTGGCAAACCAGACCCCAGCTCCCTCCAAGGTCTCTCTTTGTAACTTCCTATCACCTCCAGTGGGCACTGAACTAACACAAACACATTTAGCAATATCAATCTTTATATGTTGCATTGCCTGCCCTCCCTGCCTGTAAAATCTTAATACATTTGTTCCTGTGAGAACAGGCTCTGTGGTTTCTCATGAGGCCAGACAATATGCTAAGATTTTCTCTTTTAGCCTCATTCTCCTCATGCCTCTGATCCAGTCCATGAATTATTTTTATTAACCTTACATCATCAGGGCTGATTCTGTCAAATGGTGTCAGTTCTGGGTCCCTTTCAGGTTTCAGTGTCTTCTTGTACAGGGTCACTTGTGCTGTGAATCACTTCCACCCACTCTGGAGATGTTCATCAGGTCTTTTACCCTGATAATCTTGGCTTTTAGCTATTCCAGTGCAATTTCCAAATCATTTACATCCAGCTGGAGCTGGCCAGTCTTGTCAGAGCTTCTATACATTATTTTTATTTTTATTTGTATTATGTATCTGTACCTTCCAAGCCCTACAGTCTGTCCCAGAGCCTTGCCAGTCACAGGAGCCCAAGGGCTCAGCTGTGAGGGAGGGAGAAGAAAGCAGCAGGACAAACCCACTCCACCTGTCCTTTGGGATTTCTCAATTCTTCCTCTGCTGCATTTCTACCTTGAAGGCAGCTCTTCTTTGTGAAGATGTCTCAGTCTTCAGTTGCTGCATTATCTTGGTGACCATTTCCTTGTACTTGAGGTACCTTCTCTGATTTCTATACAGGTAGTAAAATACACTTATTTTCTACTCATTTTCCTCCTGTTGATGTGCATTACCAAGTCCTTTCATCCCTCCACAAGTCTCAGCTTTCCTTGCTGCTTTGCTGGGGAGGGAAGCACAGCTGTCTGCCCACAATCCCAGCGAGTTTTTCTGTGTCCAGTCTATTTTTTCTGTATGCACCCACTCCTAACACAACAGGAGGGCGAGGGCTGGCCGCCCACACCTGCAGGAAGAGCCCTTCTCTCTGCAGAGCAGAACTTAGTCAGCACATCCACACTAAGACAGCACTGTCTTAAATATACAGGCCTGAAAGCAATTTTTTGGCGTTGATTTTTAACATCCTATGCTTGCCAGAATGAGCCCTGTTACAGGCTTGCTCTGTCTTAAGGCTCTAGGTCTTGCTGCCTGGTATTCAGACAGAAAAGCAATTACACAGCCCCATTACTGTGACAGTTAAAGAGATTCAGCCATTGTTCTTCTTGGACAATTCATACTGATTCCAACCCCTCCTGCACAGCCCCCTAGCATAAATAAGCCTTCTCTCCAAAATGTTATCACCTCCACTTGTATGGAGACAGGCAGGGCAGGCAATCAGACACACAGTGAAAAATTAGCCTTTAAATCCATGTTGCATTCTGCCTACTCTTCATTAAACTATTTTTTTTTCTTGAACACATATTCTCGAGCTCAAAGACCCAACACCCCACCAAATTATTTCCTTTTCTCTCCTAACTACAGGCCTTACATTTGCTATTTTGCAGCCAGGGAGTCATTAAGCACCACACTCATTGCAGGGACATGCTGGCTGCCAGGCACTCATCCTGCCTCTGTCCTGGGGGCTCAGAGCCCTGGCACAGCTGCTTTCCCCAGAGTCATCTCCCAGAGCAGATGTGTGACCAGAAGTCTGAGGACAACAATACTTTCTGCAGCCTCGGGCAATCTGTATTTTGCACTGACTGATTGCCTTAAATAAGCAAGCTATTAATATCCCCCCTGCTGTGGCCCGATGGGCTCCAGTTGGCAGAACAGATTCTCAAGCAGATAAGTTGTGTTAAACAGAGGGTCCTGATGCATACTGCTCATGGAATCACAGAATCATTTCAGCTGCAAAGAGCCTCGGGAGGTCAGCTTGTCCAACCCCTCTGATCAGACAGCATTCCAGTAAAAAAAACCTGAATAATAAACTCTGTGCTGCAAAAACTAATCTATTGCAATAAAAAAAGCTTCTAACAACAAAAACAGCAGCAACAACATTTTTAAAATAATAAAAGAATTTAATTTTCATCTGCATCAGTAGATAAAGAAGATAAATGGCAAACTTTTTGTAGCAGTGGTTTGGAGGGCTCTTTGCTGTGGTTAAATCTACATGCATCACCAATTCATTTGTCAGCCTTCTCATTAATATCTCTAATGCATAATTGCAGTCAAAGTCACTCATTGAACCGTGCATTTTATGACCTGAAGGGTTACCCCTTCATACTTTTAATAATAATATCCCTGCATAATGCAAATGCTTTATGCAAAACAAGTCCACCAGCTCTTCTGCTTTATGACTTAAAATACAGCACAGCAAGTTTTAGGCAACCATCTGCATCTTTATATCAATTATGGGCATCATCTGTCCTGAACTGCGAGTCACAAGGGTTTGGGCAGTGCCATTAATTACCAGTAATGCCTTCTCCATCAGTCCCACCTGAATGTCTGCTCCTCATGATGTGCTCTCTATACATTTATACACCCAGTGCCTCTGGCACACTCCATCTCAACCTGACTTCAGTAATTTTCACAATAAACCAACAATCTTTGTTTTCCAAGGTGAAAGTGCCTCCTGAGACCTTTTCCATTTCTCCAATCCATCCATTTCTCTACGTGGTTGCTGTTCCACTCTGAGCTGGAGCCCTCCCCCGCGGACCTCTCCCCTCCTCAGAGTGTGACAGGGAAACAAGTGCCCTATAAATCATCTCTGGACACTTATTCCCAGCCCACAGGCTGGTGACTAAAGTGCAGATGTCCTGAGGGTCTCAATGCTGCTCCCCCAGGAACAAGAGTGACACTGGGGCATCCCAAAGGGCTTCAGATGAGCACACAAGGACAGAGTCCTGATCCTCCCAAGCACTGCCCTGAGAAATGCAGATCGTAGCTTCTTGCCCATTTATTATGAAGAGTAAATTATCTGAGTGGCCCAAAGAGAGTGATTAAAATACACATCAATGTCTTGCTGGGTCAGTGGGTTTTGATCAGATCTCCCATTTTGTGTTAATATTCAGACACGTTACTACCCCAGAGAGATGAATAATAGTGGCTATTTAATTTCTCTGACAATATTACACATAATGAAAAGTCATACTATCATCCCACATCCTTCCCCATGAATTCTGGCCACAGACAGATCTCCTGTTGGTAATGGAAATGTCACTTTGATTCATCTGTTCACCAACAAATCCTTACCAAACAATTTCCAGTATATAGCAAGCCGTCCCAAAACATTCCTTTGGAAAGAAGCCAGAACTGACATTCACTGTAAATTAGTTTTTACCACTGTTTAGGCTCAGACCATTTCAGGTAGCTTTGCTACTTACTCTATTTTTAGCAGTGTCTCCAGCATACCAGGAAAGAGACTTCTGCTAATCTGCAAATCTGAAATTATAGTTGAGAGATGGAATTTATTATTACACAGCTCAATGACAACAGAGATGACCTTTCTGCAATGCCAGAAGTTTTATCCACGCTGATCTGTGCCTTTAATCAGGGGGATGGGGAGGGGGGGAAGTACAGGTTATTATGTACCAAAGGAAAAACTTTTTTCCTATTAAGACAGTTAAGTATTAAAATAGATTGCCCAGAGAGGCTGTGCATCCTCCATCCCTATAAGTTTTCCAGGCCAAACTGCTTGAAGCTCTGTGTAACCTGGTCTGACTTCTGTGAGAGGTGTGTAATTGCAGAAAGCAGTCAGGGAAGCCTCTGATGAATAGGAGGACAGAGCCAGGAATAGTAAGAGCAGGAACAGCCCCACTGGGGTGTTGCAGGGCTGAGCCCCAGTGTCCCAGCTCCCCATGCTGGCCACAGCTCCTCCTGCTGTGCTGGGGCTCCCTTGGCCCCCAGCCCTTTCTGATGAGATATAAAAGCTCTTTCTTGTTCAAGATGAAAGTCCTTTCCCCAGCTTGTTTCACACAGAAACCTCTGTTCTGGCAGCCACCTCACGCTGTCAGGCAGAAGAGAATTCTCAGTGAAAGAGATAAAAGGGCTCAGCTGTCCTGGCTGGTTGTATTTACCACAGGATCCTTCTCTTCCCCCAGCACAATGGTGTCCTTGGGTGAGGAGTCATTTCCCTGAGAAAGCTTCCCAGCCACAGCATCTTCCTCTGAGTTCCCTTTCCCTGCTGCTGCCCACACTTGCTCTGCATCCCAGCCTCTGCCCCACATCTGTTCCAGCTCCAGCTGCACTGACTGGGGTCAGTCTGGAGGCCAGTTCAGGGATGGAGTCTGGAATCACTTAGTCCATAATTCTCAGCTGTGCTCACACTCTCAGGAGGCAGCAGCTGAGTACCAGCCTCTTCCTGGCCCTTGTGGTGGCTCTGAGGTGTCCAGACCCAGAACTTCCCCTTCCACTGCTCCCACCCCAGGCTCCTCCAGGGCCACAAGACTTTCAGGTTATAAATGCTCCTTTGCTGAGAAGGAGACTTAGCTATTTCTAAGTTCTTTTATCACTCCCTGACATTCACCTCCGCATGCTTAGCCCAGCACAATGTTGTGTCAAAAACCAGCTCCTTTTTCAGTTAGATTCAGAGAAGCTCAGGAAAACAAGCAATGGAGCTCTGAAACAACAAAGGCCATTATTCCAGCCAGCACTGCTGCATTTCACTTCCTATATTTCTCAGGGCAGCATTTTCCCTGAGGAAAAAGACTGCTCCCATCCCCTCAGTCTGTTTTTATCCTCCTCAAGCTCCACTCCGTGTACCTCCTGCACAAGCAGGACCTTACCTGAGGTGCCACATTGCTGCCAATAAAATCCTAGAATTCTTTAATGTGCTGTTTTTCTCCATTATTCTTTTGGATATTTTGTTTTACAGTTGTGTGAGAGACCTGCCTGCTTTTGTAACTGAGGAGTTATGAATGCTCTAGTCTGGTTGACAAGGTGGTGATCACTCACAGGTTGGATTCAATGATCTTGGAAGTCTTTTCCATCCCAAATGCTTCTGTGATATCTTACAGGGAGGAGTAAAGTGTGAGCTAATTCTATCTGTCTATTTCCTTGGATTTATAGTTCCCCAAAATGCCCATCCTCTTTCCACAGACTGCACAAAGTCTGTGCATGCTGGCATTTTTGGAAGTCCCATGAGAGACAAAACAGAGACCAACACTAAGAGTTTGTGAGTCAAGTTGATTTTAGTCACACCCAAAGAGAACTTAAGTGAGCTGAAAGCTAAAGGCAAGATCTTACTGTGGCCTCACTGCATAATTGAGACCTTCCAGAAATAACCAGGACCCCTGGGCAAGGCAGCTCACAGGTCATGTGGATTTCCTTCCTAATTAGAGCCAAAGCAGTGAGCTGTGGGTGGAGGCTCATGGGGTCCTGGAAGCAATATTCCAGGCTGGGAAACTCCTACCCTGCTGCTCGTTGGGATGGTCAGTCCTTTCCTCCAGCCAGCAGCTCAGGAAGGGAACACCAGAGAGCTGTACAGCCTGATTTCCCCCTTCTCCAGTCATTTCTAGGTCAGTAAGAAGGAAATCACCAATTGCAAGTGTTTCCTTTTGGGCCCAGATCTTAACACTGCAGCACTTCATAGGGTCCTGAGCCAGGGTGAAGGGAACTGATGCTGTCAGACAAGGGGGGAAAACTGATCTCTTCCCAGCAAGATTTAGAGGCCAGTTGGACAAGAAATTACTCCAGCTGGGCTCTCTGTCCCCATCTCTCAGCTCTTCCTGCAGCTTGGAGATTCACTCTATAATTGCTTTCTTAGTCCACATTTTATCCTCAGCTGACAGAATTCCATTAGGGTGATACAAGCTGTGTGATAAAGGGATGTTTGTGTCTCTCATGGGCTGTAAGTCATTTCCCAGCAAACAAGCAAATAGTCACAGAAATGGGCAAAGAGGCCACTGAGCTAGGAAGTCCCTTCCTGTGCTCTGACCAGCGGGGCCTCAGCCCACAGAGGGAACAAACACCCTCCCAGGGTGTCCACTGCTCCCTTTCTGTTCTTCACAAGAGACACCTCCAGAATGAACAGTTCTGCAGCATTTCTGGGCACACAACAGCCCAGCAAGCACACAGCACTGCCATCCCCAAAAACAGGAGCCACAGTGCTGTGACACAGGCGTGGGGGACAGAGCAAGTGCCCTTCACATGGGAAATGTAAGAAATGAAACTAATCCCACAACACATCTGACCGTGGATGTCAGGAGAGTGACAGGTTGGTCACACCATTAAGGCAGAACAGTGACTCTGAGCAGCACTTTCACAATGGTTGTGGCAGGCAAATTGACCTTCTGAGCATGATGATGCAGCTAAAAGACAGTCATGATGGGGAAAAATGCTAAAAGGGAAGCCAGGAAGGTGCCTCAGATGCTGCAGGGTGCACAGTGTGAGTACCTGCAGTGTGTGGTGAAGGACAATGGTGAAGCCATCCCCGCTGCTGGAGTTTACATTTCTTGAAGAACGTTGGAAGAGGATTTGGCCACTTCAGTGACTTTTACCAGAAGAGCAGCTCCTGCTGGAGCTCAGCCTCCTGGATCAGCAGCCCCAGAACACGGAGGGCAGCCCAAGGCACCCTACACAAGGTCTGCATCCCCACCAGCCCAAGGGCTGTATTCCCCAGGAATGTGTGGAGCTGCATCCAGCAGTGAAGACAGCAGAGAGCAGGAGGGAGTGAGGAATGCTTCTCTTACCAGTCAACCAAAGGAAAGCTGATTTCATCCCCTGCATGTGCCAGAACCCAGATGCCAACATAGCCCATCATGTTTGCTCCTACCTGACTTCTGCTGGGAAGTGAGCATTTCCTGGAGACTTCAGAAAGCTTAAAGACTCCCCATTCAACCTCCTTCAGCCCTGCTCTCCCCTCACAGCCTCACTGGCAGCAGCTCCTGTCTCTGGCCATTGCAGGGTGTTCCATGACCTCCATCCATCCCACAGCAGCCAGTCCCTCATGGGCACTGCCAGTGCCACCAGCCCAGCACACAGCCCTGATGTGGTAAGGGCTGGGCATCACCAGGGCAATGACACAGCAGGGACATGGTGCAAGAGCAGCAGATCTTACAGAGAACAGCCCCACCTGAGCAGGATGCTGTAGTGTAATTCACGTCCCAGTCCAGCCTAAGCCATGAGCAGGGCTCAGTTTAATTCGGCTGCTGGATGTAGCTCCGCTGGGTTTGTGATGAGTGTCCTGACTCAGGAATACACAAGTTTCCATGTCTTCTGTAATGCCCTTTACACCCTGCATCACTGCTTGCTCCCTCATCATGGACAGGTGCCTCTCCCTGCTGTTTAAATGCTCCTGGATTAAAGCACAAAAAGGCAGAAATTGAAAAGTTGCAGGCCTTCCCAAGCATTTCAGATTACTCTGTGAAGACTGACAAAGATATCTTTTCCTAGATCAAAGAGTAGGCAGCCTGGCATGTACTTCCTCCCAGATTATTTCTTTATCCTCTCCCCTTCTCAGTGTCACTGTGGGACAAACAAATTCATTTCTGTTATCTTGATCCAAGCCCTTTAAATCCAACCACAACAGGTAAAGGTGAGCAAGGTCTTTGCAGCGCCCAGATATTGAAACTGGGTGAAACTTTATTAATTTACATCAAAATCTTCAGCAAGAATTCCTCTGAATCCTCCCTTTTCCTTTGCTGTGCTGTTGACAATGTCAGATGATGTCACTGGGCACATCCTTGCTGAATTACTCCTGCTGAAACTGTGCCTGACAGTGACTCGAGAACTCCGTGGGGATTTTCTTGATTGCATGTTTACTCTTCCTTTTGTCCCTCCTGTAAATGCCAGTCTGACATGAATGTACTTGTAGTTAGTTTGAAAAAAAGGATGAAAAATTGAATAAACCTTTTTTTTTAAAACCCTGATTTACTGGGGAAATGAGTCAAGTGTCTATGTTTGAGTGTATAGGGCTGACTAGGACTCTTAATTATCTTTGGTTATATAAAGGGTTTTTTCATCTCAGCTCCAATTAGGAGGGCAAACACTGATAGCTCCTACCCCACAGAGATGAATGAAGTATTTTCCAAACATTATGCTGCTCTCTAGAATGACTGACTAGAACCAAGGACTCCATTAGGCTGTGCCTTGGTGGTTTTTGTCATCCCAGACAGCAGGCTGGCAAACTCTTCTGTCACACACAGACACTGCAGGGGAGGATGTTGCACAACTTGACAACCTTTTAAAATGTTTTCAAGACTATCATGGTCTTTCCACAATGTGGTACTTGTGGGAATCTCCTGAATGGCTACAAGGGCTGCTGGGAGAGGTAGGGAAATGTTGAAGCCATTGCACTCTGTGGCAGATGCCAGACCAGCTGCACTGGATACAGATTCCCTGGGCCAAAAGGGGTTGAAAACTGGCTGCAGTCACTGAGGTGAGGAAGACCTGGTGGCAGGGAAACACAGAGAGAAATGTAAAGCATCTGAGCTTGAGCAAACAGTTTGCAATAATTTCCAAAAGCTGGAGCATTAGGGTTGAAAAATCCTTAGCCCACCACACAGGACTGGAGATGCTCCAGACGGATACAGAGAAGACAGGTGAGCACAGCAAGTCTTCTTCCCCTCATACCTTTTCAGATCAATAAGAGATGCTGTTCAGTGCCAGGAAACAGCAGATTTCATTTCTCTGCACAGCTGATGTAATTTTCTCAGAAGAACAAACAATGTGACAGGCCCTATCCCGTCTACAGACTGGGATTTTGCCTTAAGCCTTGAAAACCCTGCTACACCCTCTCCCCTTCCAAACACAGACATTTATATCTGAGCCCTTCCAATACCCCTCCTCTCAGCTCCTCCTCTTTCTCATTTGGAGTTGCCTGTTACATGATTTGGAGCAAAAATTAGCACTTGGTTTTTGGTAGAATTACACCAGACACAAATGAGGGGACAGTTCGCAGAACAAGAGGATTCTTTAGTCAGTGCAGCTTGGGAAGAGCCCTTAAACAAAGTACAATGTACTCATACACTATTTTACATTTAAAAGTAAAGTAGTTTGTATTTAGTACAAAATAAATTCTTTTGCTCCATCAGTACACAGAAACCTGGGAATTGCATGGATATCTTGTGTCCTTTCGGCTCAGGCAACAGCAGTGACGTTTTAATAAGCAAATATACAAGATATTACACTCCTGACAGGACAGAAAGTGAAGCAGCACAGTTTGATTCTAAACTGAGCTGCACCAGGATCTCTGGTTTATGTGTGGAAGCACGTCCTGACTTCAGCACTCAGTTCTCTCTGGAAAGAATCACAGAATCACAGAAATGAGCAAGTTCTAAATGAGAATCCAGGGAAGAGATTTACAGGTTGTCACAAACACCAAGTTTTCAGGGAAAAGTACATTTGCATAGCAAATTCTGCAGCATATTTATTTGGTTAGAGTTCTTATTTAAATGACTACATGTGCAGGATATTTTTGTTTAAAAATGCACTTTTCTCCTTACCTTCATCTAATTAAAAGGCATTTACCATTTCTCAGAAGTGATGATCTGTTGCTGGCAACATCTGGTTAGTGCAGCACAGAGGCATGGCCTCCTTTTTCATATAAATTCAGGCAAAATAGGAAGAAAAAACATTGCTCTGTAGCAGGAGGACTCTGAAGGATGTGCAGAGTGCCTGTCAATGGCACTCCAGGCAAAACACCTCACTTGCTTTTTCCACGGTAGTGAAATGATGAAAGAAATAATTATTTCACTGCAAAACATGAAAAGGTGACAGCTGAAATGCACTTATTAAACCTTGATAAAGCCACTTCCTGCTCTCCACTTCCTAAAGGCATCCATCTCATTTCTGCAAGCCCAGTGGAACCTGTCTAGGTGTCAGAAACAGTGGCAGCTCCTACAGACAGCCCTGGCATCCAAACATGCCCAGAGACAGACAGCTAAAGAGTATTTCCTCTAACAAGTGCATTTCCCAGAGAATTATTCACAGGCATCAGAAATAAAGCAACACCTCCTTCTAGTGAGGATCTTCGTGATCATCCAGCTAGGATTTAGGAATAAAAGCTGTAGAGATAATCTAGAAAACCTGTGGACAATCCTGCTTAACCCAAGTTCTCAGTACTTGGCAGAACAGTTGTCAGCAGAAAGGTTCTCACTCTCTCCTTTTATGTTCCTTCTTCCCTGGATTTTCAATTAAGAGATAAGGGGGGAAATTCAGATAGATCATGAGCAAAAAATCCCCCAGGATACCGAATTCATGCTTTAGATTTCATTCTGAAGAAAATTTCCTGTAGCAAATAAAACAATAGGAGGTGGTTCAGCAGCAGCAGCAGACATGGAAAATCTTCCATTTGGATATGCATATTTTGGAGATCTGGATTGCAGTTACTTAGGGCTGGATGTATTCAGGACTTTCCTTGTTATCTTTTCCTCCTCTGCAGTCCTTTCTCACTGATGCAGGTTTTGGGGCGCAGAGCTGTTGAGGAAACAAAAGGCTGCTTTAGGACTGTGCACTAAGAGTGAAGCCATGGAGTAAAATGAGGAACAAAAATGCCCATTTCTCTTTCCACCCCAGAATGAAGCCAAGCCAGCCTTCTCAGTAATGTTTCTGACACTGAGTGCTGCCAGCTTTTTCACAGTGCCATGGAACTGCTTTCCTGTGCAACCTGCTCTGAATTTAGGACTGGTGCTGTCCTGAGCAGGAGGCTGGACCCTCACTGAGAAAAGGAATCCCTTGAAGTCTCCTCCAACACAAATCATTCCACAAATGTGTTATCAACACCCTCTGTGGCTGATAACAGCCAGGACTGCAGAGGGCAACAGGCCACCCTCAAGTGGTGACTGCAGAGGCTCTGTGTCCTCAGTGCTGGGAAAGATGTGATGCCATGGCTATGACAGCTGTTCTTTACTGGACAGGTCTGCTCTGGAAGCCAGGATGCCATTCCAGTGGGCACAGAGATGTCCAGGATACTTTGATACATATTGTTAAATATAACAACTTCCAAGCTGTTTTTTTACAGGCAATGGCATTTCAAATCCTTCTCCTAGAGAACTGTTATTAAAAGCCATCAAATAATATCTGTAACACTTTCTAGAGAACTAATTGGAGAAAGTGTCATGCTCAGGAGAGAAAACCAATCATGGATATACCAGCTTGGCTGAGAATTTGAGATGTATTTAGGGAGCTATTCTGAGTAATTTACAATGAATGACTGGTACTCTTCAGATATAAATACAATCTACTCTTTCTCCTTGGGAAAAAAAAGAGAGGTTGTCTTTTTAATTATCACTTTGTAAGCAAAAAGACCAACCAGAAAGACAGTGGGAGGAATAGAGTCAACACGATTTCCCCCTTGTTACACTCACTGTGATTCTGGGCTTGCTCAAGGAGCATCAAGCAGCTGATCCTCAGACACATCTGCACCATCTCTGAAGCTGCTTAAAAGGCCACTGGGGATGCAATCAGCTTTTTATTCCAAAAGCTATCAATGAACCTGCACAATTTACAGCTATTTTCAAATTATCTTCAGCCAGTTTCTTTGCTGAGGATTTCTGCATTTGTGGTGCTGTGAACCACAACCACATCAGCCCTTTCAGATTTAGATACAGAGTAGAAACCCACAGGAAGATGGAATTTGCAGTTTGTCTTTCTATGACAGAAAAAGCAGAGCTAAATATACATAAGACTTCTCACTTTTCCCAGCTTAAGGCTATAACAATGCTCATTATCCACACTGTGGCTGCAGGAATTGAGCAGCAGAAAAATGTGGAAGACAGAACTCACCCGGATCAGCCACAACTCGTTTCTTTTTGCGGCTGGTGATAATCTCATTTTCATTCATCATTCGTACATCCTGATCCTCCACGTGATTGCTGAAAAGATTGAAATCAGTACAACAGCCAAAATAATCAACAAAATAATTGGAAAAAGTTATGAGAGTCCTAGTCAAGGATACCAAAGAAAGGATGCCTGGAGTCCAACAGCTCCACAGCACAGCCACACTACACAGGAATTACCCTGTCCTCACCCACCTGAAGGATTTCTTGCCAGTTTTAATTAGTGGCATTTATTCAGGCACACATTCAAATATAAATATCATATCCACTCTACAATTTTCAAGCCTGCCTACACAGCTTGAACCACAAAGCAAAGTGAGATTTTCAATCAGAGCTGTACAAAGAGGGTATAAAAATCCTCATATGGAACTTCCACACTGCTTCGTGATTCTGAAAAAGTATTATTTGAAACTTTTCTGAACTAAACAAAATTCATTAACTGTGACAAGTTTTGCTTGCAGGCTGCTGCAAAATTTTAACCATTTCTTTTTGGGAAAGAAGTAATTTCAAAGGTAAATTAAACTAAACAAATTACAAAGAAAAACATGAGCTGAATTGAAAGGTAAGGAAAACATCACTTATAACATCTCCCTTTCACATAGACCAAACCCATTTGTGCCTCTGCAATAAAAGAGGTGTATTTTTCCTTTTCTCTCCAAGTACTGCACAAAATGGGTTTCTGTTTCTGAAGAAAAATGTTGTGTCTCTCAAACTGTCAGAGTGAAGCAGAAGAGCCAATACTGAAGCAAACCCAAACTTACACTACTGATGACAATATCAGGCTGAAGTTCAGGTTCATAAAATACTGAACAGTGCCATGTGAAAGAGAATAGGCCAATATCACAATACCTAAAAGCTCCAGGGCATTTTTAAAATGAAGGGGTATTATCCAGCAGGCCTTCCACTGCTGCTGAAGTACCCTGTATTTTAGTAGGATGGAGGTGAAAAAAAGAGAAAAGATGATTGCAGACCAGGCTGGGAAGAAAGAGCAAGAAAACTCCTGCAATGAAGTCTGCAAGAGAAGAGGCTCAGCATGTTCTCGACTGGAAAAGAGATCAGGCAGTGCTGGTGACCCCAGAATCTCCTCTTTCAAGTAGATCAAAGGACATATGTCTTATAAATACGTGCAAAGGAAGTTATGTGAAAAAGATCTGTGATTACAGCTGGTGCTTCCCTGGTTTCAATAAAATAATTTTACTCCTAGAAAGATCTGAAGCTGAGGAAAGTAAAGGTTCATTTCCCAGCCTCCTCCTTTATCTACCCCATTGAAAATTTTCTCCAAACTTCTATTTCCTCAAGGCATTTTCACTTCAGTGACTTTTTCACTCTGAGAAATTGTTCACTCCAAGTTTTACCATGACAACACAGCCACTCGTACAAAAACATGAGTCCAACACAACACATCCAAACAATAATCATTTATTTAACCTCTGACAGGCCTGTGGCCAACAGCCAATGCTTTGGGGAAACACAAGAAAACAAACCCTGCAGGCAAATGTGAACTTCTGTCTTTATTCAGAGCATCTCACATTCCTTCTGCTTATTTCTAAATGCTTGAATATCCTGGATCACACACCATTTATCCATGCAAAACTTGCCCTTTTTCCCAAGTGATGCATGTGCAAAACATTCTATTTATCAGCTGTCCCACATATACGAAAGTGTTCATTTCTATAACCTTTCATTTTTTCACTTTTCAATCCCATTTTAAATAAATTATTCTTTCAAATCTTTACTTTCCTTGCCAGGAACTGTTTTTTAGACCTTACCAATCCTGGCCTTCTAAATGTAAGTGCATTTATCACTGCATTTCGTCACATTCTCCATGAGATTGCCAACTTAGTAATTTCAAAGCGTCATTCCCCCCAAATGCAATTCATTCCTCATTTTAGAAGTTCATTATTTTAGACTGTTTATAAAATAGTAGAATTCTGGCTCCTTAATTAGCATCTGTGTCAAATCAGAGTTCATTTTCTTTAATTTTGATGCTTGTTTTTTTCCATGGACTTTCTATTTTTTCCCCCTTATGTAGCATCATTAAGATTTATTAATCCTTCTCTAAGTAAGCCTAACTTTTTCATTTTGTGTTTACAGGCTTTCATGAAAATAGATGTAAATATAAATCATGAATACCAGCAAGTGCCATAAGATGCTTGCAAACAAAGCTGGCAATTTGGTCCTCATATCTAAAAATCTACTTACTCCTCCTCAAGTGAGGCCAGGGATGCTCTGGAAGGGAATTTTCCTCAGCTCTGCACACACTGCTGACATCAGTCACATCAAACCAGTTTTTACAGCCAAAACTCTTTGTCCACTGCCATACCTGATAACAGTTCTCCTCTCCTGGTGGCAAATCCTCTCATCATCTGTGAAGAGGATGGTGTGGTAGGGCACCATGGGGTCACACGTGGGGAGGATGCCTGACACCACATGGCTCACCATGTCCAGAATCCCATTGTACACCAGCAAATCATCGACCAGGAGCTACAAATAGTGAAGAAATAAATCAAAAATCCATCAGGAAATCAGGCCTTGCTTTCAGCAGCTCTCTAACAATTAATTAGAAAGCATTTTGCCCTTTCTGTTTCACAAATCCAATCATAAATTTAGTTTTTGTTCCTTAAAACTTCCATTTCTCTCTATTTGCTGCTGGAGTTTGATTTTTTCCTTCCCAATTTTTTTATCTTGTCACTGGTATTTTTTAATGCAGCTTTCAAGTAAGTAATTAAAAATGTATTTCGTGTTTTACATAATTGCCATTCTATTCATTGGGGTGAATCACTCTTAAATCTAGGAATTAATGAATCTCACCTCACTTCAGCTGTCTTAAACTTGGGTTTGTAGTTCAAACTAGTTTTCCAGGCCTACTCTACAGTCAGTGGAAAAAGGCAAGTGTTATCCTGTCTTAAGACAATTATCTAAGACAAAAATCAGAACAAGTATTCTTTCCCTGGACAAAAAAAAGGGAGGACAGATGACTGGCATAGATTAGTCATTTTAACATTAAATGCAGAGTTAAATGAGATGAATCCCATCCTTTGAGATTACATGGAATCACACTTCAACAAACTGTGAGAACACATCCAGAATGGAGCAGCTGACTCACCAGGACATACAAAATGCACAGGAAAATTACTTACACCAAACTCCTTCACACCTCTCTGAGGTGTCTTGGCATAATTCCATAGCTTGATCATTGACACGGTAGTAGGTACATCAAAAATTACATATACCCTATTCACCTGTAAAAGAGAATAAATTTCTATTTAATAGCACAAATTCCCCAAAGACACTAAATTCTCATGCATGTTACATCAAAAGAAGTTTCGTATTTGAAGAGCTATAGCTGGAGGAGAGAGAACTGATGCTGAGGATGGAAGTTCAGCTATCATCCCTGCTGATAATTCCCAGATGTTGGCTCTGCCCCACAGCAGCTCTCAAAAGCACAAAGATGAGATCTTAGAGCATCCTTGTCATCCTGGACTGCCTGGAAATTGGAGAAGGGGGATAGAGACACTTTTTAATGAGCGTTTCATAAAGCAAATACAGACATGTCCTCGGGGATAAGACAAGCTAGTGCCTCTTCTGTTCTGCTCTATTCTGCATGGAGCAAGAAAGATGGAGAGAGACAATTTCCAAGGACCTGGAGTGCCAGGACACAGGGAATGGCTTCCCACTGCCAGAGGGCAGGGATGGATGGGATATTGGGAAGGAATTGTTCCCTGGGAGGGTGGGCAGGCCCTGGCACAGGGTGCCCAGAGAAGCTGTGGCTGCCCCTGGATCCCTGGCAGTGTCCAAGGCCAGGCTGGACAGGGCTGGGAGCAGCCTGGGATGGTGGGAGGTGTCCCTGCCCATGGCAGGGGTGGGACTGGATGTGTTTTAAGGCCCCTTCCAACCCAAACCACTCTGTCAATCAATGATTTTATTCTATTCCATTCCAACTCTTTCCCCCAAATATGAATGGAATCCACCTTTCTGTTTACAAGACTAAAATTTCCCCTATATGCCCTGAAAGCTATTGTAGAAATTTTGCCATTTTTGTGAGTGATACTACCAGGAATTTAGAGACAATTTAGAGCATCCTCCAGATGCTTGCTAAACAATTACTGCTTGAGGTATTATTCATCTGCCTTTCAGTGACGTTAATGTCAAGATGTTAAGACCAAAGATTAGGCAGGCAGGAAACCAATCTTGCCTGTTACACTTAATTCCATGCATTTCCTTTTATGAGCCACTATATCAACTTTGGATCAACATATCTTAAGCTTCATCTTTAGCATCCTCTGAAGTTTTAATCCTTTGATGTACTAGAGAAGATACTGTAGGTTATATTAAATCATTATGCTGGGGTTTTTTTACTGGAGCAAGAAAGGTAGATTGGATCAATAGAAATGTTTGCATCTGTGATTTTCCATGAGACAGCTGGAGCATTGTCCCCAACAACAACTGTTGGACCACAGCAAATTATATATTTGATTAAAAATCCATTCAAACAAAGAAATGAAATGACAATCAGTAACAGGAGAACAAACAATTCAAATTCTGCTTATATAAGAAAAGAATTTGAAAACAGGAAACCACTTTCAGAATCAAAAAGGAAAAGGCATTTAGGAAGGAAAAGAAAGGCTATAATAGCAATTCTCTTCAAGCTTTTGAAGCTTGCAGCACATCAAAGAGTTAATGCAGCTTTGCAAGCAGCCTGCCCTGAGAATGGGAGCACTCACAAGCTCTGGTTCACAGCCCAGCTCCAGAGGCTGAGCATCAATAAGCTGATTGCTCCATCCAGCACCTCCCAGCTCAACAACCATCCCAGGGAAGATGGAGGAGAGAAAAGTACTCTGTGCATCTTACAGAGGTGTCATTTGCTACAGTTCAAGGACAGCAAACACCATTAAATCACTTCTGCCTCCTGCATTTCACACATTATCAATTTACCCTGTAATACTGGTATTTTGTGCTCTTCTGCAGTACTTTGGTGTCAGGCAGAACAACACAAAGAGAGAACTCCAGGTCTGTTATTTTCCTTTTTCCCAAGTGAAACAGCCTCTGCAAGCATGTCTTTTGTAAGGACATGAGCACACTCAGATGATTGTCAAATCAATCAGTCATCCTCTTAATAGAGACATCTGAGCATCCCATCAAATTGCCAGGATTTGGGATGTAGGATCTACACAGCAGGAGGCTCAGGCATCACACAGACCTTCCACTTCCCTTGGAAATGCAAGTGCTTACTATTCCCAAGTACACTTGAAAGCTTTATCTTAATTATAGCCCTTCATTACAACACATCATGATATAAATTAACAATTCCTCACTTTAAATATTCTAATTACTAACTGCAACATCTGGAGCAAGGATTTCGCCAACACAGTAAGTGATAACTTACCACATATACTTTGTTTTCTTTTTAAATCCATCTTCTTATAAGAAATAAAACCTCCTTAATCATGTCCATTACAGGCCCCTAAAAATGTCCTTTCTCAAAACCAGGTCAGAAGTCATCTAAGTTTATCTACTTTTCCTGTTTAGATATTATCTGTTTTTCCTGTTTAGATTTTTATATCTCAGCTATTAAACGTGGGACTTCTAAAAGAGCTGAATCATTTGTGGCCTTAGGACATGAAGTATTAAGTCTGCCATCCCTAATCTACAAATTTGAATTCAACACAGATAATGAGATTAAAAAAGAATTTCTCACTGCTGGAACAACATTCATGGTATTTTGTAAAAATGAACTTAAAAGCACCAGAAAGGTGCTAATTGCTCAGGACTCCATCAGTATCTTTGTCACAGTGATTCAAGAACCATCTCTGGAAAAATCTTCTGCTGCTGTCCCATGAAGAGAGGAGATGACAACCCTGGGAAACCTCCATTGCTGCTGCCTGTGCAGTGCAGAGAGGTTGCAATAAAAACAACTTCTAGAAAGCAGTGATTTAGCATCTGTTACCAATATCAAATTTAGCTATGAATTCTATTTGCTTCCCTCCATGCTTCCAGTTCCATCCACACACATCACTAAAACAGAATGAGAAGGGAAAATGTACCAAACCAGGAAGAACTGGTGCCAGCCACATGTGCCTGCCATCAGTGGTGTCATTCACTCTGTCAATCAGTTTGTCTGGAGTCCGGATGTCTCCAGATACATCTTCTAAAATGTTGACACTATCTGGAAAAGCAGCAATATCTGAAAAAAACCTTTAAGCATAAATAACCCAAAAATGGATATTTCAGGAACAGCATATTTAAAAGTTTATGCTCTTCCCAGCTTCATGAATGAGTTTCCACCACTCCAGCAGTACTCCCAAGACTGCACAGCTGAGGAACTTGGGGGAATTAATTAAAAGCAGGACAACCCTTAGATATACTGGCATTCCAGCTTATTTTTAAAATAGGAATCAAGTAACTAGCTGCATTTAATTCATTCTCAAATATGTATTTATGACTTCATCAATAAAGTTCCATTATCAGGAATAGGCACTTCCCAGCTTTTTGGTGACAACAAAGTCCCATATTTTTATCATAAGCTTGTGCAAATTCCTCATATAAAACCTATCTCAAGAAGAGTGTCTTTGCAGGAGGCAATCATCAGTCAGACTTGGTTTTGCTTGAGTTTCTCAAGATCTATGTATTACACAGTCACTGATTTTTACCAATCTTTTTTCATTTCTTTGAGAGGGAAAGATTCAGCTCCCATTGAACAGGCAAACAGATTTTTTCTGTAAGAGAACATTTACATTAAAAACAAATATGAATGTTTAAGACATACAAAGAAATGTGGATGGATGGCAGTGTCTTCAGAATTATGAATCCCAAGCAATCCAGCTGGATGGACATTAATTTGTCTGTCCTGCTTTCTAAAAGTCTGTAGGTATTTATAAAGAATCGAAGGAAAGACACAGCAATGCCTCAAGTGTTTAAGAAAAGCTTGATTCAGTAGTGAATTATCACATTAAATATTGCACTAAGACAAATATGCTCTCATGGGATCCTAATACATCCCACACACAACTGCAGGAACAGGTGATCATTCCAACGGGGATGAGAATTCTTTACCTGGACTTACTGTTTTGCACTGTAGAGCTGTACCAGGTCTGTTAAAGATGCCTGGTTCTTACAGACAATTTGTTACCACTTCTCAATTTCAAAATGTTTCTTGTCCATTTAAATGTCTCAAGTGCCAAGTGTATCATATAAGATACCATCAAAATAGCACTTGGGGAAAAGCCTTTATTTCATTGAATTCCCTGTTTATTAGGCAGTGAGGATCCTTTAGAGATGAACAATTCCTGCAGCATTTGTGCCATTTATTCTTTCAGGGGGCTAAGAAATGTTCCTTCTATGTACCTGAATTCCTGAACTATGAGAGTTGTATGTTGGGGTATGAAGCTTTCAGCTCTTAAAGACTTTGGCTGGTACAGAGCACAAAGTGTAACCTTGATGAACATCAATCTTGCCAACATGCCCTTCATTCCTTCTCTTGGATATCCAGGGAACAATGAATCAGATGCAAACTCGCAGCCCTGATCTCCATGACTGCATTGGGTGTCTAGAACAGCCTTAAATCTCCAGAACAAGAGTCATGAAAAATTTCTTTCTTGAGGCACAATGAAAGATTCTATTAAAAAAAGCACTGAACTCTATCTTTTCTTATGAATTTATAGCTCAGCAAACTTTCTGGTCCTTCCCCACCACAGAAGAAATGTTAAGAGCACAAAATACCACACCCTTCTTAAGCCTTCCCTTCTCTAACTCTGTCCTGCTTTGTTGGTGCATCCCATGGAGAGAAGAAATGTTCTGAAGTATTCAGAATCCATAAAAACATATGGAAAAGAATACAGAGAAACAGAAGCAGAGTTCATCAGACAGGACAACCTGGCAATGTGGAAGTGCTGCCCTGTGACATTTTGCCAGGGAGTAAACTGTGCATCAGCAGGGCCAGGGGTGCTTGGTGTGCAAAGGATACTGTTTTCAGTCAGTAAGATTTGCTCTCCATGTTCATTGAACAACTCCAGCCCATTCAAACCAATGTAGTAGGGATCACCCCAACTCGTCAGGAGCTGGAACTGGAAAATAACTAAAAAACAAAATTATATTAAGGAAAATATCAATACAGAAACTTTGTCCTAACAAACTACTTAAGCTGCAGTTTGAAAAATTATTGTGCAGCCCACAATGTCAGACACTCTTATTTGCAGTTCAGGAGAAAAAGCTACCAGAGGATCTGAAAACAGGCCACATATTCATACATGATTTATTCTTAAGCCATACTTTATGGAAGCCTTTCTCCTATTCTTGATATCTTGCTAATATCTTCAAGCACCCAAAATTATTGAATTCAAAAAGCTCAGGACTCCTAACTGTGGGATGTAACTCTAAAATATTCCATGTGACAAGGAAGATGACAGGGAAGGATACAGCCACAGGGCATTAATGGTGCTTCATAGTCCATACTGGCTTGTTCCAGTGTCCTTGAAGCCATCCTGCCAAAAAACAAAAACAAACCAAACAAGGCAAATCAGACTTTTTATGTCTCCTTGGCTTATTCAGAAAATAAGAGAACAAATCCAAAGAACCAAACCTCCACAGACACCACCCCAACCCCTCCACCTGTCATAATGGACCAGACTCCCCTCAGACCTCAGTGAATTTGGTCAGAGTTAAAAGCAGGAAAAGCTCTGCTCTAAGTGCTCCATGTTTTCATCTAGGAGCCTGACACAGCTCCAGCAGTGAATGTGAAATGACACCACAACAGGAAAGAGAAATCATGTGGTTCAGACATCCTCTTTTACCTCCTGTGTACTTTAGGAGTTGGTTGGGGCTGTAGATAGTCAAGAAAGAGAATTTCTTGAGCAAAGTCAAAGTGGCAGTTGCCTGGTCCCTTGCGGATAAGGAAACCCTCCTGGGGGGAGATGCTGTGCCCATCCAGCATCACATGGACCACCTTAGCCTGGTTTAAAGGAACAAAACATGGGATTACATGTCATTACCATTACCCAAACATAAGGTTACCTGTCATTACTACGACATGCCTTACATGAAAATAATTGCAAACAATTCCATTCACTTCAGAGACTGAAATAATTTCATTGAGCTGTATTTATTTCATTCATCTAGAGTGTGACTTTCTTTGGCAAAAGAAAGCCTGACCCAGCAGATACCAGCAATCCATAGGGTCCATGTCATCATGACATTGATGGGGATGGCAGAGGTGAGGACCTCTGGAAATGCTAATAAAAAAGTATTGACAGATCCTTCAATTAAGGTGTGGCACTAGGTTTCAGCAAACTGAAGTTGCCCTTTATCACAGAGGGTGGTCACTGGCACAGGCTGCCCAGGGAAGTGCTGGAGATCCATCCCTGGAGGGATTTCAAAGAGGTGCAGATGAGGCACTTAGGAACATGGGTCAGTGTTGGCCTTGGCAGTGTGAGGTTCTCAGTTTGACATGCTGACCTTACAGCTCTTTCCCAACCTAAACAATCCTCTGATTCCTGAGCCAGCAGCAATATTTGCACACATCAAGAGAATGGGAAGGCTCAGCTCTCAAGTCAGCTCATGTCACAAAGGGACTCTGAGGAGCCATCATGCACCTGAATGCTCTGCTAAATCAGCTAGGATTGCCCAGCCCTGGCTGGGGGCACCCTTCCAAAAATCCCACAGCCTGGTGCTCTCTCCAGAGCAAACTTTGGTGTTTCTGTTGCATTTTCAGCAGCCTGTATTTCAGCAGTTCTATTAATCTTTGTGGCAGGTGGCACTTGGACTTCTCCAGGATCACACAAACTCCTCTGCCAAGCAGTGCTGTGTGTAACCTCAGGGCATATGAATAAAGAAAAGGTACCTGTAGCACACAGAGGCAATTGAGCTGTGGCCACCTCAGAGATGTGAGCACACCTTATCCAACCTCTGGAGATTAAAGTGAATAATTCAGGCACATTTATTTAGATGATGCAGGAGTCCTGGCCCTTCACCCTCCAGCAGCACCATGTGGAGCTGTATCCATGACCTCAGGTGCAGAACACTTCAATCATGATGCAACAATTAATCACTGCACCTTGCTCTCTAATATGCTAAACACAAATTAATGTTCATCACAAGCAGCATTTACTGCCCTGGGTCCTTCACTAGGTACCAGTTGGTGCTAGACTGGAGGAGGGGCTCAGTTCATTTCCATGAACATTAATGAGGAGGGAATGTTTGTATGACTACCAAGCGTGGAGAAATAACTATTTCTGGCTTCATCTTTAATACACTTGGGATCAAATAAAGGAAACATCTTTTCCATATGAGAAACTCTTCTGCATGCTGCTTTCCAGCTGAACAAGTCTGCCAGGCTAAGGAGGGGAAGTGAGAAATCCACTGAAATACACTTCCCTAAGCAGAAACACGTAGTGAATGGGAAGTCTGGAGAGTCAGAGATGGAATCTTACCCATTATACCACAGCTGCTTATATTTATGTGCCCTTTACAGCCCTCATTTCTAAGTAATTCTCATCATCTGAGGAGGCACTCAGCCGTCACATATTGCATTTTACAAATAGCATAACAAAGCTCTCACAAGGTGATTTTTCACAGAGCTGCAAATAGCACCCAAGTCTTCATTCTGACAGTCTCTGCCATTACCCTCTCACCCTAAAGCTGTGAATAGAATCCCCCAGCCTGCAGCTGCCTAACAAATCATTCCATCTCACACCCAGGGACTGGCTCCTAGAAGGAGCAGCAATACCTCAAGAGACAGATGTCAGGATGCCCTGGGTTTACAGCCCAAACCCCCAGTGGACCTTGCATCTTTTGTTTTCCAAATAATTTATGTTATCCTTCTATAAGACTGCAGGTATGGGTTCCTCCTTTAAGCAGCATCCACTAACTTATGGGACTTTCAGTATTCATGCAGGTAGACACCTGTAGCAGACTCATTTCTTTTCCTACCTAGCCAAGTAAACTGCTGAAAATACACCTTCTTTTTTTCTTGGTTTGGCCTCCAGAGATCAAATTCCATGTTCAATTTTAGAGATTTAATAAGCACTGCTCAGCAACAACTAAAACATTAATAAGTTACCAACTTATTATTATCACCCTAAATCCAAAACACAGCACCTGGGAAGAAAATTAACTCTATTCCAGCTGAAATCAGGACACAAATGTCACCAAAAGGCCTCATAGGGAGGATATTTCGATGGTAATGGTCAAAACTCCAGAACCCTCCATGTGTCACACATGGTAGGTAAATGTGATGGAACACAAAGTCAGGGGCCCTCTGTTCCCATCTCTGGATCAGCTGGGATTTAATTGGAAGATCTTTTTTGTCCTCTCTCCAGTTTAATACGTGCCAACATTTTATTTCTTATTTATTGCCTGAATTTGGACATTAGGAATGCAACAGTTGCCTTCTGGGGTGGAAAATCTGGGAAGAGGTGGATTGCTAAACTTTCTGTGCAGTGAAGAGCAACCTCTGGTTCCTTATCATTATCATGACAAGTGTTATCATTACATGTGCAAGGACAGCAGGGAAAGGAGGGACAGCCAAGCTCAGAGTGGAAAGGTGTAAAATTATCTCCATCAGGTGTCAACTGTCAATCCCAACAATTTAGTATGGAAAAAAAATATAAACCAGGCAATTTGCAAATAAGAGAGGATTTATGTTAGACAATTTTAGTTAAATTATTTTAGCCAAACTGCTTGAAGGTGGCAACTTTCCATTTATTAAATGTTAATATTTCAAGAGACTCTTCCTGGAAAAGGCAGTACTGAGTGAGTGGCTTTCTGAACCTGCACTAAACAGAATTTCTCTGGAAAAGTTTCCCTCATATCATTCCCTGCATTTCAGGAAATAGAGAGTCATCCAGTAGGTCTAAATACAAGATATTGAGAGGATACCACTTCAGAATCATATATCCTGAAAATAATATGTGCTATTGTATGTGTCTCTTAGAAAAATCAGCTGTGAAGAGTTCTTTAAACCATCTCTGGCTTTTTTTTAAAACTATCTGCTGTTTGTGGAGACAGGAATGCATTATACCTGCCACAAAATTCAGCCTCAGACAATCTAGAAAGATTTATGGTGTTCCATTAAGGCAGCTATATTCATTCATCACAGTACCAATTTTCCAATGCACTGCTGTATATTTTTGCTGGCAGTGCTCCTTTTCTTTTACTTACCCCTCTGTAGGTATCCTCTGGAGATTTATTATAGTTCCAAAAGCGAAGCCCTGCAATACTTTCAGTTTTATCAAAATGGATTGTGAGCAGATGATCTTCTCCAAAAGAGAAGGGAATGAGCCACATATGGTCATCCTCCACTGTGATATTAGTCCCATCTATTAACCTACAAAGAGAAAAGTCCATTAGCTGCACAAAGGGAAAAGCTGGCTTCTCCCATCAAAAGCAGGGACTTTCCTAGGGTTCATTTTATTCTAGATGCCACTTCCAGCTTCCAGGGCTTCTCATGCTCTTGTACATTTTCTGTGCAATTAAAAGCACAGAAAACAGCAGTGGAGGGAGGAAAAAAAACAGTATTTTCTTTAGTTGAGTCTGCTTAAGGAAAAATAGCAAAATCCTTAGGTTTTCCCAGTGTGAACAGGGACAGGAAAAGGAGCTCAAGTGCCTTTGTAGCAAAGTGGCTGAAGGCAGAACTCAAACCCAGCCACAACACAATTTATTAAGGCAGCTCCACGCCCAAAGTAGAGGATCTGGCACCCTGCAAGTTGTTTCTATGCCAACACAAGTCTGCTGGATCCGAGGAGGAGCTGGATGGCAGCTGGATAACCCTGAGCAGGACCAGGGGTTGCTCACATCCCTCGTGGACACAATTAGCCACATCCCTGCTATTTTACAAAGCTTCCAACCAGCAGGACAATGTCTCTTCATGACAGCACGGGCTTCAGGCTGACTAAATAAAGTTAAATCTGGCATTTTCTGACATTATACTCTTCTACCACAAATTGTGCCACAGAAAGATGGAGTAAAGGAGAATATGAATTAATTTTCCACTGTAATTACATTGGTACACTGCCAAAAAAAGTAAGTATATACTCACTATTTATTCAAAAGTTTAATGGAAGAATGAGTGCCAGACTTGGCAATTCCTTAAAGAAAAAGATTTGAATAATGACTCTTTCACAGAGGAACTGATTACGGAGTCCATGAGAGAAGAGATAATTCTTGATTTGGTCTTGAATAGTACACGGGACCTATTCCAAATGCCACAGTTGAGAGCACTGCAATGTATTCAAATTCAAAATGCTTGCAGGAATATCCAGAGCCAAAAGAGCCTCTACTTCTTGTGCCTAAAAAAGTTCTCCAGCAGAACAACCAAGAATGTAAAAAAAAATTAAATTAAATTAAATTAAAAATATAACCCTCTTACTAAGAAAGATGTTAGAAAGAAGGAGGACTTGAAAACTCAAAGCCAGCCTGGCTCAGTAGCAGGATAAACAAAGTTACTATGGGCCATCTTTCAGCAAAATTCATTATCAAAAAAGCCCTAAATTGGTAGACTCATAAACTCTGGAAGGTTAAATACATATGCACAGGCCAAAAAAAGAGCCTGAAGGCTAGCAAGCAAAAGATACAGTAAATAAAATCCCTCAAATACATCGAGGCAGAAGGCTTGCCAGGAATTCTGTAGATCAACAGGCTGCAAAAGGAGCATTTAGAGAGGAGAAGGCACCAGCAAAAAAGGTAAATGGATTCTTTGCATCTGGGTCCATCAATCTGGAGAGACTCTCCCTCCATAATCTGCTCATCACAGGGGATGGGAAGATTTCTTAGATCAGCAACTGCCTACAGAGGAGATTTTCATACAAGATGGCAGAAGGAACAAGGAATTACACACGAGTAAGGTTGATATCTGCATTAGTTAGGTTGGCAGAAGTTAAAAACAACAGTTAGTGCCCATGGAGATAAATACAACATTCTAAGAAAGACTCCAGAGCCTTTGAAAAGACAAGTCCTAATTCATAAAACTGGTCACAGCCCATAAACATGCCAGCAAGACAGGATTACAACCAAAAATACCCTTTAAAATGGAGAGATGATTCAGAAACAACAGGAAGCAGCTTCAATAACATCCAAATGCCAAGTCCTCTCCAGATCTACAGCCTATAATTTCTATACTGCTGCCATTTAGATGCACAAGTTAATCTGAGGAAATCAACTTGTCAATGAATAAAACTTCATTAGATTTGCCAAAAAAAGCACTGCAAAATGTCCAAAAGAATGGCACTTATTTGTGCAATTCCCCAACACATCCTCACTCTTTGCTAACATGAAAATTTTCCTTGAAATTATCCAGAAATCCTGCATAAATATCACTCAATATGCACAGACAGATGCTACAGAACACCCACATTTCTTCCTGGAAAGTCCTTGGCAGAAATACCAACCAGGCATGTTCTCATCTCCCAGCTCAAACACCATCTTTTGGAAACATCTCATTCATGTTTCTACAACAAGCTGTTCCTGGACAGCCTGTGAATTCCAAGAATGAGCAGTGATGGGATGAAAATCATGCTCACATTAACATGTGTTAACATAACAGAAGCTTATAGAAATCTGTCACTTTACAAAATCTGATGTAAAATGCATCCCAACTCTTTGGTTACTTACTTTTCTAATGTTCTGGAATCTCCTGTGTACTCTGGAAGATCATTTAAGTCTCGGGGTGAAGCAGAAATCTGTTCTGCATGGATTTGTAATGCTTGACCATCCTTTCCTATCACTTCAAGTCCTGTCAGTCCCAGGTAATGAGAGTCTCCCCAGGTCATGGTAAAGTTCAGTTGCAGGCCTACATAAAGGAATATACATTTAATGTCTCTATAAACTTACTGGTTTGTAGGAATGAGCCAATGAGTGCAAACACCAGTGATAAGCAGCATGGCTGTTTTGTACAGATTCAATAACTTTATATGCTGGAATTGGATATTTCCTGCTTGTCCACCTCTATGTAACAGCAGCTTCTTTTAATCTGTGTCAGAGACCTTTAATGTGCTACCAACACCTTGTTCACTTGAAATTACACAAGTGCTGATCAAGCACGTTCCCAAGTGCCTCATTACTGGGACTGCACACTGACAGCCAACAGTGACACATTTAAGCAGTTACATGACAGATTTTGTGATTATGCAGATGCAGAGCAGACCCATTAGTCTGAAGTCTATCCATCATCTTTCACCAGCTAAGTGACTGTATAGATTCATATAAATCCAGCCTCTCAGAAATCCATACATTTTTAGAGAACACCTACTCACAGTTAAAGCAGAGAAAAAAAATTGGTTTACTAATGTTTTTGAGTTATTTTCTTCACATCAGAACTGGACACATGGAAGCATTTTCATGGTACAACATCAGTGAAAAGCAGAAATATTGATTAGGCTGTATCTCCAGAAAATAAACAGGAAAGAAAAGCTGGATGGACAAAAGGCTGAATGTGAATCTCCTGTTCCATCTGTTTTATGCCTTACTGAAAATACAGAAATAGCACGAACTGATATAACAAGTACAATTCCAATCTGATCAGGTTCCATAAAAATCCATCCCTGTAAACTGAAAACACCTTTCATTTCACACACGACAGAAACCCACAAATAATCAGGTTGGGTAATGTCTGAAGAAGCATGACTAGTCATGATGTCTGTAAAACAAACAAACAAACATTAAACCTCTGAAGCCACCCAGCCCATTACCCCTAAAAAGCCAGAGCAAATCTTGATACACACAGAGATTCACTTGGGTGTAAGATCTCACCAGCATTTGCAGGGACACAAAGAAATAATCGGCTCTGCCAGCTGACAAATTTGAGCTCTGGCTCAGACAGCAGATACTTCTCCCAAGGCCAGTGCTGAGACTAAAGCTGCTCAGGGTACCAGCAGGCAGGAGCTCTCAGGAGAATCACTCTGTTCTCCAGTGGAAAGCTGCACTGAAGCAGCCATCCACACAGATTCAGTATTCCCCAGAGTTTAGGATTCCTTCACAGAATCTGAGGATGACATGGGGAAAAGGAACCTCTGGAGGGGTCCAATCCAGCTCCAAGCTCAGAACAAGTCCAGCATCAAGGCTCTTATCCAGGGAGTTTTCCTGTCTCCAAGGCTGGCAGATTCCCAACCCTCTCAATCCACTGTTGGATTGCTCTCCGGGTTAAAAAAATTTCCTAACACCCTGCTGGAAATTCTTGTCAAAGCACCAGGACTTGCTCCTGAAGCTTTTGGGCTGTCCAGAAACTCTCTGAACAACAACTGAAAGGCCCACAGAGAGCTGTTTTGGTACAGGATAATAAATCAGGTACTTAAGCAGGGATATAACACTCTGATTTAGCTTTATTGTAGGGTTTCTATCATCAATCCAATCTAAAAAATTCAGCCAGCCTACATAAATACAAAGGATTGGAAGAGAATTACTGGGTAAGGGACAAAGCTATTAGAAATCCCATTCAGGGACTAGGCAAATAGCTAAGGTTATTTTTCTAAGATTAAAAGCCAACTGTTACAATATAATGTTGTAAATGCCATAGCAAACAAAGCTTCTGCCTTAAATATTCAATTTCTCTTCTTTATTCCAGACTGGCATTTGTCACAAAGTGATGTACAGCTCTGACAAATCAGAACCTCCTTGATAACATGTTTGGGGGAAGGCTGGTCAAGCAAGAAGTAAATATAAGAACTTACATTTTCCAGTAAACATTCCTGTTTCCTTTGGCATGCATTCAGAGACAGAGTCTGGCTCTTGAACCTGAAAAGAAAGTCAACAGGTACAAGGAACAGGTTCAGTATTACACTTACATTGACTGCTTATAAAGTCTGATATTTGTACCTGTTTCTTTCTGTATATCAATCTCCCCTCTGCCTCCCCACCCAGGCTGTCCAGCAAATAATGGGAAACATGACCCAAAATGTAGAATATCAGGTGGGTTCTTAGAAAGCCAAGACTATTAGGGAGGGTTTTTTGCTTAGTGCATATAGACATGTGAAATGGGAGACTCCATAGTGTGAGCTACCTCTTCTGAAAGAGGCTGAAATCCTTAAATAACATTTATTTCCCTGCAGACTGCCATCAGCAAGTGACAATATGCTGTATTTGCAATATGTTGCAAATCTGTTGCAGAGACGAGGAGTCTGGAAGGAAGTCAAGACCAGAGACTGCCACCACAATTTCTTCTCAAGAATTAAGAGGCAGAACAAACATGCAAACTTGTCCAAAAGCTTGTGCTTGTACTCTGGCAATGCTAATTAAAAATTGCCTATGCTATTCAGAAAAGTGAAGAAACAGATGACAAAATTTGCTGATCCCACTGGGGCAATCAGGGTAGGAAAGACAAAAATGGCAAAGGATTGCAGATAGAATTCACTTGACTGAATAAGTGTGATAAAATGGTGAATTCTGTTCTCTGTGGACAAATGGAAAAATGTTACACACAGAGAAAATAAACTTAACTTCACATACATCAGTATTAGCTCCAAAATAAATAATAGTAGATTAGAATGAAATCTCGGCATTTTTATAAGTAGCTCTATAAAAACATCAGCTCAATCCTCATTAGTAGTCAAAAGGCCAAACAGGAAATTAGAAGTCCAGACTCTTGCTCTTTAATTCATCATTAGAAATAAACTTCCTGTCATCCACAATACATCAAATGGATCTACACTGTGCCTAAGAAAATCAAATAAAGACTTGTCCACACTTGTCTCCTACTGTTCCATTAGATCCCTGCAATTTAACCTCTGATCCCCAGGATCTCATGTGTTCCCAGACTGCAATATCTTCCATGTGGCAGCAAATGTCCCTGGGGGAATCAAGGTAATTCAGGTGAGACTGAACAAGAAATGAGCTCTGAAATAAACCCACAGAGCCTACGAAGTGGAAAATCCTTCCCACTGGGGGTACCCCTCTCACAAACCAGATCTGTTCCTCAGAACAATTCTAAAACACCAGCTTGGGAATTAAAATTTGCAACTTTACAGAAAATCAAAACCCACGGACACAATACAAGGAACTGGGTTTACTGATTGCAAAATAATGCTCTCCCTAGCAGACCATAAACCATTTGTGCCAAGGAATGTTATCACCTCTTTTCTCCCTTGCTATCTATTCAGACCCCTTCCTGATGATTTCATTCCACTGATGCTCAATATATTTTCTTTCAGATATGGTCTCATTTTCTACTATTTTAACTACTTCTGCTAGTGGCATTGTCCTACCTGTGTTCTTAGATTCTTATGGCTAGAACAAAACACCACCATAATACAGGAGCTATTGGAAAAGCAATAAAAAGTAGAAAGTATTACCATGGTCTTACAACTGACCACACTGTCCAACACCTTCCCTCTGAGGAATAACTAAAGCAGGAGCAACCATTCTGGAAAAGATTTAGAAGACTAACACAGGGTATAAATCTCTTGAGTGGCTTGAAGAAGGGAGTGGGGAATAATTGTTTAGTTTCTTCCAACACAAAACCTAGAGAACATTAAATAAAGCTAGCAACAAACAGAAGGAGGTTCTTTGTGCCATGCAGGTTCAGCTGGGAAACTTGCCACAGAGCACTGTAAATTTTAAAAGTGCACGTGGGCTCAAAAAGCTGGTGGATGAATTCATGCAATAAAAATCTGTGGCAGGATATTAAACACAGAGGTTAAGTTAAAAAGTCCTTGCGACACACATTTCCAAGGGCTGAATTAGGGTTTCAGAGAAATCTCACTCTATGTTTGTGCTGTTCTTTCTTTCTCTCTAAGAAGTCACTACTGGCCCCAGAGTTGAATCAAGTGCAGTAGCCAGAGGTCTGATCTGCTGTAAAATCAACATGTTAAGGATTCCTGAACTCATGGACAGACAGATGGCCATGGATAACAGTGACAGAAAAGTAAGACACTTCTCTAAGAGCTTTTGGAAAGCTTTAGTAAAGCACACCATTTAATCTACTGAATGTGCAACAGGGAATAAAGGGGAATGATCAACAGCAGGGACTGCTCAAGCTGGTCAATACTGGTCTGACAAGGTTAGGCCGGGGAAGACAAATGTGCAGTGGACCTGTATCATTCTGGTAGCATAAACATCCCCCTATAGAAATCCTGATGGTACCAGCAAATACACAGTGGCAGGAAGATCAATGGCTCAGTCACAACAGCTTTTGTTATTCCCCTGCTGATACAGCAGTTCCAGAGTTACAACAGGGCTGTGAAGGCTCCAGAGCTGAACAGCAAAATGAAGGCAGAGCCTGTGTCTGAGCAAGGACCCCAGCCCAGGGACAAGCTTCTGCCATGGAAGAGGTCCTGGGGAATGCTCTCAATAAACACATGATCAGGAAAAGTCAGCTTCAGTTTGTCTTCATGAAATCCTGCCCTATGCAAGGCTCTGAGTAGTTTCAGATATTGCAAACAAAGATGGGATCAAAATTACTGCAGAAGTCCAAGGGTTAAAGCCATTGACTTGTGGTCTTAACAGTGAGGTCAAATTCCAAAGCCATTGGATCTCCTTTGGTCTTTAGAGCCACAAGAAAAAGAGGACAAGTCAGAAGGCTCATTAGGAACCATACATCCCTGAGAAGATTTTGGCTGGAGCAGCTGGATTCAGCTTTGCATCTCCTGACAGACTCACAAGAGTATAAACCCTTGAAAAAGAAAACCTCACTGATGCAACAAAAGATGCTGAGGAAGATTCTGAGAATGTAGAAAATTTTACGGAAAACAGATCAAAGACTACCACACACCATCTTGAGAAAATCCTGTGGGATCTTTGCTCAGACACTGGACTGTTGGGCTAGAAAGAGCTCAAGTGCTTGGAAATACCTTCCAAGGCGTCTTCCTCCAAGAAGTGAAATACCTTCTGCATGGACTAGAAAAGAGGCATTTTTATACTGCACAATGCACCAAAACCTGTGACAGTGTAAGTAAAAAACAGAAAAAAAGAGGAAAAAATAGGAGAGGGTTGAGAGGAAGAGACCCTTCTCCTTTAACATCCTTAATTTGTGTAGGAAGGAATATGAAAAATATGATAAAACCTTGGGTTTGGAGTGCCAGGGAGCACTCCATGACAGGAGTAACTGTATGGGAAAAATCACTGACAGTGCAGAAACCTTCAGGAGCACCCAAATCATAAAGAACTTCCCCCAGTAACAAGTAACAAGGAAGTAGGCTTATTAATGAATCAAAAATCAAAATTTGGAGGACTTTTAGGGCTTTAAAAAAATAGCACAAATTATTGATCTGGTGAAAAAAATTCCTTAAAATAGTCATAATTGTGTTAGCTCTTCTGCAGTTTTATTCCAGCCTGAAAATGTGTCTATTACTTCCATGTTTCAAACAGACATTTATAGAGAGTTTTGAATACAGAGGCCCCCACCTGCTGATTCTCTGTTCTCAACCCTGCTTGTGTAAAAGGTCTCTCATCTCCTTCCCTGTCTGCAGTTGTTGGCCTCTTCAGCTCTTCCTCGTATCTCAGGGAGCTGGAATCTCCCATTTCTCCATCATATGTCTCATCATAGCAGTAAATGGCTTCAAGAATATCATCATCAGTAGTGAACAATATGGTATCTCCAAAGTGCTCTGGAGCTGTAGGCAACACATAGAATTAAATGAAGAAATAATGCAAAAAGAATATAAAGAATAAGAAAAATTATTTTTGGTCCTTCTTTGCATTTAATTTGCAGCAGTGTTTAAAGATAATATATGGCCAATTGGTACTGTTAGTGTTTCACTCTCAAACTTATGTTGTACTATGGAAAAATCTAGAGAATTTATTCCATTTTCAAACATATAGAAAAGAAAATGAGGGGAAAAAAATCTTCCCAATCACCTTTTCCAAAAGACCATGTATGTGAAAACAAGCAAAAAGCTGCAGCTTTGAAATTTCTAGTGCCTATCTGATGTGACTGAAACACAGACTTGTTGCTAAGACATAGTTAAAAATGGAGATTAGCTCTGCATGCTGCTAAAATCCCCAGTATCAATGAAGAATGCATTAATGGGCTTTGCATTATGGTTTTGAATTAAACACCAGACAAAGCCTCAGCTTGCTTTGAAGTGGAAAGCGGTAACAAACAGGCTAAGTGCATTTTGTTTGTATAGCACTGCTGTTTCCACAAGGAAAATAAGAAATGAGTTTACCTCCAGACAAGGTTCCTGAGGCTTTGGCAATCTCTCCTTTAAAGATGCATTGCTCATCCAACACCATGATAATGTCTTTCACACCTCGGAAGGAGTGGATTCGGGATTTGTTGTAATTCCAGATCCTAATCATTGCTACCTGACAGGAATTCACAAAGTCAATGAAGACAAAGTGAGGTTTTCCAGGGGTGAATGGTGCCAGCCAGAGGTGCATATCATCCTGGGTCTGATTCACCCCATCTATCAGGTTGGTTACTACCCTGGGATCATTGCCATAAGCTGGTAAAATATTTATATCAGGGGGTTCAGCTGTTATTTTTGCAATCTGAACAGGCTCTCCTTTAGAACTGAAAACTTCAATTCCATTAAGACCAACATAATGCCTGTCTCCCCACGTTGTTCGGATGTCTATCACCAAGTGCTGCCCACAAGGTAAAACAGGGATTTTAAAATCACTGCCATCCTGTATGTCCACAGAATTTTCTTCCTCTTGCCTCTTTGGTAGTGTCTGCAGTCCCTCTTTTCTCTGATATTCTCCAGGCCGGCTGATTTTCTGTTGGTGGAGAAACTCATCAAAGATATCCCCTTGAAAATCCATGTTCGAGATCCGGCCACGGTGGGAATAATTAAATTTCACCAAGGAGTTCCAGGACTCCTGCAGAGTGTGTTCTTGCTCACTGCACCACTTCATTCTAGAGGTTGCTACGTCCTTGATGGGAAAGTCTTCATCTGAAAACAACATTACAAAGGCATTTAATGTACAAACAGGACTGGGAGCAAAGCACTCCAACACTGACTTTGCACAATGATGCCGTGTCCCTCACTCTGAAATTCTCTGACAGCAGCACTTTTATTTTGCCTCTCTATCATGAAGGCCAGAGGTCCCAGTTTCCCTTCCCCACTCAGACATAATGAACAAAATCACTTTTACCCAGGGAAGAGCAGAACTCCTGGTGTGGTACAAACAGCAACTAAGTTTGAGGCTGTGAATTCTTGCCTCAGCCCTTAAAGAAATTGGGATATTTACCCAGTGATACTCATTGTGTGGCTGTCACAAGAGTTTAAAGCATCCCTCTGCAGTTCTGCAGGTTTTTCATACAGCTGGAAGTGGCTGAACTGGTTAATGGAAAGCATTACAGAGTAAAGCTGGTTCTTCCTCTCAAAATGAGCCACAGGTATATAATGAAAAGGGGTGGGAAAAGGAGTAGGTTCAGCAAGCAGGGAGGATAACGTGAACATTGCATTCAAGGCAGGGAATGTCCAAATATTTTTTCCCACTTTCCAGCAAGTGTTAGAGGTAGAAGGAGGATAATGACAAGATATCCAAAGGGAATGCAGTGAGGACAAGAAATCCTAGGGGCACAGTGGGAGCAAAGCATGTTCTCCTTGTGGCTGCACTGGGGAACTGCTTCATTTCCATCTCAAAACAATTAAGAACAGCTAATAACCAAGATTTTCAATAAAGCAGTCACTCATGTATTTTCTGCAAATAAATGAAGAAAAGGAAGTGGAGTACTAAACAATTACAGGCCCGTGGGCCAGATTTTACTTCTGTACAGTGTCCTTGGGTGGGTACTAAAACAAATGGTTATCAGAATAAATGCCAATTGCTGTGAAATGCAAAATAAAGTTTTCCCAAAGGACTGCTTGAGACTAACTTTTAACTGTGTTTTTGGAAATGCTGGAAAGAGGCAATGTTCCTAATCTATCCATGGCACATACTCATTTACAGTGGGGACGCGTGAGATAAAATGAAGAATTTTAAAGTAGATGGGAAACCACCTGGACAAGGGTTGTCTTCCAGAATGAAAGACTGGAGACCAACTTAGCCACCCCTGCTTACATCACAAGAAAAATGCAGACATGAAGGAAAGGTTCATATTTCAGAGAACATCACACATTTCTAAGTCACTTTCTTGTTCACTCCACTCCCAGTACAGATATTCAAGAGATGATCCCCAACAATACATCCCAGAGCCTCACAATTCACCTGGACAAGGTACTGTACATATATTTACTCCCTGCAAATGTCAAAGCTTGAAAATTTCAGGATGAGCAGAGTACAGAAGAGTATTTAACATCCATTGACTTTCCTTGTTTGGGAGGGTTTTTCCCTTTCCCTTTCAAACATGAAATGCCTCCTGTAGTCCAGAGGTTACAGTTCTGAAGCCCCTCTAGGGCAGTGCAATGGGAAGTTAAGAGGTTTGTGAGCTCCTTTAAGGAGTGGTACCAGAAGTGGAGCTCTGAAAGGAAAGCACAGGTGGCCCAAAAGCAGACACCAATGGCTGAAGGCTGAAGGGTGTGGCTTTTTTCTTTTAAGAATCTAAAAGGCATTATTTATTAATGACATGTCAAATATCCCGCTCCCCTGTGGGTTCAGGAGAGTCTTGAAGCACCAATTCAGCTTCTGATGGCAACACACACCACACAACTCCTCTCAAAACTTTAGTAAACTACATTTTGGGACAAGACTACATAGAAAAAAACCACCTTTCTTCTCCCTCTGTTGTGTTAATATCTTTTTTTACTCCCTGCAGTTAGAAACAGCAATCATACTTCCATGCTGCAATCACATGCTTCATTTCCCAAATCATTCTAAAAGCTCTCCTCTGTATCTGTTCCACTTGGTAATCAGCTTTGCTGAAAATGGATGATCAGAGCTGCAGTTTTCCAGCCGAGGTCTCACGAGTGCCTGTGCTGAGATATTGAGGTTTCCCAAGCACCCCAAGCAGCTCTGCTGATCCACCCTGGGAGTGCAGTGCTCCAATCACTGCTCACACCAGCATTTCACTCAATCAGCTCTCAGCTACTCAACCATGATTCTTCTCTTCCTCGGTCATTTGCAATTGATGATTACTCAGCTTACAACTTAATTTTTGGTTATTAGTCCCCAGATGAGCCTGCAAGCATTCCACTGAATTGCATTCCATTGCTCCAGTACTCAAGTTCATCGTTCTGTGCAGTTCTTCAATCTCCTTAACTCATAATAAACCAAATTATATGTTATTTGCAAATTTTATCAGCATACTCCCACCATCTCCTTTTCACATTAAACTGGTTATCAAAGAAAAATTCATGTTTTTATAGCAACATTAACTAGAGCCAAGCCTGTACATGCTGTTACTAATTCCTGTTGTTCTTGTGAGCCATTTAGTGACCAAAGCCATGCTGTGACATCCACAGGAGCCTCTGAGCCTTCCCTTTGTCCCACTCTCCACTGAGAACTGCCTTTCTCCCGGCCCCAGGACAATTAAAATCCAGCATTCTCAGGGAAACACTTAAAAGGTTTCCCTGTTGTCAAAGCTCTCTCAACTCCACTTTGAAGATGGCTTTACCCTGCACACACAGCAAAGAGAACAACAGCTGCTGGGTGGCTGCCATTTCCCAGGGTCTGAAACACATCAGCAGCTTTAAGCACCACAGGACAACCCTGGTCTGAGCAAAATCAGAGGGCATTACACTGAAAAATTATAACCCTCATCTTAGAGTTTACATTGAAATTCCCAATTTATCTCCATTTTCACAACTGAACAGAACTTCCCAAGGTGGGATTTATTTACAGTTTTCCCAATGTGAAGGTTTTCATGTAACAGATACTGTAAAATGTGTGAAGCAATAAATGGGCTGCAGAGAGTGAGGTGGGTGAAGGGCAGGTGGCACCTCTTCCAAACTTCCCTATTCCTCTCTTCTTTGAGGTGTAACTTCAGACACACTGATGAAATTGCTGTTTTCTCCACTGAGGTCAGACAAGGAACAATTCAGACATTCTCAGTTTAGAAAGAACCATTTTCCTCACCTTTGCCTGAAAAAAATCCCTGCAGTACCTGCTGTAGAATTTGAAATGGCACTCCTTCATTCAGGTACATTTTCTGTCCCTTGTCACCCTTACTTTCATGTAAGCACCCAAATTCAATATACAGCAAGATACATTTTCATGCAAATTGTTCTGAAGTTTAATCACTCCCAAAATTTCAATTTGTAGTTTGGTAACATCTTATTCCAGTTCTCTGGGTCTTGTTGTCCTTGTTGGATTAAACTCTGAATGCTGCAGAATTACAGAACGCCAAGGAAGGGTCCAAAAACCAGGGGTCAGAGTGACATGGTTTGAAACTGAAAAAGGAAGACAAAAATACATCCCAAGCAGTGGCAAGTTGGGCAAAAGAGAGACAAAGCAGAAGCTGTGGGTAGGAAATTCTACTCTTCTGTTCTTTACACTTGTTAAAGACAAAAATATTATTTCATGCCCTGAAAATTTCATAGCCATGGACTGGGAGATGTTAGGATAGAGGGGAACTTGGGAAGTTGCACAATTCTCCTACTGCTCCCTGGGGACACACTGCAGGATCAGAACAAAATTGCACAAAGCTGCATCCTCCAAAGGGAGGTTTTGGGAAGGAGGACAAGAACAATCAACAGCACAGAGCAGACAACAGCTAAATTTATTAGAAAACTCTTCATAGATAAGCAAGATGTCTGAGGGAGAGGTTTGTAAGGTTATGAGAAGCAAAATAAGGGTAGTTTTCCATTCACTCTGAATAAATATATTGAGCATATATTCTCACTGAGAAAGACACAAAGCTATTACACAAATAAACTCTGCAAATTTGGGATGTAATCTTCTTTATCTTTCTCCAGATTTTAATTGATGTTAGCAAACATTTGCTGTCTGCAGGACTGTCAATTTTAAGAATATAATTTACTGAAATTTAGTCTTCCAGCTGCTCCAAATAAATTAAAAGCCCCTAAATCAGAATGTAAATTTTTCTGAAGAGTGTTTCATACCAGGTGCACAATCAGGAGAGAGACTGAGTATTCTCATGAGGAAAATATCACAAATATAAAACTAATATCCCCTGCCTAAACTTCCAGGCATCTCAAGATGTCCATTCCCACCTAAAATGAGTTTGTGCTTCTGCAAAATGGAGAACATGTCAGCACTTGTACTAAGGTTGCTATTGTGACCTCCTACCTTTGAGAGCAGAATCATCTTTTCCAAGATTTGTTGTGTTTAATCCCAGCTTTTTACCAGCTATGACACTTCTTCTTCCACTCACAGGGTATTGTGAACTGCAGTAGTTTTTGTTAGAAAGGTGTTCAAAAATGTCCAAGTCCACATCAGCATCCTTTTTGGTAAGCATTTGTGATCTCCCATCTCCAGTTGCATTTCTATTATTGGGTCCTCCCAGTTCATGCTTGTGACATTTGACATCCTCATTCATCAGATCTGAGAAGTTTTTCGTGATTTCATCTGGCTGTGTTTGAAATCTCGAGTTGGAATTCTCTTCTGTAGAAAGCCACGGAGGCTTCTGCCTACTGGGAGCAACTTGATCATTCTGTGCTAGCTGGGAAGAAGACTGTAACCAAGAGGGAACTGCACCTGCAGAATCAGACAGTTTTCTTCCTGTTAACTTTTCCATTTGCTCACTCAAACAAAGCTCATCATCAGACTGAACGCTCTCTGGAACTGCTGCTGCTGCTGCTGCCTCCTCTTTAGCATCTTTTGTACAAACTTGAGATGGGAACACTTTCAGATCATCCTCTAACTGAGACAAATTTTTCTTTGTAAAGCTGATTGAGTTCATCTCAGGCTCAAGGAGATTTTCTTCTAGCAGAGGTTTCCAGTTCAGTGAAGCAGTGTTTGATTCTGAGCATTTAAAATGTAGGTCTGTTTTCTTGTCTGGGTCTGCAGGTGCATTTCCTCCTTTCCTCTCAGCTGAGGGAGATGCTGAGGTACCTTGCTTGTGATCTCTAAGATCAATTGTAGTGTTCTGGTCAGCAAGGAGATTTCCAGAGCCTCTCTCTAATTCACCATCAAATACAAGGTTCTCATCAACATACAACTTCACCTTCTTTGCTCCAATATCCAGGTCCTACAAAAATAAAGGTATGAAGATATCAATCAAGATTTCAAGCATTAGATATCACAGCTCTGGGACTCTGACATTTGAACACTTAATCAATAGACAGATGAAAAGAATTAAGTGTGTTAGGACGTGCTTTTAATTGCTTTTTAACCTAAAGTTGAAAAACATGACTAAAAATACTGTGAAATATGCAAGATTTTTTTAAAGGACTGAAAATCCTGCTAGACACTGCTATGAACCACTTTGTCTGACCAGGTTTGATTATTTAGAAAAGCTTGAGGGGAAAAAGCCTAGATTAAGTACAACTATATTTGATCAGAATATAAATTCCAGAGGCACATTTTGCTTCAGCATCCCTAAGATTCACACTTCCACGACATGTTCCACAGTGAACAACCACCCAGATCAAAGCCACCAGAGCTAAAAAGAGTTAGAGAGAGTTACAGAAATGCAGAGCTAGAAAATACAGTGAGAAAAAAAAATCATCCAGTCCATCTCTTTCCACTGAAGAATGTAAAATAACCTACACCATTGTGAAGAAATGTGGTTTTAACAGTTTGCAACTAATCTGCCTTGATAGCCTGTTCCAACATTTAAGTAGCCTTTTAAACAGCAGGCCTTTATCTCAGACACAATTCTGCCACTCACAACTTTATCTCTGTGTTCTCCTTCTCTGTGGCATTCACCAATACCTGGGGTTTTTTTATTCCATTGGATTTAGAACTAATGTTCTTTCTGTTCTCTTCACCATTTCAATATAACCTTTTCTCCCTCCTGACAAAAATATCATTATCTTCAAAGAAAATACAGAAGATGAGACACAATCCATCTCCTTTCTGTTCTCTAACTTGTCCATCTCGTGGAGTCTTTCACAGACTCTCTGTTCTTTCCTGCTTTTTGTGAAAACTAAGAGGCTTTTTGTGAAAGTAAGAAGTTTCAGTTCCATCTCTCTTGGTCATCTCCAGCCTGTCAGTTCTCCTTGAATATTGATTTAAATTCTCCCCTGCTCCCAGACTAAACCAGTCACTCCTTCCCTTCCAAGCACAAAAGTCTCTGGTTCTTCACTCCTGAACACAAGGTTTAAGCCTTAAAGTTTTCCCAGCTTCCATCCTGTTGCCTTCCCAACAAGAACATCTCTGAGGCCAAACCATGCAATATGGACCGAGCCAGAGGAAAAGCAGGAGATGCAGGCATGACAAGAAAGCTACAGGTGAGGGAGGGGAGTGGGTGCAGGAATGCAGGACACATTCCTGATGGGAAAAAGATAACCTTCACTGAGCTCCCAGTGAACAGCTGTAAATCCAGTTTAATTGGCCATTATGGCCTGGCTGCCCGTGGAACTCCTGTAGGATCATAAAGTGCTGTATTTCTGTGCTGATGCAGTCAGCCATAAAACAGGATTTTTTTTCCCCTTGAATGAGGACACTGCTAGATTGATCTGAGGATCAAAACATTTCAATAATTACATCGGTTGAAAACTACCTGCATGGCATTGCCTGGAATTATGAGGGGGAAGAAGAGGACTACCAGGATGTCCCAATAATGTTATTTTTTAAATTTCTGTATGTCTGAACTGCTAATTACCCCTTAAATGCTAGAGATATTGAATATTCACATTGATAACTGGAACATTTCTCCATAACATTCCAGCTCTACTGCTGTTAGGAATATCCAGCCCTTAGTTCTGAATTTTTACCTGAAAATAGGTATAAACTGAAGGAGACCACAAAAATACAGATGTACATTTGAAAAGTATTTGTCAATGTCATCTTTCTAAATTAAAATCAGCAACTTCTTAAGAACAATTTGTTTTGAAATGAATCCCACTCCACTCACCAGCAGCAGAGGAAGTCAGCCAGAGAAAACACTACAAAATGAGATAGTGGAGGTCATTCTCCTTGAAAAAGGGACAGTCAAGCCCAAAAAAGGGCCACTCACTGCAAAATTGCTTTTCCAGTCAGTGAGAGACTGTTTTGTGATGCTCTGGAATGCCTGGGACAGGTATCTTAGGAAGCAGGAAAGGTGTCTGAGCTGTACCCAGATGAAGCAGGAAGGTATTTCTAGGACAACAGAGACAGACTGGACTGGGGCAGGCATTCCAAGAGCTGAGAGCTCAGAAAAGCTCATGAAAATCTGCACCAAAATCCTGAGCAGACTGAGCCTCAGGGAGGAAAAATTTGAACAGATCTGAGAGATTCCAAGAACAAACATATGCAGGCACAAGACTAAGAACTGCTCTTTTTCATTCCCTCCCACCCCTCTTCTGAGTTTCCAGTTGCTTAGTGATCTGTTCTGGTGGAAAAGATTGACAGTTTAGCTTCTCCAGTGCCACTGCTCAGCTCTCCTCCAGTGTGAGGAGGCTGGAAAAATCCCTTCCTCAGGAGTAATCCCACCCTGCAAACAAACACTCAATACTTCATCCAAACAAACACTCAATACTTCATACCAAGGCAAGGCTTTTCCCTCCTGGAAGAGTAATTAAAAGGGCACAATGTCTCAGAACAAGCAAGTAGGTATGAGCATTGTCAGAAATAAAAATGATTTTGTGAAAATAAACCTTTTGATGTTCCTTCCCAGCTTGTACCCTCAGCCCTCCCAGGGTGTCTGCTGGGGTAGAGCTTCCCAAGGAGAAAATAAGGATGGTATTTCTGGCCATTTCTGTGATATTTGTGCATAAAGGACAGAGCTTAAAACCAGAGGCACTTTTCTGAGAATTCCTCCTGCACAGAGGACCTGAAATTGCTTCTGCCTGACTTTTCAGAAAAGCGTGGAACAGGAGCAGAAAATAAGTCAAGAACCAAAAAAAATTTTTCTACAAAACAGATTGTGCTGGAAGAAAGCTGCTGCATCCTTAAAGACAATGTACCCCAGGGGTAGTCCAGAAAGGAAAAAACCCCAAAAGAATGGACAGGGACACAAGCACAGAAGGAACAAACACACAACCACGTGAAGAAGAGAATTATTCATCTGGAAAGCAACTAAGACTTTCATGCATTTAGGTATTGATTCCATTCCCAATTTTGTGAGGACATACAAGAGACATTAGACCAGATCTTTGAAGAAAGTTTTAATAGCACCAAGCAACCATGCAATTTCAAGGCTGTACCAAGTATTTACAAAATGTCTGACTGTTGAGATAAAGGTGAAAACAACCTGCTGCCCTTACACTTGTTCCCTTTCTACAGACCAAAAATCACCTCCTTTTGTGCAGGTCTCATCAGAATAAGCAAATAAGTAAGTAAGAAGTAAGGCAAGATGAAGCATCCTCTCAGACCTTCCTTGTAATTCAATAAACCAAGGAATCTATGACAATGATGTCATCTGACTTTTACAGCTTCCTTCAGACGTATTTTTTCTCCTTCCAGGCTCAAGCTCTGAAATTCAAATATACAAAAGTACTGGGCTGACTTAATTTTTAGCCTATTTTTGGAAGCAGTACTTGGACAACTCTCACTTACGTGGTTTTTGAGGGAAAGAACACAGAATGATTCCCAAAATCTACACAGAAATCTGGCTCTGGATTACATCAGAAAATTGTTTGTTCATTGAATTTTGGGGTTTTATACTTCTTAGACAAAACTTCCTCATGACAAATTACAGATTTAGGTAGAACTGCTTTGTATTATTCTTTCATCTTAAGGATAATGAGACATTTCTTCAGCAAGGGTAAAGTGCTGCATTTCCACCAAAATCCATAGGATTATACTCCCAAGGGATTTTACAGATTGTCTCGTAACAGGTTATTAAAGAAGCAGAGCCTTGAAACACAGATAAACATTTCTGTGTACATCCTGCATTCTATTCCATAGATTTGGAAACAAATCATACCATTACCTCCAAGAACAGCAGCCCTTTCATACACTCTAATGATGATGGAACATCCTGTAGACCACAATTTAGTGAGAAAAGCTATTAAAATTCCAGGAAAAGAAATACAAATCATGTTGTACTAAATTTGTTTTAAGCTGTCCCTTCCACGGCCATTTCCGTATGTATAAATTACCATATGTGCTTATATAAGAACATGGATGAGAGCAGAACAAGGAGGATAAAGCTTCTTATTTATAATCCAGGACAGCAAATCCTCATTGATCCAGTACCTGGGATTTTTTTTTTTCTTAACACAGCAGTGTACAAACAAGAATAATATCATGGTGACATTCAAGCACACAGACAAGAGACCATCTGCCATGATATGTCTCTCTTGTAACAGTAGATTACTGGTTTTATTATGAGCACACAGTAGTGGACTTTTTAATTGTCCCTGCCCAGGGAGGGGGCTGGAACTGGATGATCTTTAAGGTCCTTCCAACCCAAACCATTTTATGATTCTCATTAAAGTGACAAACCCCAAACTGAGCAACAGTTAGACAGTTTATATTTATAGACACAAGAAAAGGCATATCTAAACACGTCTTTATTTACATTGTGATTAAATAGCCGAAAGCCCTGAATACTGAGATGCACTTACCTTTGTCTCTTTTATTTCTCACCACACTAAAGGATTAATGACAGGACATGCAAGCCTTTTATTAGGTCTTTAGCAATCTTTAATAGCTTTGAAAACAAATGCTCATTGTGCCCATGAAAACATTCCCACTACATTGTTAGCACTTACAATTAAGACAAAAGGAAATTTCACAGCAGACAGGGATACCTCATAGCTCCTGTTTTATTACAGGAAATTGTATCTACTTTTATTTCATGCTTTTACAAAGACGATCACACTGAATTTCCCTAGGCAAGGCAAGAGCAAATATACAGAGGAGTTGAGAAAAGACTACTTACACTGGGAGTTGTTGTGTTGTAATTCCAAATCTTGATCTTGGATATACCAAAGTCACGTGAGCGGGTGGGATTGCGGATAACAAAGTAGAGTTGGACAGGTGGGTGGAAAGGGCACATCCAAAGGCAGCTGTCCTTGGGGAGCTAAAAACACAGACAAGCAGACTGTCACTAATGCTCCTTCTCCTGGAGCAGGGTGTTTTAATTAACTCCCCACCCCCCAGCACAACGGGCAGCCATTGGAAAAGTGAAGGTTTCATCAAATGTGCCACGCAAGGAGCAAAACCTCAGCCTCGTTTCCCAAGGGTAAATCCCACTCTCCTGCCTGCCAGACAGCTCCCAACAACCTGCAATGAGTTAAAGGTCAGCTGCCTGCTGTCCCAGGGAGACATCTGCACGCTCAGAGCAAGGCAGAGCAAGCCCAGTTTATTTTTATCAAATTAATCAGCTTTGCTGGCACTAGAGGGGATCACTGAGCACAATGGACACTCTACAACCATTTTATGATTTCTTTGCTTCTTGTTCATCCCCTAAGAATGGGAATCTTAAGAGAATTGTACTTTACTGCCTGCCTCTATTTTAATCACGCTTTGCAGATAATCAGCTTCACCTACAGGTCTATTCCTCAGGGCTATACTGGGCTCTACACTGGGAATTTTCTAAGATATCACAGAATTCCCTACATGAATTTTACAGACAACTGGCAATCAAGAGATTTGAAAGTACCAAGAAATGCCTAATTCTGGACATTGTTAAGAACTGCTATCTCTACATGTTCAGAATGTAAGAAAAGGACATGTGGCAGCTCAGAAAGAAGAAGTTTCAGAATTAAAGTGTTGAATATTAATATATTTGATGTCCAGTGTTACCCCAAAACAGAGATGAACAAGGGCACAAAGTGAACACACATGCAGGTAACACACCAGTGATCTGAAAGCTGCTGATAAATCAGTTCCCCTGCTGTTCTCAGGGACACACAGTACACTGATACACACACAGAAGATAACAGGCAGTCTTTTCCACACCTTTCTCTCTGAAGTGAGTGTTTCAGTTTTTCCTGAAGGCATTAACCACAGAACTTTCCTCCAGAGCCCTTTAGCTGTCTGACTAACAGTGGTAAGAACAGCACCCCGGAGCCTGTCAGAGCCATCATGAATTGATGCACTTCTCACCATGGTCATCTCTCCACTTCTCCAGACTCTGATGGGTCTCTGCCCCAGAGCCTCTCAAAAAACTTTGGGAGACTATTGCAGCTTTTAATGGCAGTTTGGAGCACAAACAGACATAAGAGTGCCAGACAGGTTTTATCCTTTCCACTTAAAAAAAAAGAAGCCTCTTGACATCAAAGAAATTAAGGACAGCCCTCAAATCACTGTTAATCAAACTCTGGGGTCAACTTCAAAGCTGTATCATGTTTTAGAAGCCATACGATGAACAAGAATGGTTTAAAAACAATTTCCCAACTGCAGACAACATCTGATAAGCAATCCACCTGCAGACCTCTCAAATCAGGAGCTGACTCCCCAGAAATCAATAGGCTCTGGTGTGTGCTGAGATACAGAGGTGCCTTCACAGGAGTGTACCTGATTCAGCACTGAAATGACCTGTTGCTGCATCTCACTGGTTTCTCTGTAAAACTGCTCACCCTGTTCCAAAAAACAGAGGCTCATCGGAGCCAGGCTGAGTGCTGTGTCTTGAGTGAGAGGCAGCCATGGAGATGATTTTGTTTATCAGAGGAAATAACTGATAGGGCTGAGGTTACACAACCTCCCAGGTGTTACAGTCCCTGCCAGGGTGTTGATGATCTGACACCAGAAATTCAATGCACCTTGATGGATCCAAACCAAAACTCAAGAGACTGTGGAGGACTCTCATGTTTCATCCCAAAGAGTGATGTCATGTCTTTGCCTTCACAAGAGGTACTTGAGCCTGGGGTTACTGTCTTGGAACTGGAAAACTGAACCCAAAAATTCTTTGAACCATCAGAGTGAAGCTGATATGGTAAGGAGTCGGAATTATATTTGAACAGGTCCAAGGGAAAAGGGGAGAATGGAAACGTTTAGTCTTCAGATTTTGTGGGAGATTGGCACTGCTTCTTGTGGGCACTGAAGGTGTAAATGATGGAGAGTAAAGGAAGCCTCAAGCAAGGAATGACACAGGTCTAAGAGTTCCCCATGGGGCAGAAACACCTTTGTTAGATATTCACCTGTCCTTGTTATTCTGAGGTTTAAGAGACCTCTATATGTGCATAAGAATCAAAAACGTTTGTGGAAATAATTTCAATAAAATACCTAATCTATGACTTACTAAATATTATCACAGAATTCCAGAATGGTTTGAGTTGTAAGGGACCTTAAAAATCATGCAGTTCTAACCCCCTGCCATGGGCAGGGACACCTTTCACCATCCCAGGCTGCTCCAAGCCCTGTCCAGCCTGGCCTTGGACACTGCCAGGGATCCAGGGACAGCCACAGCTTCTCTGGGCACCCTGTGCCAGGGCCTGCCCACCCTCCCAGGGAGCAATTCCTTCCTCATATCTAATCTAAAAAGTTGAGAGCACCTAATATTCTGTCAGGCATTTTTTCTTTCACAGTATATCACAAAATACAAGGAAGGAGGCAGTTTAAGTGCTCTTCTTAAAAGTCTGCAAGGGTAATAAATAAACTAATAAAATAAAATCCCTCATCTTCAATAAGAGTATTCTCAAAGACAAAAGTACACCTAAGTGATCAAAGATGGAAGGGTTTTAACCATGGTAAAATGAATTTTCCACACAATAAGTTTTTATTTCAAGTTTCTGTTCTGTTTCAAATGTTTGTTGCTTGGAGATTGATTAATTTATTGGGTTTTTAATGCATCCTTAAGCTTTCCTGTATGATCTGAAATGTACACAAGCTGGAAATGCTGCTCTGCCTTCTAAAGCAATCTGCAGTTCAGGTACCCCATACTCACAGCCTAAGAGCATATTCCCTGCCCAGACTGCATCCTGGATGCAGCCTCAGGAGAGGAGATTACAGAGTCACAAATCAAGGGAATATATTAATCAATGAAATATAAAAGCTCATTACTTAAGAATAATGAGATCTGTAAATGTATGAGTAATACTGAGAGTAACAAGTTCACAATGGCTTAATGAATGCATTACTACATAATTTATAAATATCTAGGGAGTCTGAGAGTCACTACTACAACTAGTACAACTACCACTGCTGGAGTGTCACCTGCCAGTCAGCACAGCCTAAAAAGGAGAATGGGTATTTATGAGATCCAAACTACAGTTTTAAGGAGACAGTAAGGAATATGCTTCAGGTAAAAATATTTGTCTGGAAATAATACTCTATAAGGAGTTACAACTAAATTTCTAAATACTGCATATTTGTCCTCTTTCAAATCTCATCTACCTTGCAAGCAGAAAAGCACCAATAGCATGAAATGAGCTCTAATTTATATTTTTAATGGGCTAATTCCTTCAGTATCCCCATCCACTAAAATCATATTAATTTTTACTAGAATCCTTGCCCTGAAGGCCCATGAAAAATGGCATGAGTGAATGTGCAGCACAAATGAAACTCTGGCTGTATGAAGGGCTGTGGACATTTGCTAGTTCTTTCACACCAGTCACTGTCTTCTGCCCAGTGTCATTAGTGTGGGAACACCTTATATTGCCTCATCTCACTATCTCACACAAGAACCATAAAAGATTTTTACCTGTATTTTTCATACTCTCGCATTCAAAACTACCTACACAGTCTTACATTTCCATGATTCTTCCCTAGGTAAAAATAACAAGAGAAAACAGGCACATTTTCTCTATAAATTTACTTACATTTGTATTATACATCTGAAAAACATTAGAAGTGAAGCTCCTGCACCTTGAGACCACAAGGATTACTTCAGTTCTAAAACAAAGTTGTAACTGAATACCAGCATCTCAAACAGGAGAGAGCTGGATTTTTTAATAAGAACCAATATTTGTAGGGTTTTTTCAATTATCAGATAGTTGCTATGCAGACAGGTTCAAAATTTTTCTGAACAAAACCCTGGAGACAGTGTATTATAGAAATAATATAATGAGAGATTTAAACATCCAGCACTAAGCTGCCTTACATTTAAGTTCTTCTTGACCAGGCAGCACAAATCCCCTGGGTTGTCAGCATTTCGAATGTCCACGTCATGAGGAGACACAAAGATCCTCTTGTTGTGTAAATCAAAGAATTCCACCTGGCTCAGGCCCACGTTTGCTGGGTTCCCCCAGTTGGAAAGAAGTTCCATAGTCACATAAGTGGCATCATGTACTTCCATACTGGCTGGCATCTGGAACAAAATGAAACATGGTAAAAAAATCAGTGACCAAACAATAAAACATGAAACAAAAGATTGGTCAGACTGCAGAACTGATGAGTCAGAAGCAAAAAGATTGCAAAGTCAAGGCTATTTGGATGACATTCAATCAGTCATTCTGGGTTACGCCAATTCTGCCAACCACCAACACACTTAAAAAGCCTGAAGGCAACTAACTCTTTGCTCTTTGTCTGATTTCTTTGTCATTCTGATGAACAGTGACAAATTCTCTTTTCTTGCTATAGGTTATTACTTGATGTAGGGCAGAACTGAGGGATACAGCTCATTCAATGTACTTTTATTTCAATAACATTGGGAAGCACCCAGTATGGTGCATTTATGCACAAACCTTCTCTTTCCACATGGAATCTACTCCAGCTTTGCCACCAGCCAGGGATCTGTCACTGTCACAGGCGGAATGGCTCCGATGCTCCATTAAGCTTTTCAGGAGTCTCTTCTTTTGTCTGAAACAACATACTCTGGGTGATTTCCTCATAATTCTGCATTTTTAAGAAATAGTTGGTGCAAAGGTGAAACATGACAGGATGAACCCCACAGGAAAATGTACCCACACACCAAATGACAACTTCTGCAGCATTTCACTTTAGATACACAGAGTTTGGTTAAAAAGCTGGGCTCCAGTTCCCAGCTGGTTCTGGGGCAGTGAGACAAGAATGCAGAGGTGATCTGAAGACAATAAAGAGATGTTGGCAGATCCTGCTCCAAAGAAACTGGCCCAAGGCTACACTGCCTGATTTTCTACTTGCAGGATGTCTCAAGGATTTGAAGATTACCAGGTGTAGTAATTGGACTGGTGGCATTCTAAAAAATCTCTCCTCAAAAAGGAAGTTATCCTAAAGCAAATATATATAAATATATACCTGCTTCCAAAAGGGCAGAATCTCTCCACAGCTTTGGTGACTGTAGTCCTTGACTGGCGTTTTTCTGGAGGTTCAGTCTTTGCAGAAAGAATAGGTGAAACAGAAAATGTCTCCTAAGTAAGAAAGAGATGAACATGGTTCATTCAGATTGTTCTGACCAAACAGCATCAACCTGGAACAAGTAAGAACAAACAGAATCTCTGGAACGTGTAAGAGTTTAGGCCCAGCTCATCTACTACTATACAAAGTTAAAGCACATTTAATGCAATTGGTCTTGATTTACATTGAAAGAGCTGAGCTTGGAAGAAAATATAGAAGCATATGCTGAGGACTAGAAAATACACACATATATAAATATATATATATAAAATCTTCTTGTATACATTTGGTAGGACTCGGGGCTGGCCAAAGCTTTGGCACAGGTCTACTAGACTTTCTTTTCCAAAATCATAAAACCCCTCCATTCTCTTCACATAAAATAATGATTTATTTTTTAAATAAAGAGCTATCAGAGAAAACAGAGGAAGAGTGCTGCATTCTTACAATGCTATGGACTCAAACTCTACTCAACCTTTTTGTTGATTTTTGTTGACTTGCTTGTTTATGAGTTTTTAATTGCTTTTAAACATGGTTTCTGGAGGTGAGAGATGAACACACACTGGGGCAGAAAACCTTCCCCAGCTCAACCTCAGTGAGATGCAGCAGTGTAGAGGACAGCTCTGCTCCCAAAGCAGAGCATGCACTGACAGGGAGCAGTGCCCATATTAACAAGTCCTGGAGGAAGGCAGGATTTATTGGGATGGAAATCACACATTGCCTTGTTTCAGAAACTTGCAGGATAAAATGGCACAAGTGGGCCTGCAGCTGTGCAGCTGATGTATAGACACATCATATGGCTGGTCTATCAGTTGTTCAGTGATCCCTGTAATCAAGAGGGAGCTGTGGGATGCCATCCTGAGGAAGAAGATTAAAGGAAACAACCCTTTGGAAGAATAACACAAATTAAATGACACTAAGGGGCATTATCATTCATTCATTGACAATCCTGATGTGTAAGAGATTGTAATTCATGGGGGTTTGCTACTTGAACAAACAGCTCTCCTTTTTTTTGCCTTACCTTTTGGGGGGTTGTGGCAACTGCTTGCCTTTGCACATCTCCCTGCAAGAATTCATTCTCAATCTGCACTGCTTGAACAACAGCTGAAACAGAGAGGTCAGGATCCTTCTCACACACACTCTTCCTGGTTATTGAAAGGGATGTTTCTGGTCGACTTAAGGGCTCTGGGACCAAAAAAAGGGGAAGAAATACTCATTTACTCAGAACATTCCAACAACTGAAACTTCCCATTCAGTTACTGTCACTGGGCTTTTCAAGCAGCCTACAACCATCCCAAATGAAGCTGAATTCCCCCAATTTGGTTTTGTGTTAAGATTCCAAGTCACATCTCCTTTAGGCAACAGTTAAAACAGCATTGTAAGAAGAGGAAAATCAACAAATGAGAAACATAATTTTTATGCTTTTAGATTGCTTTGTTCTGGTATTTAGTGGGAATGCCTTGTAAAAGTCCATTGAAAAGAAGTATATATAATTTAAGCACAGCAGGAATTTGTAATTGGGGTGTTCAGCTATTATGGAGGAATCCCCAGAGACTTCTAGCAAAATAAGGGGAGTCAGGAGTTACTATTTACAAGGCAAAATAAATGACCTTATCACTTAAGCAGTCATCACAATGCCCACACGAATCCCAATCTTCCCAAACTTCATGGAGAAACAGAAACATCACAGCCTAGAAACAGGTTTGAAAGAAAGGAAATCAAATTTAACAACAGATGATGTGAGATTGGACTAAAAGAGCAGCACAGTGGTTATATCTGAGGGCTTTAAAAGTCAAGGGAAGAGAAGAGACTGAAGTTGTACAGACATTTAGAGTGAGGGGAAATTGTGAAGTGCCAGAGTGCTCTCAGTGCTGCAGGGAGCAGAGCACAGTGCAAATAACATGAAGTCCACCTTGAAAAGACAAGAAGTTCAAACTGAGCTGAGATTTGTGTGCATTCACTCTTTGCCCATGCACCCATAAAAACTTCCAACAAGCATCTCTGCAAAAACAGGGATAGAATGAAGCCCTGCTCATTCTTCTGCACTGTATCATTCCCCTGAAATGAAATTAATTTAGGATTTATCACAGTAGTTGGACAGAAGGAGCTCCAACCAGCACTATTGTAACCTGAGAAAATGCTGCACACATCTCTGGGAAGTCAAAGCAACACCTGCTTCAGCAGATGGTGGGTGAGAATCTCAGAAGCTACAAAGAGGATTTATTCTGGAGCCAAAAAGAATTTACTTCTTTTTCTCTGTTCGGTTTTCTTCTAATTAAGAAACTTATTATTTGGCTTTTTCAAAACCACTGGCCTTAGTGCTTTCTTGGGACACATCTGGATTCTGCTTTTTTGAAAAGAACAGCCTGACCACAGAGTATGGCAGGTCTGAAAACTTCACCTCAGACTTCTCAAAACTCAAGCTTGATCAGAGTTGTTCAGTTAAGGACTGCACTGAATTACAACTGCAGTCACAACTTCAGCCCCTGCATTTGTGGTTTGCTGTGTTTTGTTGGGGTTTTTCCCCAGGTAAAGACCAGGCCTTAGAAGCAGATTTTTAGAATAAGCAGCAGTGGCTTCAAATTATGTTCTCCAAATATTTTCCAGTATGGACCTAGATATCTACCCAGCACTGCAGACTGCTCTCAGTGTTCAAGGTGTAATTCAAGTACAGTCCCAAGCAGCCATAGGGTTCTTGCTTGTCATGCTGTGAAAAACTGTGCCTTTATTGTGGTAGAGAATTCTGCATTTTGCATTGCTGCAAATGTGTTGTGTTAAACTCTTCCCCCAAACATCAACTGCTGACCGGGAGAACACACATTTCCATTAATACCACAGGGAATAGACTTCCACAAGGAAAGTGGGAAACAAAGAGCAAGTACTGAACAAGGACTGAAAGGGAGAGGGAAAATCCTGCGCTGTGGAAGCAAAAAGAGAAAGATGTGGCAGGAGATTAAAGTATACAGGCTTTTAGACTTTCTCAGTTTCACTGAAGTCAGAACATTCAAGGTGTTAAAAACAACAAAAGCACAGAAAATCCCACTTTAAAAAGAGCCAAAACAGGCAGGGGAGTGACAGCTTAAAAAAATCACATGATGACAGATGTATGCTAAAATTGCATCTGAGCCAGAGGGGGAATAAGCATGAAAACTCTCCTTATTGACATCATATATTCTTATTTCTTACTAGAACAAATTGTTTCATGTCTGTCTTGGTGCAAGAACTCAGCAGAGAGTGACCGAGTGCTTTTATTTTTCAGCATGACTGCTTTGACAGGAATGTACACTTCAGCACTGTCCTTTCTTTTGGCTGAGAGAACTTGCACTGGCTTCACTTCTGCAAGATAAAAAGGAAAAAGAAATAACAAACTTTAAAGTCATGTGGAAGCAGCCAGCCCAGGAAAAATTACTGGATTTTAAATGCTAAATTTTTGCCACTGTAATTATGTTGGTATAGTTAAAAGTGATCATTTCCCTCCCTGTCCTGACACTGTTCTATTGATGTAGAAGCACATATGGATGGCTGGCACTAACTCAGTGAAACAAAATTAAAATAGTATGATAATGTACCAAGACATCCCATCTCTGCCAGGTATTTACCTGCATTACTGTTAAGAAAAGCAAAAAATAAAAAGAAGTGCTGAGTCATTTGATAACACAGTTATACCAAAGTAAATTCTTAAAATACAGACACAAATGTTGTCTTGTTTAGAAGTTTCAAAGGGCGAGAGAGTTGCCTAGAATAGTTCATGTAAGTACTTTGTCACTTTTTGATTGGGGAATTATTAATGCCTCTATTATTTCCATCACAGCTCTGAAATTTCTCTCTGGAGAAAAAGTCTTGCACTCTCCCAGAGATTTTGTTCTCACTGCACTTCCATCCCTTGCTCCTGTCTCTTCTTTTGCCCCTCTTCCCAGTCGCACTCAACTCACATCTATGATAATGAAAGGAACACTCCTCTACTTAATTTATTCCAATTCCAAATTTATGCAATTAACTATAGATTAGGGAAAGAAAAAAAAAAAGGAAATAGTAAAATAAACAAAACCAAAAAACCCAAAACCAATTACTGTACTGGAAATGAGGAATTTTGAGAAATACTGAAGGTAGGTCAGGTTTCTGCCTGAACACTGCACCCTTTGTTAAATCTTCTTGGAGACCTAATGACTGGTTGTGGTTTGGACACTGAGGTGTCCAAAGGAGACAGGGACAAAAAGAAATGGCCCATGTCAATCACCAGGGATGAACAGCACACACTGGGACAAGTATCCAGCACCTAGAATGTGAAATTCAGGTGAGACTGGGAAGATTTGGCTGCCTGAATTACTGCAAAAACAGTTCCAAAATGTATCTAAAAACATGGCAACTTCTTGAGAAATCTCACAGGCAGTCTGAGACAATCTTAGTTCGAGTGTTTAGAGCTGGTGATGCAGGTACAGTAACCAGGTCTGTATCTCTGGATTTGCCAAAAAATTCTAAATTGAGTAAAAGAGGTTGCAAGTGTCCCAAATCACGAGATCAAAACAACAGGTTGGCTGAAGAGCATGAGAAGGGCATAGAGTAACTCCTAATGATCAACCTTAAAAGTAATTCCCTCAAAGAATGGTAATTGTAGCACTGTAGTGGTGTGGAAGGCACAGACTTACTGCTTTGATCCTGGTTGAACTCCAGCACAGTCGAGGCACCAGAATCGAGGCTAGAGAATCTCCCAGCATCCTGAGGCTCAGAGCCTTCCTTCTGCAGTGCCCCACTGCTATCCAACTGAAGGCCTTCAAAGCCTGTAATTGCTTCCTCAGTGGGAGATGGTTCTGAAAACACATCCTCTTCAACAGAGTCATAATCATCACTGAGGGAGTCTTCTTCCATCCTCTCCTCGTCCACACTGCGCTGCAAGCTGCTGCTCAATTCCTGCTGCAGTATAAACACATCTGTCAGAAAAGCTCCAACTTGGAGTTTGAAATAAACCAAAGTGGCTGCCTCTTCCTCCCCAGGAGAAAGAAAAATCTTCTGATGAACTCAGAGCTGTGATGCAGCTAAAAATATTCCTATTCCTATGTCATGTCTTGCCTCCTTTGATGAGGGCTCGTTAAGAAAAATCATCCTGCAACTCCTGTGTTCCTTCTCATCAGTATCCAGCAGGAACAATCTGTTGGCCAAGGAGTTTTTATGTGCAGAACCAATTTTTAGGAATCAGTTACAAAAAGCAAGTAAGGGGGAGAGCAAAGGCATATATTTGTGCAGTCTCACAGTTATGCCTTGCTATTTGAAGAGTAGCTGCAATCCAGAATTTCCAAATGCCTTCACAAGACTGTCAAGCTCCTGTAGCAGCAACTCCTTTTAAAGCATAGGATAGATTATAATAGTCCTGCCTTGTACACATCTGTACTTCAAAAACCAGTAGAAAAAGAGTTGGGGTCTAATGGGCTAAGCTCCCAGTTTGCAGGAGCTTTTTGAAGTGGACACACTATAACAGGATTTTATGCAAAAAATAACCTATTTTGAAATGTAATGTGGAAAAATATGCCCTGCCTCTCTCACCACACCACAAAGAGCACAGATGATGCTGGAGAGCTGTGTGCTTTCATGAATGCAAAAGGAAAAGACAGTGCATCTCTTAAATGCTTTTTGCCTTTTTCCTCCCTCCCATCACCCCCCCAGCTTTGTTGGTATAAGACTTTTGAGATAAATATAGGTAAGCAAACTGTATAAAATGAAAACCTGAAGCTACCTTAGGTACAAATGAATTATGACAGTCCATATTCAGTCTGCAATGAAAGCTTCAAGCTCCTACAGATTACACTTGTTAGGAAATCCATGCTGACAGAAATATATTACAAAGACCAGACAAAGTCAGGTTCAAAAGAGGGTTTATAAGCAACCTGGGCCTTGATATCAAACATGTCTTTATGACAGTCAAAACTAATATTTCCAGTTCTTTGACAGGAAATTGTACAAGCTTTCTTTTCCTTTGAAACCTCTGCATCTGCATTGTAACAAGACATTCGAAAAAACACATTATAGCCCCAGCAAAATCAACATTATTTCCACCTTGACTACAAAGGAAAGCGAGGGGTTATTTTCAAATTATTGGCTTCCTATTAAAAACACATGAAAGATGTAAATATCCATCAGTGTAAACAAGTTGCCAATTTGTAGAGGAAAAAATAATCATCAATGCAAGAGCAATATAGGGACGAGAGAAAGATGCAAGCTAGGAAAATATGCTTGGGAATTTTGTCTGATGTCAGTGGTGAGATCTGTAAACAGTTTCATATATAGATGCTACTCCACTACCCAGAAAAGCTTTATTTATGTCATTAATTGGTTAGGCAGAAAATATTCATACATTTTTGTTCATTGATTCGTTTTCTTTCACATTTGTGAAATGTGCTAGAACAAACTGCAATTAGTGATCAGATGGGAGGCTGCACAGTCAATGTAACAACAATCCTTGATGCAAAGCAATTGCATTGATTATAACATTTTCAAACAGTCTGATTTTTGTTAGGAAAACAATGACATGCAACGATTTCAGCATCATTATTTAAAGACCAACCTAAAGGCACCAGAAGCTGTTGTTTCAGCTTTCTCTAACCTGACACTCAGGAGTGATGCTCGCTTGCACAATCGTTAAGGGAAGTGAAAGAGGCTCCTTGCGGAAAATAATTCAACCCAACTGAGACAAAATTCCACCTCCTAAAAATAAGGTTTAACATTTTGTAGTGTTGATTGAGACTTGATTTTTCAAGAAGCTTTACTTTTCTTTTTTTTCCTTCTTTTTGTGACATCTCAAAGCAAAATTCTCTAATAAAAACAGCACTATAGACTGGGTTTGGGTGCTCCAGCCAAGACTGATACCTGGATATGATCACATTTCAAATGACACTGCCATGAACAACAGAAGGCCACTGCCAATTGTACCTGGGAGAGAGGACCATCATCATCATCACTGCTGCTCTCCACAGCCAAGCTTTCATAAGGCTCAAAATCATCAGAGTACCCCAGAGATGGTTTAATGTAGAGTTTATCCCCACTTTCGGTTTTAATTGCCACAGTTTTCTGTCAAAAGAAGCATTCAAAGAAATTAGATTTCTTCTGTGTATCAGCAGCACAAAAAGAGTAACCATCACACTTTCTATAACAATAGCATGACCAAGCACTGCTTTTCCCCTCTGTTCACAGAAGGTTTCTGTCCTCCCTGAGCTCATCTTTGGGCCCCTGAGTTATGGTTTAACAGCCCTGGTCAAACTCCCCTGCTGCTGCTGTGCCCAGAGTGGGCAGTGATATTAAACCTTGCTCCCTGTTGTTCCTACACTCCTCCAGCATTTTCTAAGTGCCAGAGATGTCCCAGAGGGATTATCCTAAGACAATTTAGGTGAATTATTTCAGTGAGTCTATCTTTCCCCCTCACAGTGTCCCTTAGCACAGCCCAAGGCTGACAGGTTTGGCCAGGAATTGCTGGATCCTGTAGTTATCCAAAAAAATCCCCATGGAAAATTACTGGGAAAGGAAAGTGCTATCTTGCACAACCTCCTTCTCAGTCTGTGGCTGCATTTTTCCTTAGCTAAATAATTCCAGTTGTTCATAAGAATATAGTAACTCCTATCCTCCCATCCAACTGGATAAAAGGAATCATCCTAAGCTAGTCCCAAGCAGCAAGCAGGTTTTAGTACAGAGCCACACATCTGGCAAATTCAGCTAAGAAATCCTGACAGGCCATACTGGAAGCTGAGAAAATTAATTCAATTAAGCAGTAAGGGTGGTAAATTAAGTAATGCAGCCTTAAAGCTTGAATGTAGTATTTTCTGAAAGAAAAGAAAACCTGCATAGCAAAAACACTTGATCCATAGTGCCCAGGAGTTCTGATCCCATCACTCGAGCACAAACTGGACATCCAGCCAGGCCAATGGCTAATCAAGTAGTGTAATTACTTGGGTGACATGTCTCCATTGTTCTGAATTCACATTTATTCTTTTAATCAAGTCCTTGACAGGTTAACTCAGATCCTTCTTTAGGCTAAAAGAAAATAGGTTTCTCTTCTGAGATTTCTCTGGTGAAGCAAGAGCTATGGAGCTGATGGCTCCAAAATTCTTATCGATAGGGTATTTTTATTTATATGCATTTCTCTCTTATGATCTACAACAATGCATGACAAATTATTACTCAAATTATGCAAATTACATTTCTTTGTCCCTTAATCCTGCTGCAGGGTGGAGAACAGCAGTAACAGGCAGGCATTTCTCTCCAAAATTAGTTTCTCCATCCCTTGCACAAGATAAATTCCCTAGGGTGCCATCAGAGCTATCCAGCAGCAGCTATTCTGCTGGAAGACACACTGAGCCACTCATGTCCAGGCCACAAAAGTTTCTGTGATGAATGTCACTGAAACCAAACCCCTTTCAACGAGATTTGCCTCTTTAGGCTTCCAAGCAGACACAAATCTGGGCAGGGCAGCATTTCATGTTGTCAGTATCCAGACCAAGCCACTCAGAGTCCCAGCTGCCCACCCTGCCCACTTGCAACCCATTTCCCCTAAAGTCATTTGCAGCCCAAGAATTACTTCACAGCCCTATTTCTTGCACCTGCCCCATACCTGAAGCCAATTCCTGCGCTGTATCTTGCTTGGGGCAGTCTGAGTGCTGTGTTCTGGCAGCCCACTCTCTTCTAGCTGGGCTGCTTCTGCAGCAGGGACACACAAGGATTAGAAGACAGGAGAGAAAGCAGAAATAAAATATTAGACAACAAGCAGACACCTCAGTTCATGGGTTTGTGGGGTTTTTGTTTTCCCCCCAGCTGAGGACAGAAGAGTAAACCTGACACAGGAATGGAATCAAAGACATCACATCAGATCCTGGCCAGTTCTAGCAGCAGGAGTTGTGAAACTCTTCAGAGAGTTATCATCAAGTGTTTTTAAGAGAACAAAATATTTTAAGATACAATAGCTTAACAGCAGGGGAAGCACCAGCTTTTTTGATATGAAAATACAGAAATATATTCTAGAGCAGGGGTACACATAATTCTGACCCCCAGTTGGGTAGAAAGTAACCTGTCTGAGGAAGCCAACTGAGCCCAGAACCCAGCTACCAAAGGCAGACTGACAGACAGGGTTCTGGTGAACAACAGGTGATATGCTCAGTTTAAAAAGGAATTGCGTGTATTTACTCTCAAAATTAAGGAAATATAAGGTATTGTCACATTAAACAGAGTGCACTGGGTATTTAACATACTGTGCAGAGAAGGATTCTTCATGCATAAGCCATAAATGAAAAACAGCCAACCATTACCCTTCATTTCTAAGGCAAGGAAGAGTTGGTTCAGGAACTTCTGCAAAAAAAATCTCAGTATGGAAGGAGAATTAAGGGTCTCTGTGCTGGAAATGGCCCCAACTTAGAGTGGAACAATGGATTTTTGAGAAGATGCTTTGATTGAAGGAGAGAGACAAACAACTTGCAGCATCCTCAATGGAACAAAGACATCACCAACACTCTCAGTAGCATCCTAAATAAAGGCATCTCATTTCCTATGGCCAAGACAGATTTACAGCTTCCATTTCTTCTCCATGGAGAAAAACAGTTGATGCAAAACCATTTTTCTTTAAGCCATAATTTAATGGTCACCCTAAGGCTGCAGGAACTGGCACTACCAATAAAAGAAGTTATTGTCCTACAAAGGTCATAGAAGCACAGAAAGATTTCATTTGGAAGGAGCCTCTGGGGGTCACCAAGTCCAGCTTTCCACTCAAAGCAGGGCTTATTTCAGAATTAGATCAGGTTGTTCATTACAGCTCTCAATACCTTTTTTTCTATTTTGGGGGTTGACAACCCTACATGCACCTGTGCAGTGACCTGTTCAGAGAATTGATATGGCAGGCTTTGACTGTGGGAAGACATAAAAGATTCCTTTCAGTTGCAGGCCCTTGGGCAATCTGGTTCACCAGGAGGCTGCACAAAAGCTGCTCCAAGCAGACAGGAGGGAACAGGCCCAGGGTAGGATCATGCTGAGGGAACAGTGTTTATTTATGTCCATTTGGAGGGATCACAGCATTGCAGGATGTTGTTTTATTGCTCCAGCACAAAGTCTGGAGTCCCAGATGTCCAAAACAGGACAAAACACAGAGGGGAAAAGGGATGGACTGCTCCAAGGAAGAGAAGCAGCCCTTCCAAGCAGAGCTCCTTCTGCTCCAGTAAGCTGTTCCCAAGGAAGACCAGAAATCCTGAGTCAGCATTGGTGCTGATTGCTCTGCTGCATTGTCTCTGCTGGCACTGAGGGTGAACTGCCTTGAGTTCACACCGTGAGAAGCAAGGCTAGATTCAGTCACTGCTTTGGAAGAGACCTGGAAGCACCTTTCCCTTGCACTCTCTGAGAATCCACCTCCCCAAAGCAACTGCCCAGAAGCTTCTCAAGTGTGCTGCAAATATAAGAAGGAAAGGGGGAGATGGCAGGACTCATGCCACACTGCTGAGTACTTCATCCTCAGAACTGCTTGAGTGACTGAAGAGACTCTTCTCAAGTCATGGAGTGACAGGACAGCAGGGAATGGCTTCACACTGACCAAAAGCAGGGTTAGACTGGATATTAGAAAAAAAATTGCTCCCTGGGAAGATGGAGAGGCCCTGGCACAAGTTGCCCAGAGAAGCTGTGGCCACCTCTGGATCCTTGGAAGTGTCCCAGGCCAGGCTGGACAGGGCCTGGAGCAACCTGGGACAGTGGAAGATGTCCCTGCCCATGGCAGGAGGTGGAACAAGATGAGTTTTAAGGTGCCTCCCAGTTATGTGATTCCACTACTCTACTTAGTGATGGATTCACATGACCAGGTCTTTCTAAGTCAGGAAACACAGTAATTGAAATCCCAGGCAGAGGCTGATGCAGCTGAGCAAGTTATCTGTGCAACAAACATTACTTTGGAACAAAAATATCCTTCCCATGGGATGGATGGGATGTGAATACCTTCCAGTACCTGCTTGGGCACACAGAACAGCTCCACTGGTGTCATTCCCTCGGGGATTTGTCAGTGCCTATCTGACTAAGCAAGGACTGAGAAATATATCCTCAAAATATTAGTCCTAATCCAAGGAGACCCCACATTACCCTCAAGTCACATATTTGTGACCACAGACATTCAGTGGAACAACAAATAGAGTTGTGAAACCATGTGTGGCATATAGACCCAAAGAAATGCCAGCACACCTAGAGCCCAGTTTCACTCCCCTCCAATCCATCATTTACTTTAATTCATTACCAATCCTAAGCATAAAAAGTTTATCAATCACTATTATCAGTAATTACTCCTAGGGAACACAAAGAAAACAGTCCTGACAAATAGATTTATGATGACACTTTCAGGAACCAGAAAGAGGGATTTATGCCTGTTCTGGATTATTAAGTACCACCCATTCCTAATTTTTCAGTGAAGAATAATCCCATAGATGGATGTTTTAGAACTAATAAATGATGCAATAACTCTCATGGGAGATGGATAGGAAAGACAACTCAGTGCTGTATCTCAGCTAGGAATCATTCCTGTAAGTAAAATTTATTCAATCATTGAGAAGAAATGCCTAAAAATGAAAGAGACCACAAAATTGCTAAGGTAGAACCCCCAGGCAAGAAACTCATGCAGACCAGCAGTGACTCCCATTCTGGACTCCAGTGGCAAAACCAAATGGAAGAGGAAAAATGACAGGACAATGGTTCAGCTCTCACTGCAGCTTCATGTGTTCGAAACACCACGACTGGCAGGTTAAGAAACAGCAAAACACTGAGTTATCTTCTGCAGAGCTGGTGCTCTGATTGATGGAGTTGAGGAAACGAACAGAGACTGCAACTGGAGTCTTCAGAGATCCCTAAGATATGTATTCTACCTTGACTGAAGCAAATGGCTTTAAGGGACCATAAAGAATTTTAGTTAGGCTGAGACCTAAAAACTGCACAGCAGGACTTTAAGAAGAAATTTCTCTTGACAGAGTTCCGCTAGAGCTGCTGCCACAATATCCCTTCACAATTTCTGAAGCAAAAAGTCCAAAACATTGATTTACACTCTCTTTAGCTACCTGAAGATGTATCTGTGACAGAAATTGATTGACAGAGCACCCAGTTTCCACCATTTCCCAGGACCCAAGAACATGATCATTTTTACATCATTACACCCAAGGTTTCACTCTCACAGAGAACAGTGGAGCCAGGTGACAAGCTGATTCCTCATCACCATCCCACACAACCTGCAGGGATTTACACAAGCTGAATACACCTGCAAACAAGAAGTATGGGCCCAGTGTAGCAGGAAAACAGATGAAGATGATGAAGTTAGAGCCATGGTTGGAACAGTTATTGAAGGAAAAGCTAGTTTCCTGTGTTGTTGAGATTAATAAACTTTCAATTAATAAATTATCATACTAGGTAACTTTTTAAACTCTTTGTCTTCATTTCAGGTGAAATTTAAGCTTAAGCAGGCTACCACACATTAAAAAAACACTCCCAGGTTGTAGCAAGGGTGAACATAACTGACTAAGCCTGGTAAACTGCTTTACACAGGGATTTAGTAAAATCAACTTTCTTTTCATTATGCTAAATAGATTAGAAGGCCAGTAAGCTCATACTTTATACTTTCATGCATGCAAAATTATTCCTGTCACTGCACTGCTCTTGATGACAGACAGGCTTAAATTAGAAACAAAATACCCATTTTTCCATAAAGCCAGCTAATCACTGGGAAAAAATGGTCGATTTTCTTCACTTCAAATATTTAAATAAAGATTAGCTATCTTTTTAAGACAACTATTACAGCTTAAACATAATTTATGAGCTTAATGAAGCTATTACTGGATATAACTTGATTACAGTCTATGTCATCAAATGTCATTTGTCCTCAGGACACCAGACTTGGATAACACTGACGTCCATCAGATCTTAAATCCTCTTAACGATGTTATGTGTCAAAGATATACCATTATTTCCTCCTGAGAATTTATACACATTTCTAATCTTCTACTTTTAGTTAGAGCCGTTTAACAAATGAAGAGGCAGGGATGTTAAATGTCGGGATTAAAGAGGGATGGAGTGAAAAATTTGATAGAGTGTTGCAGAGACTACTCCTTCCACACAAGCAGCTGATTTCCATGGAATCTCATCCCCCAGGCTCAGTGGTGCTGTCCCTGGAGCACAGTGACCTCTGTGGTGCAGCTCTGCCAGGCTCCTGTGGCACTCACCCTTTGTCCTGGTGGCTTTGGGCCTGTTTCTCAGCAGTGGGGTGATTTTCCTGCGGTACTTTCTCAGCTCTGAGTTAGCTCCATTCACGTACAGAGAAAATCCTTTCTCCAGCTGCTCCAGTCTGGTTTGCACAGGATCTTTTCTTTTTAACCGTTCCTGCAGCCTGAGGGAGAAAGGCCAATAATTCATCCTTGCACAGTGCATACACAGATGGTCAGATCATCAATAAATAAAACAATACACCCTGTCACAAATATGAAAAATATGTTCCCAGTTCAAGGAACCCTTTCAGAATACATCTTCCAAGGTCTGTTCCTGTTCTGTAATGTGTGTATGAGCACCCACATGCTGTGACAGATGAAGTTTGACCAAGCTTTTCCTTTCTGAGGTTTTTTCCATGTTATTTCTTATTTCACATTATTTTTTCCATTTGGTAATTTGCGTATTTAACCTTTCTTCTTAAGAATTTTAAAGAATTTCACTTAGAATTTCAAAAAGCTTAAGAACTGTTGGCCTCTTTTCAAGAACAAAAGAAGATGCTTCGTGTTTTGTAACTGGAGGTTAGAAACCTCCAGCCAATATTGCAGTTAGAGTTGTTAGAGTTGCCAGAAAATTAAATGCTGGTTAAAATAATATCAAAATAATGCTCTTCCATGGCCTCAGTGAAGCAGCTGCTCTCTGTCTTCCAACTCTCATCTTCTCTCCTCTCACCATGGGTTATATGCAGTCCATGCTGATTCCTTTGGTGAGGTGACTTGCAGGCCAGGAGGTTGGCATCATGTGGGTGACAATTTGTGCATTCCCCTGCACCACCTGGTCTCCCTCTGACTCCAGGATGGGTCACACCACCAGCCAAAGCCCCCCAGGTGTCTGTGTTGTGACACCAGCAACCATTTCCCAAGAGCACGTCCCCAGCAGTCAGAGCTCTGATAACAAGGATTCAAGTTAGTTTAACCATTAAATAAATTGTTTTATCCTTTTTTCTAACACTGCTTTGGGATACTATATAGGAAAGAAACCTATAGTCACAAAATTTGGCTGGTCTTTTAACATTATTGTGGCCTTCAAGGTCTATTTACTAAACCAGTTTGCTATAGAATTTGATTAGAAATATTATGGGTTGTGTTAAAGGAAGGAATCCAGCAAGAAAGTTCTGCAGACTCCTCTAAATTGAGCTGTGAAGTTCATCTGTCCAGGGCATAGTGACAGGAACACATGAACAAAGAGGAAAGAAAATGTTTGAAACTTGTCTGAAAAACACTGGAGCTTGCAAAGGCAACCTGGCTTTCCTTATTTCCCCACTTTTCTGTATTTCTGACAACATAACAACTGTGCCTCATAACTACATCCTCACACAGTGTGAGCTGCCAGTTACTTCTGAATCTACAACTTCTTGCTGTATAAACAGAAATCTTCCCTGTCAGCTGTGGGAAAAGTAAATATTTTATTAAGAAATGTATTTATATTTTAAAAGATGAAGAAACATTGTGATCTCCTCTAGAAATAAGAACTTTTAGCAAACAAAAGTTCTAGGGAACAAAAGGGAAGAACAGAGAAACACCTGAATGTTTTAAGGCAAAACCTGAATGTTTTGCATCACAGCTGCTGCCATTTGATACAATGCAACAAATATTTCCTACCCAAACTAGTAACAAATGGGACTCTTACCGGTTCCTCTGCTGAAGGGATATTAAATATTCGTCATGTTTTTCATCAAAGTCAGTCACCATGTCTTAACATAAACCTGAAATGAGAATAATGGTCACACTGAATGATTTATTATGGAGTACCACTGGTTTTGCACCCTCAATAGATGAGAAGGCTGTAAACTGAAAAACATTCCTCCTCAACCACGCATAAAGCTGTCAGGGCTGTAAATAAAGCTCCTGAAGAACAGAGGAAACAGTAGCTGTTCTACTTATTTTGCAGAACCCCTCACAATCTACTGAAGAACCAAAAAAACACTAAAAATGGAAGGCATATGCTGTAACAAGTTTATAATGGCACACCTGGCAAGCAGGACAACCCAGCTGAAGAGCTGTGCCCAAAGCCCTTGTTGTCAGTGCATGATACAGTGTTGGCTTTTTGCAACTATTGGGATAAAAGTTGTATGTATCATGCTAAAATAGCTTTCCTGTATCAATATAGTTTTTTTCCTTTTCTTGTAATAGCAAAAGTTAAACATAAGATTTTTAAAAATAGCATACTTTAACTACCCACTTAAAATAACAGCCCGTAAATGTGTAATAAAAACGCTACAACTAACACAACAATTATCAACACTCACCAACTGCAAAAAACCAAAACCACCACCCAAATTAAAAATAAAAAAAAAAATTAAAACCACAAGCCAAAAAATACGCTTACTCTAAAAAAGCAAACCCAAAAAGTAGCCATACTAAACAATTCCCAAAAAATTTTAGCTATACATAAAAAACTATAAATATGCAACGAGTTAATGTATTATAAAGTATATTTTTAAAAAGTTCCCAAAACAACCATGTACTCTTAGCAACTTAGCAAACACCCAACCATTTTAACCCTTTACTTTATGTGTCTCCTATTATCTTTATATTAAACCTTTTAAGTTTTACCAAAACAGTAAAACATGATTTTCACAGTCCAGCTGTGGAAGGAATTTTCTGACCTGCTACTACTCTGTTAGGTCAGCTCATCCTACAGCTTGTTTGCTGCTGTATATATATGCTGTTTGAGGCTGTATATATTTGAAGTGTTTAATTTTACCTGGCTTGCCATTCAGAAAACCTGAATTTTATCAGCAATCCTCACCACGCCGCTGCCACAACTTGTGCCGGGGTGTTTTCCCAGACTCTCAGAAGTTTAAATGTGCCACCAGCACGTTTCGTGGAGCTCTGTACCAAAGACAGAACCGTGTTTTGTCTCTTACAGACCGCAGGGCAGCCCAGCCCAGCCCGGCCCGGGATAAAGCCTCGGACACAGCCCCAGATGGACACGGACCCGGGATAAAGCCTCGGACACGGCCCCAGATGGACATGGACCTGGGACAGACCCCGGACACGGCTCCAGACGGACACGGACCCGGGATAAAGCCTCGGACACGGCCCCAGATGGACACGGACCCGGGACGGACACTGACCCTCGGACAGAGCTCCCGGACGGATAGGGACCGGGGAAAGAGACCCCGGACGGACGCAGATCCCGGCGCAGAGTCCTCGGACTCGAAGCCGGGACACGGCCCCCGGGCAGACACGACCCCCGGGCCGGGCCGAGCCTGTCGCTCGGTGTCCCGGGCCTGTTGCTCGGTCTCCCTGGCGACGGTCGCGCCGCCGCCGCCGTCAGTTCCTGCGCGCCGCGGGCCCGGAAGCGGCGGCGGGGATGGAGGCCATGGAGCCGCTGTGGGAGCTGCTGGACGAGGTGGCCCTGGAGGGGCTGGACGGCATCACCGCGGCCGCGCTCTGGCAGCGCCTGGCCGCCCGCTCGCCGCCCTTCCCGCTGCCGCTGGAGCCCGACACGCAGCAGCTGCTCTGGGCCGCGCTCAGCGCCCAGCCCGACGTGCGCTTCTACCTCCTGCCGCGGCCGCGCCCGCCGCTCCGCCTGCACGACCGGTGAGGGCAGCGACCGCCCGGGCCCGGCCCCGGCCCCGGCCCCGGGCCCTCCCGCCACAGAGCCCGCGCCTGCTTGCTGGGCGAAACATGGGCTTGGTGGCCGGGCTAAACCCGGCCCGATTACCAGGCTAGACCCGGACTCATTGCCAGCTAAACCCGGCCGGGCTGCCCGTTCTCGCTCAGGCATTGCTGCACAAGCCCTTCGGTAGCCGGTGGCAGCAGGCAGGGCCGAGAGTGGCTCTGGGCCGCTGTTTCGGTGTTATAAAAGGAATTTTCACTGTTTGGGGGGGTCAGGCATTGGAATAGGATGCCCAGGGAGGTGGTGGAGGCACCATGCCTGGAAGTATTTAAGATCTGGCGCTGGGTGATGGGTTTTAGGGGTCATAGTGGTAGTGCTGGTGGATGGCTGGATGATCTTAACCCTCTCTTCCAATTTTAATGATTCTGTGGATTAGGAATCTGTATATAAATCCTGACTTGATTTCCATTTAAATGACTACTTGCTACTTAGGTACAGGCATGTTTCTTTTATTTCCACTACTTTTCTTTTTGCCACTATATCTTTCATTTTTCAAAGATTAAATCATGCATCTCCCTCCTTCTGCCTTCTGCACTCTGCGTGCTGAAAAGGTTTGCTCATGCTTGAGGAGTACAGCTCTGCTCTTCGGGTTTTTCCAGTTTGGAGGTTTCAAAGGAGATGCATATTTCCAAGATACTTCTTTGCATTTTTCCTTGCTTGGTTAAATATTGGCTCTTTGGTTTTATTTCAGATATGAAGAAATAGACCTTGAAACAGGAATATTGGAAACCAAAAGAGATCCTGTTTCTTCAGATGATATTTATCCTATCCACATGATTTTGGATAACAAAGATGGCATACAAGGTTCCTGCCAGTTTTTTAAAGAGAGAGTAGATATCACTGATCAAATAAGGAAGAAGGATTTGCAGCCTTGTTATACTTACAAAGAAGCTGTTGAAAAGTGAGTGAAATGCTTTATCTGGCATTAAAATACTTCTAAGTTCTAAAATTTAGTCTTTGCTCAATTTGTACAGATTATATGGAAAATGGTGTTTGTGGAGAGACAGGGATTGATCTCTCTGTTTTTATGGAGCCAATAACAGTATACATTATTTTTCCTTCTGTTTCTTAGATGGGGAGAGAGATTAGTCATTGTTGCTTCCCAAGAGCAGCGTTACAGAGCTTTGATAGGCTGGGAGGGAGACCCTGACTTGAAACTCCCTGACTTTTCCTACTGCATTCTGGAGCGTCTGGGCCGAGCTCGGTGGCAGGGAGAGCTTCAGAGGGACCTTCACAGTGGGGCTTTCAAGTAAGTTTGTAACTTGCTCTGGGAATTAAGTCCGAGGTTGTTTTTAAGTATTCTTGTGAATATTTGAACTCTCATCTCTACTGTAGTGTTTCATTCTTACTACCAGGAGTGCCTGGTTCTGGGAGCCTGTTTGGTAGAACTGTACTGGTCTCATGCCTGAGTTCATTATCCTTCCTGATACTTTCTTAGAGAGCCAGAAATTTGTCTGGTGGGTCAATACACAGGTTTCTAATTTGTGGAAGTTCTTGCTTTTTCTAAATAACTTTTTCTTAAAATTTGGGATGGAAGAATGATTATCATTTCCTTTTCTAAATTGTTGTCTAAGTGTCTTACCCAGGTTCTGAAGAGATTCTTGGATGGCCACCTTTTGTCCACAGCATTTCCCTGTGTGACATCTCCTCCACTGAGTGGGAGCCTCAGTTACCAGTTCCCAAAGTAGACCACATATTTTGCTGATGGAGGAGCATTACACACCTTTAGAGAACTTCTGGATGTGTCCTGAAGTTCTGGAGAATATCAGCATTGCTCTGAGGATCCCCTGCTTTTAGTACATGACTGGGTTGTAGCTTGCACACCACCTGGCATTGTTTTTTGCCACTTAGGGAGCTCTTGTAGGTGACTAGGATGATGGAGATAGAGGGAAAGACTTTTATAGGTGCTTTTCTGTCAGTTTGGTGGCCCAAGCCGGCTCACCAAGGAGGGAAGTTAATCCCAAAGCTGTTCCAACGAGGGCAGTGAATGCAGCATAGCCACAAGTTAAAAAGAGAGGATGGATAAGGAGGGCACGGAGAGACAATGCTGATTTAATCCCTCATCAAACCACATCATGACCCTTTGTGCCTAAAGGCTCTAGCTTAAAGTCAGAGGTATTTCTGTGTTTAATTGGATTAACTATGAACATAAATTTCACAGGTTTTCGTAACAGTGGTACTTCCTAACTTTGAGTTTTGAGTCACTTCAAAAATTAGCTCATGTCACTGGGCTGTAGGTAATGTAGGTAAAGTGTTCTGGGTGCTGGATAATTAGAATTGATTTGCAGAAGTTCCTATTGCTATAGATATCTTGCCATCTTTCCTTTAGAGTGGATGCTGGAAAGCTTCATTATCACAGGAGAGTGTTGGACAGGAGTGGTCTGATAACGATGCAGTCCCACGTCATCCGACTGCCGAGCGGAGCACAGCAGTACTCAATCCTGCTCCTGCTGACTCGTTTCCATGTTGATAGGTATGGTTTAAGGGTCTCCTGGGTTCACTTTGACCTTTTACTGACATGAGCGATTGCTCTGTTGTCACAGAACCATCAAAGTTTCCTGGAATTGATGCTTTCCAATTTATTATCTCCTCTTCCAAATGTTGGACGCTTTAAAATTTGTCTTGGGGCTGTAAACAACAGGTTCTTCTAGTGCCTGCTACCTGCCTATTTGAACATAACTATTCTTTTTGTAGCACTAATCATTCTGTTAATTTTGGCTGTTTTCACATAAGCACATTTCTAGTACATTTTTTGTTTTGTTTTCCTATCTTGTTTATGATCAGAACTTGTGCTTCTGTGGGTTGCCAGTGAAGTAACAGCTTGGGCTTAGTCATTGTTTCCTCATTCATGTCTTTTCTTAGAGACAAATCATCTCATGTGCTGTTCACAGGAGGAAAAGAAAACTAGAATTCCTAAACCAATCTGAGAACACTTAGCATACTTTCCCTAGTGACTGACAGTTTCTAAAGCTACAACTCATGTTTATGAAGTTATATGCAAACTTACATGTAAAATAATTCTCTTTTTTGATTAGGAGGAGCAAATATGATATTCTGATGGAGAAGCTCTCAAGTATGCTAAGTGCTCGTTCAAACCAGATGGAAACATTAGGAAACTTGAGGGAAGAATTGGTGAGATTTATTACTCTTTCAAATTCTCACTCAGTAGAATCTAGATGCTGAGTATCAAAGCCACTCATTCATACTACCTGCTTCTAAAGTTGCACAAAATTCTGGGCTAGGATATCAAAAGAAGGATCTTTAAAACCTACCAGATGGAGCTGCTGGTGGTGTTTGTCATAGGGAAGCAGTTCTGTTCCAACCACAGCCTCAGAAGCAAGTTTTGTCAATGGGTGTCATCAAGCACTTCTTTCTTTTCCACTGCTGCTGTTTGTGTGGATGGCAGAGCTGGAGGGATACAACACACTCAAGAACATCTCAGGTTCTGCACTAAAAGGCTTTGAAGTTTCTTATGGATACCCTAGCCCAAAATGCTGTGTTGTAAGAACAGGTGGTATGAATGCTTTTGATACCAGCCAGCAGCAGGTGAAGCTTTTGGGCTGCAGTGACTTTTGCCATTTCTCTGCATCAGGGCCTTTGTGAGAGAACCTTCAAACGTCTCTATCAGTACATGATGAATGCTGGCCTGGCCAAGGTCGTGTCTGTCCCCTTGCAAGACATGAACCCCAGTGGAGGACCCTACAAGACAAAGAAAGGTGACTGGAGCAATGGTTTCCTCTCTTTTTCTGTGATTACATTGATGCCATTCTATCTATGAGCTTCAGATCTTAAATGAAAAGAGGTGTAAATTAAAAATCTTTCCTTGCAATTATGTAGCTAAATGTGCTACTGAAGTTAAAATGCTGCACCCCACTTGAATTAAGCATTTGTTACAGAATTTTAAGGGATGAATGTCATCAAGTTTGTTGGATATCAATGTAATCTGTGGTCTTGGGACCTGATAAGACTGCTCAAGCCAATAGAGAGTAGGAACAAAGCAGTCTGCTGACCTTTCAGGTTGAAGTTAAATGGCAGATCAATGAACTTGACAAAAAAATCCAAAGAGTTATGTTTAAAAGAAGGCTCATTATGAAATAAATTAAAAACTAGGCTGTTCTTGGTTTTGACTTTTCCTGAAAGCCAAGAGAAGGCAAAGCTTCTCTGAAAAGTTTCCTATCAAATTATGGAAGTCAGGTCTTACAGTACTTGGAATTCACAGAACACAGAATATTCTGAGTTTGAAGGGACCTCCAAGCATCATTGAGCTCAGCTTTTAAGTGAATGGCTAATACAGGGGTCAAATCCACTCCCTTGGCATTATTAGCTCTCACCAGGTGAGCTGATACCAGGGTGAGATACTCAAAAACTGCTGTCCAAAAAAGCCACAGTCCGCTCAGGGGTGGTTTAATGCATAACCAGCTTGAATCCAATTTAATTGGTTCACAAGAACTGCTCATAACTTCCAAGCATGTAGTGGAAAGGCAAAGAAGAGCAGGACTGCACGAGGAAAGGGAACCAAAGAAAGCAACTGTTCTCAGAAAAAGATACAGATAAAATTTTTAAAAAGACAAGAAATAATACTGGAAAGTATGAGGAAGGATAGTACCACCAATGGAATTAATGCAATTTCTGAAGGAAATCTAAACCAAATCCTTAATCACAGAAAATCCTAAGAGGCAGATTTGCAGGGTTAAAAAGAAAATAGTTCTGAAAGATGAACAGTGTCTGTTTTAGAGATATAATGAACTGTTTGTGAGAAAAAAAAAAAAATCTGATATGAACTAAACATTGTAAATTACATATATACACTTGTGGATAGGAGTGATCTTAAAGGAGCAAGTGAAAGAGCCAGTAAAACCATGAAAAAATTCCAGAAGATGAGAAAAGAGTTCTGATTACATGGAGTTAGATTAAGACTCTTGATAAGACAAATTCCTTCAAATCTTTTAAGTCTGGGGAAGGGAAATTCTCTGTAAGGAAAGTGTACTCTGAACAAAGAGAAGCAGAGGCAAAAGTAAGTACAGCATCAAGCATGGCTGAGAGAGAAATGACCCAGATCTTTTGAGGTGCTTTGATGAGCTGCAAACTGCAGGAAATAAAACCCAAAAGACTAGACAGCACTCCTAAACAACAGTTTATATGCAGTAGTGAAAGCATTTCACTTCCAATTAAGGTATTCACTTAGAAGACAAGAAAATACAAGTCCATTTATAAACCTGGTGGCAGCCCCCAAAGCAGGGGCGTTTTATGCTCTGTCAGAGATTGGCAGAACAGCAGCTGCATTTACTGCTTAAGTTCGTTGGGGAAAATGCCACTTGATGAATCTTTCACTTGAATGATAATTCCATCTTAAAGATGTAAAAGCTGAAAATCCACAAAAACGCTAGGTATTAAAGGAGGATGAATTAATAGTAGCTGGTTTTCAGCAGAGATCAAGATAGTTTAATCTCTGGAGTTACACAGGAAAGAAGATAGAAATATGGGGGACACACTGAGGATGAATCCAGAGCATCTGCTATGGGAAGAACATTATTGGGCAGTAGGAGCTAAAGGTTTGTTTTAGGGGATTTCTTTACTGTGAGGAGTCTTTTTGTGTTGGGTTTTTTTTTTTTTTCAAATACTGCTTCCAGTGAAAATTAATGTGTTGTAGAAATACTAAGAATATAATAACAGTGTTTGCAACCCTACCAAAATGTCAGCACTTAAATCCTAAGCAGCATCCTAGGGAAAGGATTCAACTCAAGGAGAAATAATGGAATCATATGGCCTGAAGCAGAGTCACATGCTGAAGTGACTGTGAGTTGACTTTGTGTCAGCTAGGCATCAGTAACTGCTCAGATATATAAACACAAGATAAAATTCATCAGCTGAAGCCTTAGTGTTTCCAAGTAAAGCCTTCACCTGGCCTTTTCACAGCAGTGTGTGGCAGAGGAGCAGCGGTAGCTGGAGCTGTTGTCCCCACTGCTGCAGCATGAACTGGCTGCTGCTGCAGCAGCTGCTGAATCACTGCAACTTGCAGTGTCCAGTAACCCAGTTCAGGTTACAGGTGTGAAGTGGTCCAGGAGGAGCTCAGTGATACTGAGGAGAACAGGATCTCAGCTCTCCTGCAGCCATCTGTCTGTCTCACTGCCCTTGGCTGGGAGGTCCCAGTGAGTGGAGAGTTACCACAGCACAGCTGATGGACAGGAACATGCTAAAATGTAGAATTAAATCATCTACAAGAATCTTGTGGGCAGCAGTGTGTTCTGTCCTAGTAAGAAGGAATGGATTTATACCCAGTGAATGATCTCCCAGTGAAATAGCTGTTCTCCAGGTGTAATTCTGGGGATCAGAACTTAATCCCTCCATTGATTCATTTATGCTGTAGAAGTTTCTCCTACTGGCCAGTCCTAGCATTGGCTCAGATGTGAAGGTTTGGAGCACCTCAAAATTCACCTGATTGACAGATTCATACAAAGGGAAAAGTTACGCAAACCTTTCCTAGAAACACTCAGCTCTCTTCAGTCCTTTGTTCCCTTCGCCCTGCTACTTCATCATAAGAAATAAAATTGTTTAAAGCTGTGCACACTCCCTGCACTTTGTTAGGAGTTGTTACTAACACTCATTTTTCACAGGGACCGATGTCATGGTCCGTTGCCTTAAACTGCTGAAGGAATTTCGGAAGAAAATGGAAGATTATCATGATGATGATGAAGAGATCATCACCAAAGTTGTGCAGCCTGTGGATATTGTTTGTGAAAGGGATATGCTCACCCAGGCTTATCAGCTAAGTAGGTGATTTGACATCTGAAGGTTTTCCCATTTCCCCTTCTCCTTGTAGTATAAAAGAAATGTGTATATTGCAGGCGTTTTTTACATTCTGGTTGCTTTTGTATCAGAAAGTGTCAATTTTTCATAGCAAAATGAGCTTTATGTCCAGATTAAACTGGAGGTGCTGCCTTCCTGGAAACTTAGCAGCTACTCAGTACCACCCAGCAGAAACAGGATGTTGTGATGGGATGAGAAAAGATGGAGCAAACAGTGTTCTTTATTCTCCTGTCTCTTTTCCTTTCCAAATGGAGAAATTAATATCTAACTGTGGAAAAGTGCCAAGGGAAGAAAATAATGCATGCTTCTAATTTGAAGCTGCCACCTCCATACATCATTCAGCTGGGCACTGCTTCATGTAAAATTGTGGTTTATGACAGTATTTGGCTGAATGTTATATGTGTGTGTAAAAACGTCTTTAGTTAGTGGGGAATCTTAAATTTAATATTCTGGCATATACTGTTGTTCAGGGAAATGTTAATGTATATCTAAATACAGATATATATGTATATATATATAAAATTCAGACAGATTATTTCTCTGAGATATTTGTTTTTTCTCTTTTCTGCAACAGTTGAAAGTAGAGGAACCAAAGGTATTTCTCAGGCAGAACTTCGCCTGGCTATGAATGTGGGGAAGCTGGAAGCCAGGATGCTCTGTCGTCTTCTGGAGAGGTACAAAGCCGTCAAGGTAAGGCTAAAATAAAACAGTACAGATACTTATTGAAGCTGAAGGTACAATTTTGATAGCTCTGGGAATAACACTGTTAACCTCAAACATTAGAAACAGCAGAGATTTGAGAACAGTGAGAGAGTCCTGGTAAGATTGAAAAGAGAGTTCATTCAGTTGAGTAAAAGGTGTGTGAGGCAATAAGAATTGCGACCTGCTCTGCTCAGAGCACAGAAAGATCTTCTCAAAGACCCTCTGTCCATGTGAAATCATTAATCTACTTGCTTTTTAAAAATACCAGGAAATTCTGGAGCAAAACAGTAACTTCTGTAGGACTTAGGATGATTGAACTTCGTATTTCCAGATATTTTAATGGTTTTTTATTTCAACAGACAAATCTAGCTGGCATGTCTTGCATGCACCCAGCAGTCCCTTTCCACAAAGACAGGATAATTGCCATCTTCCCTCAATAGGGAATCTTTTTAGAAAAATCCTGTAATTCAATAAAAAGAGTTAAAAACAAACTATATAAACCATTAGAATATCTAAACATATTTTTTCCTGGTCAGCTGTGAAAATGAAGTCTTCCCTTATTGATTGGTGAAGTGTGTGAGTTTGCAGATCCTTGAAAGCTCCTGTTGGAGCAGACAGGGCAGCAGCACTTCCAGTGAAGTCTGAGTCACTCAGAGAGCTGCAATGTCCTTATTTCACAATCATTTTTGTTCTGAAAAAAAATTGATTTTCACTCTGAATGCAAACTGATTGTTCTTCCTCAGACTTTTCTCCATCCTACATACTGTAGGTGTTTCGTTCTAATACACTGGTGATGCATATTTGTTTGTTTTTCAGGCACAGAATTCTTCTTGATTTCTCTATCTGAAGAGTTAGGGACATTTTGTTACTTAGAAAAAAAGAATAATATGATATCTTTTGATGGGGGAATAACACTGAGAACATTTCCCATCTGTTGATGCTGGAGAACACTGATAGAATGGAGAAGCAAGGTGGTAAAATAACACTGCAACTGTTTCCTTAGGGCTTTATGGAGGATGAAGGTCGGCAAAGGACAACAAAGTACATTTCCTACATTTTTGCAGAGCAGAGTGATTTAAACCGTCAGTTTGAGAGGGAGAAGGCCAGGAGTGAGCAGTTGGCTACTGTTACTTTGGCCGTGGTGCCAGAAGATTCCCCACCTGTGGAAGATGCATCTCCTGCAGAAGAGGAGGCTGTGGCCTCAGAGTCTGACCATGAGGAAGAAGGGAAGGAAAGAAAGAAGAGAGGAAAAGGTCAAAAGGCCAGCACTGGTTCTCCATTGAAATCATGTGTCCAAGATGATGTCCATCAGACAACTCCAGCCAAAGGTAATCTGGAGAATCTGCAATCTCCAACCTGGAGAACAACCTTCAGTTTTCTTATGGATCGTTTTATTAAAGAACAAGTAGCATGTTACTAGCTTCCATTATGGGTTTTGGTCACATATTTATTTTTAAGCCTATTTGGTTGTTTTCCTGCTTTCCCCCAAACTGTTACCAAGGGTGATAACCTCTGGAGATTTTTCAGGGCTGAAGTGTGGCCTGGTGTCTGTGTGTGTGTGCTGCCTCTCCTGACCCTGTGCCATATCTCCCCTTTCCCCTGAGCTCACACACTGTGCTCCTTGGATATTCAGGGTTGAGATGACTTGACCAACAGCCTTACTCATCTGAGCATTTTGTAATAAAATGTCTTGTCCCCTGAAGTTAGTTACCTCGGCTTCTTCTTTTGTCATTTGGAACATCTTAATGTGAAAGCTACCAGCCTTTGGGGGACATATTTTAAAAATTTATAGTGGGGATTTTTTAATTATTTTTTTTTTACCTGTTTACATGTTCCTACAAGTTCTCTCATAAACACCAATGGAAAAGAGATCTCTATTTTTCTATGTACATACTAAATTCTTATTCTGCTTTGAGTCATAAAAGTTATGTTTCTGGCAGAACTTGAGAATCTTTGAGCCAGAAACTCTCCTTTCTTCAGACAGCAGTTTCTGGATAAATCCTTCATGGCTTTCCAAGCTGTGGAAAGGTTTCTGCATGGAGAGAATTATTTGATGACAAAGAATTCACTTTTTATTTTAATCTGACTTTTGGAGGCTGAGTGCAGATTTTTCAGGGTCAAACCACTGCTTCCAGCAGGGCAGAATATGTGAAAAGTGTAGCAGAATGCTTTTAATGCTACCTGGGTGGATGGGAGAATGCCTCTTAGAGAGAAAGCTGAACAGGGAGAGCACCACAATTACAAGGCTCTTTGCTCTCAAACCAGGCTCAAAGCCAACAGCTGTGAAGTCTCAGGGGAAGAAGCAGCCTTCCCCTCAAATTCTTGAAGATCCTGAGGAGCTCCCAGACAACGTTTCAGGAGATTGTTCTACTTTGGGAACCCTAAAGGAGGAGACCAATGTTTCTACCTGTGCTCATCCCATGGATGAAGATGGAGATGTGGCTGAGGTGGAGGAAGTCAGGCTTGAAGACCGTAAGGTAAGACCACATGTCTTAATATCTTCTTTTTGGTACAGTAGTCTGAACTAAGCTTTGTGCTCCAATAGCAAGACTTCAAACTAGAGATTTTGTATTTATTTATCAAATTGTTCGGGAGTTTTTAAAATTAATTTCAAAGGACATTTGTGTCTTGTCTGCACTGCATTGTAGGTGTAAGTGAAAAATTTTCCAGGAGATAGGAAGGTAGATGTCCAACATACAGTTCTGGGTTAGTTCCCTTGTGCTCTCCAAATTCTGCATTGACTGAATGCATGTCGTAGATTAAAGTAGCACACAAGTGCTGCTTATCATCCACTGTCTGCCTTCCTGTAAGGAGAGATAAGAGAGAATCTTCATCTGAGTAGTTTGTTATAAATAAATCCATGGAAGCTGGGAATTGCTCGGCTGTTGCTGTGTGAGGAGCCCCATTAGGCTGCAGGCACAGGCTGACTGATGTCCCTTTTTGCTGTGCTGTGCTGTCCCCAGAAGCCCTGTGGGCTCAGGAAGGAGAAGCGTTCCAAGGCCGCAGCAGTGGAGAGGCCCCACGAGACGTACAGGCTGCTGAAGCGCCGCAACCTCATCGTGGAGGCCGTGCGGAACCTGCGCCTCATCGAGAGCCTCTTCACGTGAGCCAGGGCACAGCAGCAGGGGGAGGCTGAGCCTTGGGGCTGCTGGGACCACTGGGGCCTTGTTCCTTTCTGCCTTTGCTTGTCCCTGCTGGCACCATTGCTGTAAGGATGGAGAGGGTGGCACAGGGAGGGTGTGAGGGGTTGAATCTCCATCAGCTGTTTGGAAGAGACAATAGTTCCATGCAGATAATTACACAAGAGTGCTTTCATTCATTACATGTCTTATAAATACAGATCAAAGAACTTATTTATCCATTCACAGTTTGTCAAACTTGGGGTCACATTCTAATCCTGCATCCTAACACTTCCCTGCTGCAGGATTCTTACATCTGCATCAGTTTTATCTCTGCATGGTTTCAAGACTTGTTCATGTGTTATTTGGTATGGACTGGAGAAACTCAGGTCTTCATGTCACTCGTCACTGGTTACTGGCATACTAGCAGGGCCCTCAGAGTTTGCTTTTCAGTGCAGTTTTATGTGGTGTGGTTGTATGTCTTCTCCTGACACCCCATCTGAGCTGGACATACTTCCCTAAGTGTTATAATGTCTTTCACCTCCAAAAATAAATGGAAATTCCGGTGCACTGCTGAATCCTAAATTGGCAGTAGTGTGTTGTCACAAATAGGATTGCACCATCCATTTTCTGTGTCAGCACAGAAGATCCTGGCATGTCAGTACACCCAGGGCTGCTTGCTGGAGGAATTTAGTCAGAAATCATGGCCTTACTGTCCTCTGGTCTGAAAATTTTGAAACCTTTTGTCACCTTGTTTAATTACAGAGCATTATAAAATTGGAACCTCATCTGGCACCAGCCTCATCAGTGATTGATTGATTGATTGATTGAGTCACATCCAAGCACAGGCTTGGAAGATATTTCGGGTCTCTGCTGCCCCTTCAGTGCTGCCAACAGGTTGCTCACAGGTTCCTCAGAATTAGTGGAAGTTCTGTCCCCCCCCAGTCTCTGCCAAGGAAATTTATTGGTGTTTCCCTTCCATTTGTTGATTACAGGATGTGGTAATCTTTCGGGACAGCTGACGTCCATGTCTACATTCAGTTATTGCTTCATTCCCTTACTCTCTTCCAGGTCTTTTGCAGAATTGATTCCCCAGGACTGAAAGTGCCCTGAATTAGGGCCTGGGACATTAGTGGGAAAGTGCATGGGAGCAGGCATGGGGAGAGTAAGGTGTGAGCACACCCCTGCTAACTGTGGCAGGGGAAGAAGGAAGAGAGCTGGCTGCACATGTTGGCATAAATGTGTCTGTACCTATGTTGTGAATGCAGGAGTTGTTTCTGTGCTCTGATACCACTGAATAAACCCTTTCTGCCTCAAGCTGAACTGAGCTCACAAACAACTGACTGCATTTGTTAAATCACCACCTAAAAAAGCTGTAGGTTCTCTTGACCTTAGGGAGGCTGCATTCATAATTGCACTGTAGCCATGCCCAGGGGAATCAGGCATTGAGAATTAGCTGTTATCAGAACAGCAGTTCTCCCCTAAAAAGGAAAAGCTTGGCTACAAAGAAAATAGAGCTGAAATGTGAAGCAAAGTTCCCAGTTGTCTCCAGCAAAAGGGAACAGGGAGAAGGGACTGTTAGAAATAGGGAAAGAAGTGGCCATTCACCCCACATCCTCTAACAAACCACTTAGGTAGTTAGAAGCACTGCTGACCATAACAATCAAGGTATCTTTGGCATCTTTTAGACTTCAGAAGATGGTCATGGATCAGGAGAAGCAAGAAGGTGTCTCCACCAAGTGCTGCAAGAAGTCCATCGTGAGGCTGGTGCAGAGGCTGGCGCGGGACGGGCTCCTCAGGCTCTACCGAACCACCATCATCCAGGATGGCATCAGCAAGAAGGTGACAGCACACACAGCCTTCTTCTCATTTCTCACACTGCCCCGGGCCTTTCTGCTGGAATGCAGGGGTGACTTCACTTCTTACAGCAGAACCCACAATGGAGCTTCAGAAGCTTCATGTCAAACTAAGCCACTGGGAGAACCAGATACTGCTTTCCATTATTGGGCTGCAGATAATTGAGATCAAGGAATAGGCCAGAGATCAAAGTCTCTGAATCTCCTTTCCAAGAGGTTCTACTGCTTATCAGTTCTGTGATTCATGGTTCACTCCCTGCACTGCCAGGCTGCCCCAAAAATCTCTTTAAACCCCTTTGAAAGCCAAGAGTGTATGAAAAATCCTAAGTGAGCTTCTGAGTTGAAATTTATAGAATGTCTCCAGCTTTGTTTTTATTTTAAAACAAAAATCCACTGTTAGTGAAGTTAAGGAAATCAGATGTTTGTGGTTGTAGAGCTGAGACTTGTCACTTCCTCTAGTGTGAAATTTTCATAAGCAGGAAATTGAACCCACTGAAAATTACCTGCTGCATAATTAGTGTAGAGCACGTATGAAATCTTACCAATGTGAATTGTGTGTGTGCTTTCAGCAGCAATATGTGTTAACTTGGCCCTGCACCTAATGAGCTCTGACTTCTCATCTATCCCTCTCAGCCTAGTATTTACAAGTCAAAGTATTTGTTTCTCCAATATTTCGGCTTTAAAAAACCCAAACCCCAGGGTTTGTAGAAATGTCGTTAGCAGTTTATTGGTCTGGAGACCATGTACTTTCACCTCTTGTTTAATAGAAAGTTTTTATCCAAATGTGTTGCTGTTCTGTGAATTATTAAAACCATCATAGGATTCATCCATTGCAGCTACTGCTAATTAACTGTTAATCTCAGATAATTTATGCAGCCAATATCTCCATGAACACCTTTTGTCTGTGTTGTGCTGCTGTGAGCAGGTGGAGTTTGTTGTGCATCCCTCAGTGAGTCCCAGTGATCCCCTGGTGAAAAGCGCCATCGAGCAGGTGCGGTTCCGCATCTCCAACTCCAGCACTGCAAACAGGCAAGTCAGGGATGCCTGGGATAGCTTGGGGGAGCTTGGCTTATCTGGGATGTGCAGGGGAAATAAACACAAGGTAAGCAAAAATCCTCGAACAAACAGCCTCTTCTTTAGCGACAGAGAAATGGAAGCATGAAGCTGAGGCAACATGCTGATACCTCCTGAAGTCAGGGAAGAACAGGAACTGAGCTCTGCTTATTTTGTACCTAAGAGCTGTGTGGTTTTACTACAGGATTAAAGTCCCCCTGACGCCAACATCTCAGGACCATGGTGAGGAAGAAAAACAGGGTCAAGAGGCAGTCCCTGATTCAGGAAAAATGCAAGAAGGCTCATGTAAAGCTGATAATAGGCCAGGAAAAACTGATGAAAAGATGGGCATAACACAGCTAAAGAACTATCACCCTGTTACAGGTACAGCCAACTTAGGGGTTTCTGACATCCTTCACCTTCCCATTTATTATTAATAACAATTTTCAGATATCTTCTAACATGCGAATAGAGTTTTTCTCCTCCTATAGAATTAAATTTTATTTATATTAAACCTCTCCAGTTTATCCAATATTTTCTTAGCTGCTTATGTTTTTTACAATTGTGAGCTGGAGCATTTGTATTTACTACTACTACTTTACTATTTGTAACTTATATTTACTTTTAAATGCCTATCTTTCCTTCCAGTTTTCTTCATATTAGTTTTGCACAGGGAGCTGTTTCTCCTGTTCTAATCCTCTTTTTATTTCTATTTGGTCTTTAATCTTCCCTCCCAGTTCCAGGACTTGGACGTTCTCTTGGCTTTCTTCCCAAAATGCCCCGTTTGAGAATGGTCCACATGTTCCTCTGGTACTTAATTTATGGACACCCTTTAAATGAAACACGGCAAAAAGGAGGTGGTGATAGTGAGAAGACACAAGGGCTGGATGAGAATGCAGCTGTAATTGAAGCACAACCAGATGGGACATTAGAAATTGTGACAACTGTGGTGAATCCTGAGACCTCTGCACAGGAGACTGAAGTAGATCTGTCTAATCAAACAGGTAAGAAGTGGCACATCCTGACTACTACAGAGCTTACCATGGTTCCACTCTGCAAAACAGGTAAAGACTGCTTCAGAAAGGGTAAAAATCAAGGGCTTAGAGAATTTTCAGGTCATTTTAGATTTTCAGACTGCGAAGTGCCGGTTGTGTTGTGCCTGAGCGCTCCCAGTGACAGCCCTGGTGCAGGTGTTGTGTTTGGTGTATCTGAGGCCGTTCTTGTTTGCAGTGTACATGGATGACTCGTCCTGGATGCGCTACATCCCTCCCCTCCCCAAGCACAGGGAGTTTGGCTTTGGATGGGCTCTTGTCAGTGACATTCTTCTCTGCTTGCCTCTCTCAGTCTTTGTTCAGATTGTACAAGTCAGCTACAAGGTATGGTACTCTTGTTTTCCTTCAAAATTTGATGATGTCAGCTGTACCTGTAGGCTGGAACAAATATCCCCTTAATTTGTCATAGCAAAACTAGACCCTGGAGAGGAGAGGAGACACTTCAGTCTTTTACAGAAAAAGTAGTTGGTTTCACAGGCTCACTTAAAAAAAAAAGTATAGCCCTATAATACTGCAAATTCTTAAGCTACTATTTTGCCAAGAGCTTTTCATAATCTCACTAAATCCTCTGCCTCATTGATTAACCAGAATAATGTTTAAGCATTATACAAAAGCAGTAAGGTTTGCTTAGAAAATATTTTTATAGCAATTCTGGTAGCAAAGCTTTATACTTGAGGGGATCGTTACATTTTGCATTTTGATTAACTTCTAAAATAATTCTAGGTGGAAGGTCTGGAAGATTTTTTAAATGATCCACTAAAAAAGCACACTCTGATCAGATTTCTTCCAAGGCCAGTCCGACAGCAACTCCTCTACAAAAGGTAGGCAGATGAGTCAAAATAAGTGGCTCTAGAGAGGAACCAGCAGTGGCTGATTGTTTTCTCAGTTATTTCCTGTTTGTGTCAAAGATAACTGTGGCACTCAAGACAAGGATCATCAATCCTCAAAGGATAGTGTGCCAAACTGCATTTTTCTCTCCCAAATAGAAGGTAATAAGAAACTAATAAACAATATTCATGTATGCTGTCAGGCAGTGCTTGAGAGCTGGGAGGTTCTGTCCTTCATAACTCATCAGCAGGATGTTGCTTCTGTATAAAACACACTCCTGACTGCTGCTAAATTCAGAATTTAATAGGGTCTAAGTGTTGCTGTCCTTCATAAATCTTTCCAGAGGTGCCACATTTCGCAGCTCCTGCCTCTCACACATTCAGTTTCTCCTCATACTCTCCATGGCACATCTGCCATGGTTCATCATTTTTCTTCCAGAAGATGTAAAACTTGATATTGCACTGAAGAAAGGAAAGTGATTTGAATGTGTGGAATCAAGAGCACCATGTTAGTTTTCCCCAGAAAGCCACTGCTGACAATTTGTGAATGGTTGGAGGTTTATATAACGTTTTCCAAAAGTGCAAATGTTCCTTTGGTGAGGGAACAGAGCTGGGCAGTATCAGCAGCCAAAGCCCATGGAGAGCCCAGATTTACAATTCCTAACTTATTGCTAGCTCTTAGAAATTAGAAACTGGATTGTTGGCATTTTCTGAAATCTGCAGGCTCCATCTGATAGGTTGATGCAAAACAATGTGACACATAATCAAGCTGTCACTTCAGCCTCCATTCACTAAAACTTCTAACTAGGCCAAATTTCTAGGCTTGATCTTTCTGACCCCCACAGAAAATTCCTGCCAAAATCCAACTCCCATTTACTGCTTTTAATTAGATCTTAGTGAAGTTAAATATGGGCAAAGCTAATTTTTTACAAACTGTCTCAGAAACTAATTCTTGCAAGTGATTCCTGCAACTGCCAGAATTTTGCCATGGATGTAGGGATGCAGCATGGAAAATGCTGCACTTTTTGCTCTGCCAAAGCTTTGAGCAACTGAAAGCAGTTTCTTGGAGCAGTAATTTTAAACAACCTGAACTCCAAGAATCATTGCCCAGTTCTTCATACATGCACATATGAAGGGCTGTATTTAGCAGTCATGTTTTATTACTCCTGTCTTCTTTACATAACATGAAATTGTCTGCAGATCTGCTGTTAACCATATTTAATTCATTTTTACATATGTTATTTCTGGCTAATTTTCTTTTTTATTAGCAAAATTTTGCTGGATATTTCACTAAAATATTGGGTTTGTGGTTTTAAGAAAGGAAATTTGGACCCTTGGGGTATTACATGTTTTCCATAGGCTGACAATTCAAGCAAAAATACCACTTCAGAAATAACTCTCTATAATAATACATATTCCATGACTCACTGGTTTGCTGAAAGCTTGGGTTGCTGCATGAAAATGTTGGATTTTCTAGTATCACTTTTCTGTTTCCATGAGTGCTAATTGTAGCACTCCTACCATTCCTACAGGAGATACATCTTCTCAGTGGTAGAAAACCTTCAGAGATTATGTTACATGGGACTGCTGCAGTTTGGCCCAACAGAGAAGTTTCAAGACAAAGACCAGGTAAATTAAAAAAATTTAGAAGGCAGTTCTTCGTGAATTTTTCAAGATCTGGGGTTCGTAATTGCCTTAAATGAAGTACTGATGTTTCACATGGATGTGCAAACCTCCAGATCCAAGTGATCCTGTAAATTGTGCAGATATTTTTCCCCTCTTTCTCTGGAAGGGAACTGCTCAAATGTTTAATGCTGAACACTGTGCACAGTAATGATCCAGGAGGTCCCAGATGGCAAGACTTAATGAAAAATGAGCATAGCACATTCTTTTCCATCAAGGTGTTAAGCTTGGGTGTCTGACACAGAAGAAGGCACTGATCAGAGTAAAATAATGAGATTCATATGCATCTTTTTATATACAGAGCACCTGCAAAGGAGAAAGCAGATAAGACTTTATGAGGTTAAGAAAGGTAATGAGGCCCCCAAACACATCCATTCAAATCCCAAATGAGGACTTGCAGGAAATAACCACTCTCTGGAAACTTGGAACATCCTGTGCATAAGGGTGAAAAGAAACTGTTCTAAATCTAGAAAGGAAGTTTCAGGGGAATTTGGGAATACAGTGCAATAGTGAGGGAATGGGTGTGGCCTATGTCAGAGCAGTGGCTAAAAACAGGAGACAGAAACTGTCCAGTCCTAGCCCAGCTGGTGTGTCCTGTTAATCAGCAGTTTCAGTGATGTTTAGAGCCTGAGCTGTGCTGTGTCTGGCAGGTGTTTGTGTACATGAAGAGAAATGCTGTGATTGTGGACACCACCAGCTGTGACCTGCACTACAACCTGGCCCAGAGCAGCCGCCCCTTTGAGCGGCGCAGCTACGTCCTCAACACCCTGCAGGACGTGGAGAACTTCTGGTTTGATCTGCAGTGTGTCTGCCTGAACACACCCCTGGGTATGGCACAACTGAACCTCCTGAGCACCCTCACCGACCCTCCTGAGCACACCATTCCTCTTCCCTTCCTAACACCTGAGCCAGGCTCTGTTTTCTCACTTCTGCTGTTTTGGAATGTTGTCCAATGCATCAATGAAAAAAAAAAAAATTGGGATCTGTGTCCATGTAATTAATTCTATGAAGCTGTGATGCACTTGCGTTCATGGCAAAGCACTGCTGCCCTGTTGGAAGTGTCAAAGTTGGCAGTAGCCCTTCTCTTGAGAAGCAGGCATGTTGTATTGAGAAGGGGTAAAAGTGGCAGTGCTGTGTGGGAGCAGTAGTTTGCCAGAGCAGGGTGGATTGAAGATAAGGTGAATTCTGAGTTGTCATGCTGAGAGTGAAACCCCTTTGTCTGTCCAGGAGTTGTGCGCTGCCCTCGGACAAAGAGGAGCAACCTTTCAGGGGAGGAGACTGCCCTGGATGTGGACAAGGAGCAGGAGTCAGCAGTGAACAAACACAACCTGGAAAGAAAGTGTGCCATGCTGGAATACACCACGTAGGTCACCTTGACCCTGAGAGCTGCTTGAGCAGGGCAGGCAAGAGCTGTTCAGGTGTTGAGGATGTTACTGAACAGTAAAAGCACTTGAGCATCTCAGCTGGGTGTTCTGAGGAGTTCAGAGGTGAACTGAGTGAAAGGAGTTCTGTTTCACGTTCCCAGTAACTTGTGCTGGAGGGATGGGACAAACAGATTGGGATTTCCTTCCAGAGCAGTACAGATGTGTAAGAGTTCTGAGAAGAGCAGAGTTGGGAGGGAGGGAATGCTTCTCAAGTACAGTGAATGCCAGGAATAACAAATTTGAAGGTTTTCTGTTCCTATGCTTTATACCATGGTCTCTCAAGTAGCTTCAGCAGCTCCCCAGTGTCACAGTCTGACTCCTGTCCCTTTGTGCTGCACTTGGCTGTAATTGGTTGCAGATTAATTTCTAATGTGCACTGTGATGTGGAGGTGATCTCTGGAGCATTTAATCTTCTGCCTAATCACACCCAGAATACCTGGGAGGGTTGCATGCTCACAGCCATGCAGAGCCTCAGCTAAATTTTTTATATTGTGTTGTGCACTGTGGTTTAGCTCTGTCAATATTCTATTCTGTTTCAATAAACAGTCTGCTTAAAAGTATTTTCAGTTAGTTCCATGTTGCAGGTAGATATATCAAGTTACCTTAAAAAAATATAATGGAGTTGAGGGACCAAATTCCACTGATCCTTGTTTGAACTTCTGCATATGGTGTCTTTGTGTGGCAGTAAATCTTTTAAATTGGATATCTGGTTTTTTACTTGCAGTTAGGCTGGGGATGACTGTGACATCTCTGAGAAAGAAACAGTTTTGGGATGTAATTGATGGTGTAATATTACCCCCTAAACTGGGAGGGCAAGGGGAGAGTTCTGCACATTGCACACACACCAGGGAAAAGCATTGAGAAGGAATCTATACAAAATAATTCTGTGGGTTTTGTTCCTCTTGCTGGTAGAGGCAGTAGAGAAGTGGTTGATGATGGATCCATCCCTGGAGATGGGCTGGGAGCTGCAGGTCTGGATTCCAGCTTTTATGGACATTTGAAACGCAATTGGATCTGGACAAGCTACATCATCAACAAGACCAGGAAGGTGGGTGCTTTAAAATTTATACATTGTAGGGACTTCTCCAAATTTTAATGTTCCTAATGTTGAGGTAGTATCACCAAATTCTTACTGTTTGCATGCTCTCAGTAAAGGTTTGCAGCACAGGAACAAAATGAGTGCCAGATGTTCACAAATCTTGGTGCTGAAGTGAATGAAAGAATTGGACATAAATTGTATTTGAAAACTGAATTTGACAATAAATTTGTTAGTACATTCAACCAAAGGAGAAATACTTCAATGAGCGAGCAGGTCGCATTACTTGGTGGTTCCACTTGCCTTTCTGGAATGTAGATGTTGTCAGACAAAAAGCAAAATATCCTAAACAAAGAAATACACAAGGAAAAAAATAAAAACAAAAAAAATAGGGAGGCCAACACATGCAAATCAGAATTCTGGCTAATGTCCTGTCTCTGATAGAAGCTTGTAAGAGCAAGGGATATTTCCTCAGAATGCTCTCCCAGCTGTCTGCAATTTTGGCTTAAGGCCATTCTAAATCTGAGGCTGATGTTTATATGTAATAGCTTTTTTCTTTTAGAATTAATTTGTCTGGTTTTTGAGCATATAGAAGCCTTTACTATCCCCAGCCTCCTGTGGCAAAGTGTTTCAAATTCCTATGTGCCACAACCTCCTTTTGATGCTTAAGCTCCTCAGTAATTGTAGAACTAAAGGAAGCTGTGAAAAATACATTCTTTGTTATTCTTACTATTTCTCTAGATTTTTATTAACATCTCTCATGTCTCTTGAATTCATCTCCTTGTTTTTAAAACTGACATTTACAATTCTCAGCATGGAACTGTCCTGTTTTTAATCATCCTTGTTGCCTTTATTTTAACCCCTGATACTTCTACCTGTCCTTTTTAAGATGGAAATACAATCTGAGAATTTAAGATGCTTTAAGGTTGTGGTCAAGCACAGATTTTTACAGCTACTTAGTATTGTTTTACTTCCCTAAGAATTCCATACATTTCCTTTGCATTTTCACGATCACCAGGCACTGAGCAGGGACTTCACAGAACTGCCTGTAATTACTCTCCCCTAAGCAGTGCACAAATCAGAGCCTATCAGTGCATATAAAATTAGAGTTGCTAATTTATTTCCCTCAGGCAGAATCATTTCACTTTTAATTCTATCTGCTCACTGTTGAGCAGTAACACAACCTCCAGCAGCTCTTTGGTCTCTGCTTTCCTCTCCACATCCTGTGACCAACTTCTGCCCCAGTGAAGTCCGCACAAGAGAAATGGGTTTAGCAGAAAGTGGCAAAACTCCCAATACATTGCAGTTGGTTCAGGCACAGATTTAGGATGGGTAGAATGTGCTATAGGAGGCATTTACTCAGTGTTTCTGTTTGCATTTTAGTTTTGTGCTTTTCAGAATTCCTTTGGAATGTAAAATGCTTTGGAAAAACACTGTTGTACAGCAAACTCTGCTCAGCCTCTTCTAGCAATGAAATAATCAAGCATTTCTTGTCCAGTAATTACTGCTTTTAAACTTGAAGATGTTTCTAACCTTCACAGTCTAGTGGTCATTCCGGTGGGATTTAAGAAAAGCTCTGGAGCCGTTCTAATGTGTGGTAGTAATAATGCAAATGAGTCCTTGGTTACAGCCATGGATCTTTAAACTGAACATTTGTTTCTGACACTACTCGGATTATAAGAGTAGATTGTTGTTAAAACCAGTGCACCCCTTTTGTATGTCACCTTTTTTAAAGTTGTGTTGTCTTAGGAAAATACAGTTTCTGAAAATGGACTGACAGCAAGACTCCAGACCTTCCTCACCAGACACCCCCTGCCACTCAGTACTGGAGGTAAGGAGCTGAGCCACAGCTCCTCCTGCCTTGGTCAAAGCCAGCATGAAGGGTGGGGGTTGTTCTTGTCTCCTTCCAGTAATCAGGGATGCTCCTGGGGCACTAAAACAGATAAATTATTTAATTCCCTATTACTGGCTATTTGGAACAGTAATTTTTTATCTAGTATTGATGACATGGGTTGGTCCTGTTTTCTTACAATGATCTAGGATGCTTCTGGGGCTGTAAATAGATGTGTAAATAATTTCTTATAGAACAATCATTTCTATCCTTTTCAATTTCTGATGTGCAGTTTGCAGAAAGTCCAGAGGGACCAATGTTTTGTAGCACTGTTATCCAGCCTGAGGAGGAGAAAATGCTTCAGGTTGAATGTAAAACCTCAGCTCTGTTCCCTTGTGTTTGTGCACTGTAAACTAGACTTAATTACTTGATGATTCCTCATTAATGTAGGAATTTATTCTGTGAGCTGCTGAGAAGGGGCATGAAATGTCAAGACTAAGGAAGAGCAATTCTGAGAGGGCATCTGTCTTCTAATTTACTGAAATTTGTCATTTGATCTCTGTACCTTAACATTGTAGAATGTCATTGCTATAAAGCTCAAATGCTGTAAATATGTGTCATTTTAGGCAACAAAATTAATATTTTGGGAGAAGCAAAGGTAGGATCAGAATCACTTATCCAGAAAGAGGAATGTATTGAAATAACTAAAGAACCAACCCAGGATCGAACGAAACGAGTGAGAGGTGGAAAAAGCCAAAAGAGGAAGAGGCTTAGGAAAGATGTTGGAAAGAAGACAAAGAAGAAAAAGAAAGGTAAGAAACAGAAAAAAAGCTGCATTCATTACTATGGCTAGGCCTGCAGGAAGCTGCTGTGGAAAGGAGGGTGTGGAACAGGGCAGCTTTGTGGCTGTGGGTGGCCTCAGTCAGTGGCTCAGGTGTCCTGGGGAGAAGAGCAGCACGTTGTGCCCGTGAGCTCTGTGTGAGCCACGACTGCACAGTCATCATGGAGTCTGTGCCACAGCAGCTCCCTGCAATCTATTATCAGCTCTTGATAGCTGGCTTAGAGATTCCTCATGGAATGATGCTCTAGGTTGTCAGTTTGCCAATTAAAGTGTTCATTTTCTCATGCCTGGGAGAGCTGTTGCTGCATTTCACTCCTAGACTGCAGCTTCCTTCCCTGCTCATCTCTCATCCTTACAAACTTGAACTGGTGCTGAGCCTGTGATGGAGGTTGGAGTTAATCAGAATATGAAGTGCTGAGATCAATGTCTTTTCTTGTTTCCCTGGGTTTGTCAGAAGAGGATTCTGCAGATAAAAGCAAACGGCTGCGCTACCACGACAAGGCAGACCAGAGTGCCCTGCTGAGGATGACGCGGCTGCGCGTGACCTGGACGGTGCAGGAGGACAGCCTGCTCATGCTCTGCAGGATTGCCAGCCACGTGCTCAATGCCAAGGTGCTGAGCACACCCAGGGCACCGAGCTGCTGCATGCACATTGCAGCAGCCTGGGCTTCGTGCTGCTCTCACACAGAGAGCTTTAACTGCGGGCACTTGTGTTCCTCCCGCAGGTGAAGGGGCCCTTTGTGCCCTGGCAGGTGGTGAGGGACCTCATGCACTCCAGCTTCGAGGAGTCCCTGGATAAAACCTCCCATTCCGTGGGACGGAGAGCCCGCTACATTGTGAGAAACCCACAGACCTACCTCAATTACAAGTAAGAATTGTTCTGTGTTCTAGATACAAGCTAATTTCTCCTGAAGGGACATGGTCCTCCTACGCATTTCTTTTGTTTCATGTCACTTAAAAATTTCATCTTCTTTGCACCCTGCTGCTGTCAGAGCTGTTTTGAGCTGGGAAAATTTCAGCTCTGAGCAATACTTTCAATTGTATCTCTTGCAGAGTTTGCCTTGCTGAGGTTTACCAAGATAAAGCCCTCATTGACGATTTCATGAATAGAGAAAATAATTATGAAGATCCACAGGTAGGAGGGAAGTATTCCAAAAGTTCATAGAGTACTTTATGCTGTCCGGATTGCTGGGTACTTGCACTGTGATTTCATGTCTTTGAACCTTCAGCTATTTTAAAAATAAAAATGCAGCATCATTGCTGGTTTGGGAGCAAAGTGGACACAGGGCAGCTTTCCAAAGGCACAGAAACAGCTGTGCAACAACCGCTGTGTTTTCAATGTGCTTGTTTATAAACATCCATGACTAAACATCTCTATCTGCTGATTCTTTTTTTATCCTTTCAGTCACATTGTTGTCTAAGCAAGAAAACATTTTTGCTCTGTAATTTCTATTTTTTATTCCAGTTGTATGTTGAACAGTTCCCTTAGCTTCTCTGAATGAGTGCAGGAACACAAGCAAATTTTATGACTTTACTTGAGCAGCCAAAAGATTTCATTTATTTTTTTTCCATTTAAATGAGCCATTATTTCAAATTGAAAAGTTGTTTACACTTTAAGTGCAAACAATTCCATTTTGAATTTCAGAATTTTCTCAGAACTGGGACAGTGTCACAGCAAGATCATTTTTATCCAGGAATGACAGTTCATACCATTGTCAGAAAAGCCCATCAGTTCTGTCATTAGATTCATGTTGTTTAAGGAAGAGCAGTTGTTCATTGATGAGACATCACTAAAATAAATATGTGTCTCCATCCCCAATGTCTGTCTTTGGAAGCAAATAGAAACTTGTTTCCAGAGAACTTGTTTCCTCTTATGTAACAGGTGTTCTCCAAGCCATGATTGTGCAAACAGACTTCATGGAGAACATGGAAAAGCCTGCAGGGCTTGAGCAGAAGCTTAAACATAGCTCTAGCAAGAGATCTTGCTGTTAATTCAGGAAATTGTCTTAGAACATATGTTCATGGTGCTTGGCTTGTAGCTATGAGGCTGATTACAGATGGAACCTGCAACTGTTCACTGAATCAGCAGACACAAACTGCCTTGCCTTGGCTATTGGACTGCTTCTGACTTCAGCATTCTGCTATTGCTACAAGAATTTTCATGCACACTTCAGAAGTAGACGGGTTTTTCTCATCTAAGAAATTGAGATTGATGGCATTTCTGTCTCCCCTTTTCAAAGGTTTGTGCTCAGGAGTTTAAAGAGTTTGTGGAAAGACTGAAAGAGAAATTCAGTTCGACCCTGGGGAATCCCAAACTGGAGATTCCTGACACTCTGGAGGAACTCTTTTCCAGGTACTTTATTCATGGTGCTTTTGGCTCTGCACATGGGGTGAGGCAGTGAGAGGGGACAGCAATTCAGAGCAGGTCTCTTCTCTGGGCCTGATTTACACTCTCTGTACCCTTAGTAAGGAAAGAAGTTCTACTAAATACAACCTGCAGTGTTTCTTGCATATTTGCGCTTCCTAAATATATCTAAGTGATTTTCAGTTATTTGCACAATTTGGCTGATTTAAAGCCATTCTTATTGCTAAATAAGACTTTTAAACCAAAAATTCACTACAGCAGATTTTCCTAAATTGTCAAGTCCTCAACCTTGGTGTTAGAGATGTTGCTACTCAGGTGTAACTTTTCATTGCAGTAGAAGTCTAGCATTTTCCAGATGAAGTGGCCCCATTTTCTGTCACAATTTGTAGCTGGTTGCTCAGCTGAATCATCTCAGTGCTGCTAAAAGTATTGACAAGGAAGAGCACTCAGCCTTGTACAGCATTCTCCAGCTCCAGGTCATTAAGCTTTTTCATGATGATTAACACCTGAAGAGCAGTGTGGAAAAATTCTGTCTCTGACCATTTTATGATAATAAATGTAGCACCTCTGTAATTTTTCTTATTTTGGGAAGAGCTGTGCATTACAGCAAAAGTGCTGCTGGTGGTAACTGGAAGTCCAAAACCTCAATAAAATGACAAATCCTTTCAGTGCTGGAATCCTGTCCATTGTTTTATCTCCTTGTCAAGAGATATTTGAGTGAGATTGAGATAGATCTGGACAGTTCTTTTCCTGTCTGACCCTTGTGCTGAGGGCTGCTGGAGCAGACAGTCCCTTGCACTGACCCAGCATTTGCCTCATTAGCAGTTATGCTCATCAGGCTCTGGGCTTCATGGCTGGTGCAAAATCACAGAATTTCTGGCTCCAGTGTTCTCCTTTCTCTTCCCTTGACTAGGTTTCGAGTGCTGGCTATTGGAGAAGACACAAATCAAGGCACCAAAGAGGATAATCTGAGCAGGTGAGCAGCAGTAGCACCATTTTCCTCATTAGGACCAGGCCGCATAGCCCCTCCCATTTGTGGAAGTCATACAAAGAATGTCCTAATTCAATGTTTTCATCTGTTTGTTGCAGTCTATACATTTATTAACAGAAAAATACTTTGACAAGACTCTAAGGACCTGTTACCTGTTAGATTTGGTAGATAAAATGGTAACAGAGATGACCTCAAAATGATTTTATCACTGGGACAACAAAGTACATTTTCTATATGGTTGTTGTATCTTAAGAGGAGGAGATGTTATGAGCGAGAACTTTGTGTCAGATTATCTGGACTGATCCAAAAATTAGGGGTGGGAGGTGAGAGAAAATGTAGCAGATTCCTTTACATGAAAGTTCCTCAGCTGTAGGATCTTGTGCCTCTATTCTTCTATTTCAGAAGCAGGTGATGAAGTTTGTAGATTTTTGTGTTGCTTTAATGAACCTCATGTTCAAAAATCACCGAGAATAAGTATTTTTTTCTTTTTTCTTTCAGTATTTATGATATTCATTTTCTAGTGCTGCAGAATCTGATTCAGAGCACACTGGCACTCTCAGATCACCAGATGGAATCTTGCCAGTCATTTCAGGTACAGTGTCTGGACCAAACTTTACTACTCATAGAAACATGGAATTGTTTAGGTTGGAAAAGACCTTTAAGATCAAGTCCAACCATCAGCCCAGCACTGCCAAGGCCACCACTAAACCATGTCCAAGTGCTACTTCCACATGTAGCCTTACAACCGTAGTTTCTCCTCCCTCCCTTGGCACATTCCTTTTTCAAATGGGCGAAAAGAAACCCAGAAATTTGGATTTGTATCCATTCTGTGGGGAGTATTCTGCTTTTAGGAAATTATATATTGTAGGAAGATTTTCAGTTTGTTGCTTTCTCTTTGAGAATGAGATTGCAAGATGTGAGGTTGAAGCAATCCCCTAAAACTACATGAAATAATCACGTCACTTCCAGTGGGTCAAGCTTTGGTGCCCACCTGAGCAGCTAGAATGTTCTGGAGGAGCTATCACAAAAACAGTCCTAATACCCAGCTGGCACTGGTGTTGGGGGTCCTCTCCTTCAGTGCTGGGGACTTCAGAAAAAGATTAATCAGTCAAGTGCTTAATGTCAAAGTTCAAAGGGAGTTTAACAGCTCATAAGCAAGAGTGGAGCTGGACAGCCAAGCTCTCAGAATCAAGTGTTCCTGCTTGAAATGAGGGGAACAATTTACCAAGATGTGTGGCAAGGAGCATTTTTCACATCTCTAATTACAGTGGGAGCCTGATCCCATTTTGAATATCAAGTGTTCTGCAGTATTCAGTTAATTTAATTGGCATTTACCATGGCAAGTCTGGAAGGCCATAAAAGGAACAGAGGAGTGAAGTGAATTTATAAAGATAATTTTCATTCTGGCTTGTGTAAGTGCCTGTGACCTGGAGCAGGTGTGCAGAGCTGTCACTGAGGGTGTCTTGCAGACATTCAGGCTGTACCAGGAGTACAGGGATGACATCCTGGTGAAGGCTTTCCTGGAGTGCCAGAGGAGGAGCCTGGTGAACCGGCGCAGGGTGAACCACACGCTGGGGCCCAAGAAGAGCCGTGCCCTGCCCTTCGTGCCCATGTCCTACCAGCTGTCCCAGAGCTACTACAGGTGGGTGCCAGGGGGGCACTGCTGGGCTTGAGCAAAGGAAAAATGTGGGAAGATGGCTTGTAAGCATAGTGTAAGAAGTCTTTCCCAGGGAATTACAGCTTACCAAGGAGTAGAAACAGCCTTGCCTGCCCAATGAGTTTCAGTGTTACAAAAGAATGGGTTAGCTAGTCAAGAGTTAGTTGGAGTTTGATCTTGAGACTCAGAGCCTGCTGCAGTTTGGGATGGAGCCTGCAGGCTGTGCTGTGAGGAGGAAGGGACATGCAGTCATGCAAGGGACAGACAAGGTAAGAAGATGCTTTGTGAGGGACAGGCAGGGTAAGGGACAGGTTGGGGTTTAGCCAATCATGCAGAGAGGAGAGAAGGAATCCATCCTGTGTGGAAGCTGCCTGTAAGAAAAGGAGTCAGAGTTATGTGGAGCAGCTAATGAGGAAAGGAGTCAGAATTGCTTGAGAGAAGTCCACTGAAAGAAGGCACATAAGATTTTTAATAAAGGACTGGTGATGATGCCATAGTGATGACATAATTACTACAGGAAAAATCTACCTAAGCATGGCATGGAGATGACAACACACAAGTGTCCAGAGCAGGGAGCCTTCAGCTGAGGTGCAGAGGAAGGTGAAGGTGATACCACATCAGTCATGGGGAACAATCAGGGCACTCAGGGAATAGAGCCAAGGGTGCTGGGCAGGACTTCAGAGACACGTGGAGAGGGGAGGAGATGGAGCAGCACAGCTGCAGATGTGGTGGGAAGATTTCTTTAGCACTCCTGTGAAGCAGAAGATGATACCTTTGCTTTTTATTTGCTGTATGCTACCTGACCTTTACACAGTGCATAAACACCTAATGTTCTGGAACTAGTAAAAGGTCTGAGAAAGCAGGTGTGGAAAGGGCTTGGTCACCAGCTCTAGCATGAAACTTAAACTGTTTGACTCATTTGTATTACCTTAATTGTAAAACTCATTCTCAGTCTGAGCAGATTTTGAGGGATTTGTGCTTCTTTGTGTTTTTGTGCAGAGTTTTTACATGGCGCTTCCCCAGCACCATCTGTACAGAGTCCTTCCAGTTCCTGGAGAAGCTCAAGGATGCTGAAAAATCAGACCAGCCACACAATTTCTCATTTAAAGATGAAGAAAATGCATCATCAGAAGGCATGGTGGCATTTCCTATGGATGGCCCTGGTGGCCAGTGTGTGGCCATGCTTTCCCTTTTCTCTCTGGGACTGGTGGCTGTGAATGTGAGAATCCCAGAGCAAATCATCGTGGTGGACAGCTCCATGGTGGAAAATGAAGTGATAAAAAGGTAAATGCTGTTATTTCTGTTAGAGAATATGCTTTGGGGATAACTTGAAGGAAATTGGACAGGAATTGGCATTTCCTGCACTGCACTGTGGCATTTTGACTGTGCTGTTGTTCAGATTTTTATTTCTGAGGAGGTGCTCTGAAGAGTTTATGGCGCTTAAGTCAGTGCCTGTCATTACAGCCCTGAGCTGCATTTGGCTTCACATGCAACATTTCAGTTGCTTGGCACTTCAGTGCCATCAGAGCTGACATGGGAAGGAGAGCACTGGGTGCTCCAGGAGATTTTCATTGTGCCCTGGCATGTCACAGACTGAGAGGGTTGCTAACGAGGTTTCAGCTTTATCAGTGGAACCTCTCACCACAGCAGTGCTTCTGTGCACTGTCTCCTCCTGGATTTCATTTTCCTGTAAGCCTGCAGTAATGGCATAAACTGAAACTGTCCCCAGGCAGTGATAGCCTGGGAGCCCTTTTCCTTACAGTCATGATGTTCTTTCTTAAAAGTGCAACTAAAATCTTTTAGTAATTTGACCTGCTGCTTTCTATTGTGAATAGACATGGAAAATACTTTGTTCTCTTTCTCTTTAGAGCAGCTTAATACCTACTTAAGGATTGTTATAGTGGTCCCTCTCCCATAACATGCTGTTCTTTAAAATGAGCAGCTTCAGTTCCTTCACTCTATTGATGTTACTCAGCTCTCTGTATTTCTCATTATTTTCTTCTGCACTGAATTGGGGTCAAAAACCAAATGCCATGCTGTTGCTGGCACCTCTGTGCTAGTTCCATTCTGTTAGATAGGTGAAACACCTGCTAATGCATCCCAAGATTCTGAAGGGCCATGGTCTTGCCAAAAAAAAGCAGCCAACCCCCCCCACCCCCAGTGCAGTGATCCATGCACCACTTAGGATTCTTGTGACTCACCTAACAAGCTTCTTTTCCTTTTTCTGGCTGAGTGTTCCCTCTCAGTGTGGAGGGACAGGTGCAGAGTACTGTAATATAAAAAACATGCATTTGTCATAGGGAATTGCTCCCTGCTCTATTCCAGGCTGACTCTCCAGTGTGCTAGAGATGCTCTGAATGCAAATCCCAGCTTTCCATACATTTGCAGTGTCCTCAGTTGGGTGATCCTGTGCAAGCTCATTAACAAAAATACACTGAGCCCTGGACTGGTCCCATTGCTGAGTAGGGGCATCTTGAGTGGTGCACTCACTATTTTTTCTAAATTATGTTTTCCCTTTCGATTTTAAATTAAATATGTTTTAAAAGAAGGTACTCAAAGTCTAATTCATCCTACAAGAGGCTGGAAGGAACCTTTTGTTGTCCCTGGCATAATCTGCTTAAAATAGAGGTAACTTTGAGTTAGATCAGGTTGTTCAGAGCCTTCAGTTTTATCCATCATGGCTCTTGTCATGTCCTGGAATAAACAGTGTTGGTTTAACTAAGTTTGTTTCTGGGAAACCCATCCTGGCTGCTACTGCTGTTGTTTTCTTTACTTGGGGGATGTCTGCAGTTTGGTTTTTGGTGGGTTTTTAATTATTATTTTTGAAAGTAACTGAAATCTGTAACTCTCTCTCCTCTGAAAAATAAACAGTCTTCCCCATCCTGCAGCATCCCTCTTGCTCTCAGTGTCTGACAGATGTTCCCTCAAGGTGTAGCATCTGCTGAACCAAAGAGCTTCAGTACTGGAAACTGAGATATTTTGGGTTCATTTCAACACATTTGCAAAAAAAAAAGAGTTTCCTTTTCTAGGAACCTTTAGTGTGTTTCCTTTTCTGTAGTTCTTGTTCTCAGTGCTCTAAATGAGCCTGGTGTAGACACTGCCCCAGCTGTGCAGGACTAAAGCCCAGAGCACAGGAGCTCTGTGTCCTTGCTCTGCTCAGTGTCATGAATCACTTTCTTCTTTTGGGAAAAAACCCAACAAACAATTCCAACCTCCTGTGTTTGCTGTAGCTTGGGAAAGGAAGGGCTGGAGGATGACGATGACGACGATGACGACTTGGACGACAGCGCTGCAGGCAAACGCAGAATCGAAGTGAAACCTCGCCAGGCCTCTCACACCAATTATTTACTGATGAGAGGCTACTACTCCCCTGGCATTGTGAGCACTCGCAACCTGAGCCCCAGCGACAACATCGTGGTCAACTCCTGCCAGGTGAAGGTCAGGCTCAGGTGTACCCCCATCCCAGGAAGGCTCAGCTCTCCAGGTTAGTTGTGTTTGGCCTGAAGTGCACAGAAGTGGCTTGGAGCAGGAGAGATGGTGAACTCAACTGCTGAGGAGTTGATTTAAACAAAGCCTCCTAGCAGGAACATTCTGTTTTCATTACATATCAAATTTGCAAGGCTTTCTCTCCTGACTTAAAACAGATGGCTGACTTAGGCTTTTGTTGGTAACAAGGCCTTGCCTCTATTTCATGTTGTGTTAAACTATTACTGTACTCTGTCCTCTGCTCTGTTACCCCTCTCCAGGAGGTTTTTCAGTCCCTTCCACAACTTAAAATACCACATGATGTCACAGCCAGGCTTTCTCTTCTGTAAAGAGAAAAGAAAATCTTTCCAAGCTGCATGAACAGAAATTCTCATTTAAGTTGTCTCATGCAAGTGCCTGAAATAGTGGTGTCCTATGTCTGGCCTCTTACCTCAGTAATTTAAACATTTAGAGCTTGACTGTCTGCAGTTCATCAGCACTGCCCCTTCTTAAAGAGCATCTTGTTTTCAGCTGTAATGCAAATGAATCCAGAGCTCTGAGCTCTTCAGCAGCAAGGGTCTAATGCTGCCCCTGCCCATTTCCATTGCTGTTGTGCCAGAGGTAAAACAGAAATTCTGTCTCCTGTCTCTGCTGCCTCTCCTGCCCTCCAGCTGTGCTGAGCTGACTGCTCATTACAGCTGAGCCCATTTTTCCTTGGCAGCTGCCTGGAAAGTTCCAGAGACAAATGTGGAGCAGCCTGCAGGTAAAAGGGAAGGGAGCAGGAAGAAGCAGTGCCAGAGCTGCCCCCTCATCAGCCAGGACTGGGATAGGGGTTATATGGCTTCAGTTGTGGATACTCTGTACAGGGAGGTCACTTTGGGGCAGTGCTGGACCTGTCACTGAACACAGAGATGCTTTGTTGAAGTAATTGTTTAAAGGATAGTCGAGTGGTAGTTCAAACTGTATCTGGCCAACAGCTTTCTGCTGTGGGTTTTTTTGATTAAAAGTGTCCTCTACAGCATTTCCTTGCCCTAGAATTTTCACTTGACCTTCTTCAAGGAAAAAAAAGTAGAGGCTTCCCTCATTAACTCAGAGCTGAGCTGACCCAGTGTTAGAGTGAACACCACTAGGTGCTCACTGCTTTCCAGCCATAATTTGTTTTGCTGGAAGGGTGAGCCCTTGTAAACCAGTTTGTTCCTCTTTACAGGTCTTTTCAGACAGATAGGCAAGGCAGAAAGAAAAAAGGGAACTGCAGCAATGAAGAGGGAAAGCTGAGCTCTGTTTTAATTGGTCTACCGCACCTCTAATCTGTTTGTCTTCCTGCAGTGTGTTGCAAAGTAACTGCTGCTTCACAGCTTAAGCTCCTGTGGCTAATTTGCTTTGCAGCTCCTTCCCTGCTGGATCACATGGCTGTGGGCATCTCCTGCCTCCCTGAAACTTTCACCAGGCTGATAAAAGTCCAGGAAGAAAACTATGAGGTGGATAAGTTTCTCCATGAGTGTACAGAGCATTATGGATACAGTCCTGGGGATGTGGCAGCTGTTCTGGAGATCAGGAAGGCCATAGAGGCCACTTCCCACTTTGGGATTTGCAAAGCTGAGCTGAGCAAACATTTCTGCAGCTATGAAGAGGTGGAAGCTGAACGCAGCAGGAGCTTGGAGCAGTACATTCAGGTGGGTTTACAGCCAGCTGCTTTCCATACGTTAATGTTTGCATTCTTAGTATTCCCCTTGAAGAGGACAAGCTTCCAGGCTGTCAGAAGCAACTTTAAACTGAACACAGTTATTTATGTTAGGCAGATCACACACCACACCTGACAGCAGTCTTGACTCAAAGTTAGGAAGACCAAAAATTAAAGCAGCACCTGATCAAAGATAAGAATGAACTGTTTCAGAAACCTAGAGGTGCCGACATCAACCTTTGGAAGCAAAGTACTTGTTCCCAGTTATATTTTTAACTTACTTTAAGCTGAAGAAAAACTTATTATGCTGTAATTTCAGGAAGCTGTAAGGGGTAAAACAAGTGCAGGTGGGGGCAAAATTGAATATTCTATTAAACTCTTGCTCCTCCCTTGCTGCCAGTTAAATCATGACAATTCCATAACACTGGGTTAAAATGACATTTTTCAGTGAAAGCTCCTGAGATAATTTGTTGTGGGGTTTTTTGTTTGTTTTTTACAGGACCTCATTGAAATGCAGCAGGTTTTAGAAGTTGGAGGCCACACTGTCAGACTGGTGGCAATAGTGTTTGCCAAGCCCTGGCTGCTCCGCTCAGTGTGCCTGAAGAGCAAAGCAGAGGATGCTGAGCAGCCAGGGGCAGACAGTGCTGTCCCAGATGTGCCCCAGGAACACCTGCCCTCGGAGCCAGGGAGGGGACAGGAGTGTCTGGGAGAGGAGGAGCAGCTGGGCAATGACACACAGTGTGCCAGTGATGACGAGCCCCCGAGGAAGAGATGTAAGACTGATGTCCCTCAGGGTGACAGTCACCTCTGCCAGGGTGCACAGCCTGCTCTGGCAAGTGCAGATGGCAGGAACTTGAGTGCAGCTGCTCCTGAACCTGTCCCAGGGAAGGAAGCTGTTCCTGAGGGTGAAGAAGCTCCAGGAGGAGGCTCCCTAGGAGGACAGGAAGAACCTCCAGCTGAGCTCCCAGAGCCTGCTCCAGAGGTTGTGGATGTGGACACTCACAAGGAACAAGATAAATCTCCTTCTGAGGACAAGGAACTCAAAGTGGAGGACAATGAGCTCGGCAGTGAGTGCAGCAAGCAGATCCCTATTCCTGAACAATCAGCCAGTGAGCAGGATGATGATCTTTCCTACTTCCAGGAGAATCCAGGAGTCTCTAAAGGTATGGAGAGCCCTCTGCATCCCTGAAATACAAACCAGCTCATCAGCAGTTGATCCCAAACCAGTAGCTCCACTTTTTAAGCAAATCCTAGATTCATTATGCAGCTGTACCAGAGAGATTGTCTTCTCTCACAGATAAATTGGCAGTGCACTTGATTCATCTGGAAGGTCTCAGAGTTTTCAAATACATCATAAAATCCTTCCTATGGCTTTGGTTGGAATGACTAGTCCAGAAGTATGTTTTTCTTAGAAACTTGTTTCCATGTCTTAAACTTTTCCAGAGTAATTTGGATCTGAAGTTTCTCATCTCTGGCTGCAGTCCAAAGGTCAGGCACCTCTAAGCCTAGAAAACACAGCACTGCTGGTGTGCATTTAGCTGGAATGTCCATGGCTGAAAGTCCTAAACTCATTAAACTGTTCACCAGGAAGCAGCACATGCCAGTGAGATTTAACAGCCTCGTTTGTAACCCAATTGGACTTTATTTTCCTTTCCTTTTTACTGCCAGTTAGAATCCTAATAGCTGGTAGTTCTTGCCAAGCTTTACATTTAGTAGTTTGTGGAGTTTCATTTTGGTTTGGTTTTTATGAGCTCTAATCTCAGACAGAGCCACAAGCTCTCTGCTCCTGTGGTATCCTGCCAGGACCCAGGTCTAGAGGGTGATCCCTAACATCCCACAGCCTAGGATTGTTTAACTGGAGCCTTCCTGCAGGAAATGTACTTTGGGCTGTCTAAACAGCTGAGACCTCAGCAGTTCTTAAATTAAACTACTGAACTCCTCTCCTGGATTTAACATCCTTGACTGGTTTGTAGCATAGCAGGGAAAAAGTTCTGTTTGATAACACAAAGTTCTCACTGGCCAGTGAATGTTTACGTGTGCTTAAGCCAAAGCTGTTACCCTCTGGGTGTGGTAGAAATACCTTGTTAAGTAACTGTCTAATTAAAACCCATGACATGATGTGATGGGAGTTGCAGAGACAGCCTTTGCTTTGAAACCAAGCCCTGCTGGAATCCTGAGTTTGCATTCGCATCTCCAGCTCCTTGGAGTTTTGCCCAACTTGCCTCTGATTTCCAGGAGCTTCAGGTTACCCAGACCCCTGGGAGAGCTCCAGGCTGAGACTCTGCACAGCTCTGTGCACCTCAGTTCTTTCAGCCCATACAATCACCATGGTTCAGCCAGAGCATCAGATTTCTAGGAATAAAACCTGCTGGCATTGAGGAAAGAAGCGCAGAAAGAGGGGTTAAGTGAAGAGGTGTGGGACAAATGTGCTGTAGGCAGAGGGGCAGCTCTGAGCTCCCCAAACTGAGAGCAGCGCCTGGAGTAATTTGTTTTTGTGGTTTCCTAGAATGCTCTTGCACTTCACAGCTTGGCCACCTTTAACTTTCCTTCCATTAGATAAGAAGTTTGAGTTAATTAGCAAATTTGTGTCCTTTTCTTTCCAGGAAGCTCCATGCCAGATGTCTCCGAGGCAGCCAGGGACCGGTGAGTAACAGAGATGTCTGCAGAATCCCAAACACTTGGCACTGCCAAGAGTACTGGAAACAGTGGTTTGGAAACCTCAGTTGTATGCTCTAATGGGCAGTGAGTATTGGTGATGGAGAAACAGTGCTCCATTGTTCCTGTTAATGTTCCTTGTGCTCCTGTGCATGCTGGAAATATGTCTCTGATTGATATTTTTACCCAAAAACCAGCAAGCTCCAAATATCAGAGGACTGATTTTCCTGCACAAATAAGCCCAGTGCCAGCTTCCAAGTGCCTGGGAAAGGCCTGGAGAAACTGCAATATGGGAAATGTGAATTTCCATGCAGGAACTGTCTTTTGGACACCAAAATGCTAAAAATGAGGGATTTTCTTCCCATCAGAGCACTGTTGCTGCATGGGGCAGGTCTTGAATAACTTTTGGAGTATATTAGAGCTAATGCCAAAGCTTCCCTGCTCATTGAGACCCAAGGCAGCTGCTGGTTTTGTAATGGTGCTAAAAGGGGTGAAGCCCTGGTGAAAAATGCAGATTTGGTAGAGCAGCACCAGCCCTTGCTCTGAGCAGCCACAGGATTTACACTTGTGTTAAAATGAATGCAAGAAGAACCTCTTTTAGGCAGAGATTGCAATGAGAACTCGTGCTGAAGAATTGCTGCCAGCTGAATTGTGTCTGTCTTTGGCAGGGCCTGTGAGAAGGTTTGCTTCATTGGGAGGCCGTGGAGGATCGTGGATGGGAAGCTGAACAAGGCAGTGTGCAAGGGGATGATGGAGGCCGTGCTCTACCACGTGATGACCAAGCCGGGCGTGACGCAGGCAGGGCTGCTGCAGCACTACAGTGGAGTCCTGCAGCCCGTGGCTGTGCTGGAGATCCTGCAGGTATGTGGGGAAAAGCAGCCTTCACCCTTTGGGGTCAAGTAACCAAAGCCAGAGAGGCACTCTCGCAGTGAGGGAGGAGGGAAGCCTGATTTACCCGTGCTGTCACTGATTTTACAGCCTGAGCTTGCTGCTGAAATGGATGTACAGGGAGGTGGAGGTCTAGGTTGCTGAAGAGTGGGGGTTTGTCACCATGAAATGTAAGGTAGACTGTTTAATGCTGTGGTAGTCACAGGATCATGGAATAGTTTGGGTGGGAAGGAACCTTAAAGATCCTCCAGTTCCAGCCCCCAGTCACCACAGATAATCCAAGTATTCCTAGTTATTTTCCTTATATAACTTCTACATGGGTGATCTGCCATGAGAATCAAACTGAAATGTGTCAGTGCTAGACATTGTGTAAATCGGATCTTCTGTCCTGACACATTTGCCTACAGGTCCTTAATAGCAAACAGGATGTGGCAAGAAAATTCTGAGTTTCTCATAATTTTGTTCTCACATCTTGACATTCAGTTGCCACCACTTTGGAAATGGAACTTTTTCTTCCTATAAATATTCAGAATCCTGCAGGCCTTCCCAGAAGCATGACTTCCCTGCTAATTGGAAATCCATTTTCCAGTGTCCATGTGCCACTTCTTCCCCAAGGCTTGTACCGTGTGGTGACAGTGCCAGCTGGGAGTGCTGCCAGTTGTGCATGTCTTCGTGTTCCAGTATGGATTGCTGGGCAATGTGAATTCAAACCCACAAAATCAAGCCATTACCTCCACATTTGACAGTGTGGATAACTTCAATGTAACTTCTGTACCAATAAATTCACTAAGAACTGGTTTTGAAACCACAGACAGAGCTTGTCATATACCTTGTTAATTAACCATTAACAAGGACTGGCACAGAAGTCTGGAATTGACATCTAGAGCAGCTTTAGATTTTTGTAACTGGTCCTAAATGTTAACATCTCTTGCTGTGTCAGTAACGTGTATCGGTGCTTGAAACTGTGTTTGAAAGTAACTAGATATATCCAGCTATAGCCAGAGCTCGCATGTTTTTATTGAGCTGTATATCCTTTTTACTTTTGTGTTGTAACCATGGGTTCTTTTGTCCAACATTTCTGAGAACACTATAGCTACAGCAGCATTCACAGCATTTTTTAATGTGAATTTTTTTGCAGGGTCTGGAAACTCTTGGTTGCATCAGACGATTCTACATGAAAAAGCCATCCCCAGTGTCACTCTTTTCTCAGCCAGTTGTGGAAGAACAGCTAGAGAATCCCAAACTGAGTGAAAGCCCAACCATCTACTACGAGCCCACAATAGACTGTACTCTCAGGCTGGGGCGGGTGTTCCCCTGCGACATGAATTGGAATAAATGGGTGCAGATTATCCCTGTATAGCAGGGCTAAAGCTGAGTCATATGAAATTGGCTTAGCTCCTGGAAGAGAGTGTTCATGCAGGTTAAATGTTACAATTTGTGCTCTGTCATGTTTTTAAGTTATTTATCCTTTTTACCTCTGAATGTATTTAAACTGAGAATAAAGCTTGATGTTAAAATACGAGTAATACGTGATCCTATTTGAAGTACGTTCTCCTTTTATCAGTATCTGGTAAGAGTGCATAGTTTGGAGTTCCTGCTTGAACTGACAGGTTTTCACAGGTCACAGCAGAGCCCCCTTTTTCACTTCTGGCTCTCTGTAAGGTCACACTGGTAACACCTCACCTCTGCTTTGCCTTCTGTGCCTCGGGGCTGGGGCTTCCTCAGCGCCCTCCAGCTCGGTTACCGCCAGGCCCGTCTGTACTGAACGCGGCTTGCTCGGTGTGCAGGGCACGACTTTACTGCCCCCTCCCCGTTCCCCATCCCTGCCAGCCCCAAAGGAACCAGGCAGCAGCCGCTGGCTTGCAGTGCCGCGTTTATTGCGGGAGCAGCATCCCCGCTGCTCAGTCCCGCCAGCGGTGCCCGCACTGCGGGTTGCAGCACTTGTAGAACGTGGTCATGGGCTCGTCGGCCGAGCGCGTCTGGATCTGCATGAAGTAGGCGCGGGGGTGCTCGCACTTGGGGCACGGCTCTGCGGGGAAAAGGCCGTGAGGGGCCGGCCGGGCAGCCCGAGCCCCGGCGGCTCCTCGGCCCGGCCCTACCTGCCGTGGAGTCCACGTTCTCCCAGGCCGCGGCGCCGCCCAGCACATCGTCCACCTCCTTCAGCCGCGGGTACTTCCTGCTCGTCACCTGCGGGACGGCAACAATCACCGGGGCAGCAGGCACCGGGCCCCGGGCACACAGCACCGGGCCCCGGGCACGGCGGCTCCCCGGGCCTCCCCCCGCGCCCCGGTACCTTCCGCGTGACATTGCGCACGTAGGGACAGGTGGTGCAGGCGAAGCGGTGGCAGCGCGGCCCCTCCTCGGCCACCAGCACGTTCCCGCAGGCCGGGCAGAAGAGCAGCATCGCCGGTTCCGCCGCGCCGCCCGCCCCTTCCGGCGATGGCGGCCGAGGAGCCGGCGGAGGAGCCGCCCGAGGAGCTGGCGCACGCCGAGGTGCTGGAGCTGTTCCAGGCGGCGCTGGCGCGGCTGGTGCAGGACCCGCTGCTCTGCGACCTCCCCCCGCAGGTGGGCCCGGGGCAGGGGCCGGGCCGGGCTGGGCTGGGCTGGGCTGGGCTCACGGCCGCGTGGCTCGCCCGCAGGTGACGGCGGAGGAGATCGGCTCGCAGGTGGCTTTGGAGTACGGGCAGGCTATGACGGTGCGGGTGTGCAAGGCGGACGGCGAGACCGTGCGTGCGTGCGGGGCCGGGGCCGGGGCCGGGGCCGGCGGGGGCGCGGCGGGCGGGCCTGAGCCGGCTCTCCCCGCCCCGCAGCCGTGGTGGTGGTGCAGAACGCCTCGGTGCTGGAGCTGAAGAAGGCGCTGCGGCGGCACATCCAGCTGAGGCAGGCCCGGCAGGGCGGTGTCCAGCACCTGAGCTGGTGAGCGGGGCCGGCCGGGCGGGCGGCTCGGGAGAGCGTCGGGGCCCTGATCCCCCTCCCGCGGCTCCCCTGAGTGTTTTTCCCTAGGAAGTACATATGGAGGACGTACCACCTCACCTACAACGGGGAGAAGCTGGCGGATGACAGGAAGAAGCTGAGAGAGTGAGTAGCGCTGGGGGCTCAGGTGGGAGGGCATGCCCTGGTTCAGGTGGGTCCTGTGCTGGAAATTGGCTGGGACGTGCGACTGCACAGAGGTGGGACGGGCAGACTGAGAGGCTCTGCAGGACAGGATGGCCCTGGGGGGTTCCTCATCCTCAGCCACCACCATCCTGTGCTAGGTTCAGCCAGTTCAGAGCACCCCACAGAACCCTTGGGCATCCCTCCCAAACTACTGCAGAATGTTTACAGTGACTCAGCTCGGCACAGACACTGATGCAGGATAGGAAAGAACAGGGAACAGGAACTGGAACAGGTTGCCCAGGGAGGTTGTGGATGCCCCAGCCCTGGCAGTGGTCAAAGCCACTTCAGATAAGGCTTCTGAGGAACCTGGTCTAGTGAGAGGTGTCCTGACCATGGCAGGGGTGTGGGGACTGGATGGTCTGCAAGGTCCATTCCAACCCCATATGATTCTGTGAAAACTGCCAAGCACAGAGAAAACCAAGGATGGGTGTTGATCTTTGGAGCTGCTCAGCCACCCCTCAGTCTGGTGACAACGCTGACAGGTGGCTCCCATGTTTCCCTGCCCATTCTTGAGGTGATGAGGGATGAGGCACTTCCCAGCAGAGCTAGGTCTGCCAGCCTGTTGCAGACGAATGAGAAAAGGTGGTCTGAAATACTGACAATTCAGCAAGACAGCCCTAATCATAGCTGTCCTTGGAAGAGTGAGCCTGCGGGACAGATGTTGCATTTCAGGGGTTGTTACAGTTAAAGGCAGATGAGCAGATCCTTCAAGGCTGGCAGCACATCCCATATACACTAGAGAGAATTTTAATGTGTCCTCTAGCAGAGCACAGCCTGCAATTGTAAGAGTCCATCTGTCCCAGGGAAGATGAAGCTATAGGGCTGCACAGGTTGTTTTTCTGGGAAGCTGGCATTTAACAGCATCACTCTGTTCAGGTATGGCATCAGGAACCGGGATGAGGTCAGCTTCATAAAGAAGCTTCGGAAGTAACCTGTGGGGTAAGTCCTGAATGTCCATTAAGAGCTCCCAGTTCCTCATCTTCCCCAGGCTGTGGTGTTGAGGCTCAGAGCTGCTGCTGCTGCTCTCTGCTGCCTGGCAGAGTATTTCTGGGAGTCTGCTGCCAGATCCTGGTAGTGTTGTTTGTGCTCCTCAGGCAGGGAATGGTAATTCAGCTACTTACGTAACAGACACTGGGAGCAGCAGCAGGAATTACTGCCTCTATGTTTAGACCCCAATCTGCTTCTAAATTGTCTCAAGACTCTTTAAACACAGTGTTCCTTTGCTGCTGTGATTGCTTCTAGGACGCTGCTTGCTTTTAGGCTTTTTAAATGTCTAGAAATCATTGTCAGGAGCATGGCTGGGTTTCTAACTCATGCAAACATAATTTCTGGTATTATGAGAAAGTTGTGCACACAAACACTAGATGTGGCCAAGACTCTCAGGCTTAGTAAGTTTTAAATTATGCTTTTAGAAACAATCACAGTGGCTGAAGAACAGGGTAAGAGCAGCTTGTCCAAAGCCTTGTGTTGTTTTGCTGCTCCAGCTAGCTGGGTTAAAAACGGTTTCTTTTTTTGACCACAGTTACCTTTTATTCTTCTATCAACACTGCCATATTTTCAAGATCCAGTGTAATAAAATGTGTGCCCTAACAACAGCCACCTGCTCCAGGGGGCCTGTGACCAGCAGTCACCTCTGGCACTGGCTGATCCCTCCTGGACCATCATGGCAGTGTGGTGAGAAAAGCCCAGCATGCAGTAATTATTGTCATAATAATTAAATAAACACTGTCACTGACAAATATTTTCTTTCTTAAACAGAGCAGAGAATCCAGCTCTACCAAGAACAGACTGTGGATTCAGCCCCTTCCTGAGGAAAAGGCTGTTACACTTCAAAGAGGAACAAACTCCATTAGGTGGACATTCTCACGTTTTTTACAGTTGCTGTTTGTGGTGTTTGCCTCTGAGCTGTACGTGGATTTCAGGGATTAAAGAGACCCTCTAGTTTTCTGAGGCTTTTCAGGCCCTTGTTTCCGGCCGCAGATCTGTATCTGGCTGGTTTGGGTTCTCCACAGGGTGCATGAAACAGCAGAAGTGAGATTAAGTAACAAAGGTAGGCACAGACTACTCAGAACAATTCACAGTAGCTAAAACGCTACCTCACTGTTTAATCACCACCTTAGCAGTAGTAAACAACTCTGGTTAAAAATGTAGTATTGAAACTAGTGTAATAAAAATAATGGCAGCAGAAAAGGTTCAATACAATTGAACAAGGCACAAACGTTCTGTTTTTCAGAGTCTTCTGAGATAAGGCAAACCATGCCTGCCAAGTGCTAAGGAGACAGTTTAAATTAACCACGGGCAGGGTTAGAAGTGTCATTGGATTAGAGGCTTTGTCCCCATGGAACTGGCACAGCAAATGCAAAGACATTCCATCTCCAGGGCCTGCTCGAGAAGCCAGTCTTTGCTGTCAGTGGAGCTGTGCATCCAGGTCGTATTTCTCGCAGAATTTGTCTGTGAAGGGTATACAAGTGAGGAACTCGCACCACTCGCACTTGATGGGGTAGAAATAGAATAGAATCACCAGTCCTGAGAAGAGTGCGATGAAGATGAGCTGGAAAATTATAATTTGGCATCGTTTCCTATATAGATCAAACTTCCCAAAGCTAATGTAGGGCAGGAAGGCAAAGGAGAGGAAGAAACCACTGATAAATCCTGAAATGTGAGCGAAATTATCAATCCAAGGCAGGAGGCCAAAGGCAAAAAGAAAGAGCACCACAGCCAGCAGCTTGAAGAAAGCCCTCCATGGGCGTGCCAGGATTTGCCAACTCTGGAAGAGCTCCACAAAGAGACAGGCCAGAATTCCAAACTGGGATCCTGCAGGGCCAACCTGCAGAAGAAGAGCATTACAATGTCAGGCTCATGCCACCTGCCTGGCCTCTGCAGCCAGATCCAGGAATCTGTTACTTCCTACTCCTGTTCAGTGGCAAAGAGACTGCAACTTCATCCATATAATGGGGTGCCAGGAGTAAAGGGGCCTGGTTGCATTTAGGATCGAGGTGTGAGGCCAGAACAGACTAAAGAGGGCAGGCAGATCTGGTTCAAGTTGCCAGAGGGGAGAAGCCCTTGAAGGCAGTCTCCTGGCTCCCCCACCCACCATGTAGTTTTCCTTATGAAAGGAGCTGCAAGGCAGTGCTGCAGTCTCCTGTGGGCAAGGTGAGCTCTGCTCTTTGTCATTCTCATGTGGAGGGTGTCTGACACCAGGTACAGCACTTGATTCCGAGCCTGCCTGGGGCCTCACTCTGGTTGGATCCCCCATCTGTTACGAGAGGCAGCCTCTTTCCTGCAGCCAGCCCAGGCCAGTCTCTTGGAAAGCCCATGGTACCCCGAGGATGTTGCTGCTCAGCAGTTAAATGATGGTGTGGTGCCATCTTCAAGCTACAGGTGCCAAGGCTGCAGTGGTGAGCCCAGCTCTGGTGGCTCTGCCTCAGCCACAGAGGCACAGGCATGTGGAAAAGGGTTGTGCTCAGGGCAAGTTACCCGGACCCACCTCTGCTCTGTAGGGTAGAAATATTGCACTGGCAAGGTTCCCAGTGATGCCACTGAGAAGGTAGATGATAGAGATGCGGTGCCATCCTGCCAGCTTCTCTAGGTCCCGCAGGATCGTCATTTGGAAACAGACTGAAACCAGACAGTGCAGGATCCTGCCAAGTGCAGAGTACAGGAGCTGAAGCAGCAGCCACTGAAGTCACCCCTGTGCTTGTGTTGTGTCCCCAGCCTGCTGAGAGTACCTGCTCTGGCCTTACCCATGCTGCTAATCCCTCCCAACAAACACAAATGGGGGGATGGCAAACCCTGGCAGAGAGCCCAGCTCAGCATCCCTGTCCCCCCCCATGAGGGACAGCCACAACCCTCACAGCATCCCGGGGCTGAGGGTGCCCCCACCCCCACAGTGGAAGTTTGATACCTCTGCTTACCCAGCATGGAGGAAAAGTGAGAGCCAGAGGCGGTAGAACTGGTCAGGGACTTCTGGATTTAGGAAAGGAAGGAGCCCACAGACATCATCCATGCAGTGCACCTGGGGCAGAAGTGGGTTGTTGAGAGGGGCCCTTTTCCAAGCCCAGGGCACACTGCAGATCTCTGGAAAAGGGGCTCCTGTTCCACTTCTCTGTTGAACTTAATCCCAAGCCCACGAATTTACACTACCCCGTCACTTCCCTGTAGCAGCTTTAAGCCCTCATTTTTCACCCCCACACCCAGAGCTGGGGTATCTGCTCACCAAAGAGCAGACCAGATCCTTCTCTCCAGTGGTCCTGTGCTGGGCTTTCACAGCTGCCAGCCCAGCTCCCAAACTGGCCCCCAAAGGGGGACAGATGCAGCCACTTCTGCCACTCCAGGCAGGAGCAGCAGCTTCCCCCAGTCCCAGGGTGGACAGGACACAGGACTGCCACCTACTCTGCAGCACTGCCACCCCAGACCCTGCCAAGCTGCTGAGGGCACCTGGAGGGACAAGGGCAGCCATACAACCCCCAGCCACACCCTTACCTGAGAGCAGAGCGTTGCCTCCTCATGGAAATAGCCCCGCATAAATTCACAATACTCCCGGGAGGTTATTTCACACCTGCAGGAGGCACAAGTGACACATGGAAAGCACAATGGATCATTCCTGTGCCCTCCCAGGTCACCCACTCTCCTTTTCTCATCCCATCCATGAGAACCGATGCCTTCAGCTGCTCCTGATATGCTGTAGAGTCTCAGCACAGTCACAAACACATTCTCATTTGAGCTCAGTGCCTCTCCACACACTCCTCCTGCTTCTCTCCACAGACCTGCATGCCAGGGCTCCAAGGCATGTCCTAAAGCTGCTATTCAGAGCTGGGAAGAAGAACCAGAGCCTGGGGAAGCTGTGTCTCAGACTGGGGGAGTCTTGAGCCTCTGCAGCTGGCAGAGGGAAAGGGGGTGGCTATGTCAAGAGTATACTCATCATGACTTTCAGGGACAGAGAAACTCCTTGGGGCAGCACACATTTTTCTCCCTAGCACAGAAAGCCAAGCCCAAGCAAGGAGTTACTAATCCAGCTCGAGGAAAATAACAGCTTCCTCTTTTGCAAACCCAGAGTGGGTCATTTTCTGGCATCTCCTTTGAGTGCCCAGAGACTGCAGGCTGGGGACAATAGAGCCTGTCAGGAACAAACTGGCCATTCCTAAGGAAAAGTGCAGGATTCTGCAGCAGAATTGTTCAATCCCTCCAAACTGGCATCCAAATCCCTCCATACTGCAGGAGCAGTGGAGTGAGATACCCACAAACTCAGGCTGGCTGTAAACTCCTGCCCATCCCAGACTCCTGCTCCATCTGGGAGACCTGTCATAGCTCTCTGTCCAGCTCCTCTTCCCAGCAGGGCTCTGGGCTGTATGGACAAGGAGGGCAAATGGCTGTGTCTACAACCTGAAAGGCTTCATGTCTCACCCCACCACCCAGTCCCTCCATACAGATAAAACTCACTACCTTCCCTTGGTCCCAATGCAGCAGGGCCGGCCTGTAATCACACAGTCCATGTGGAGATGGTTGGTGTAATTCCCAGCACTGTTTTTTGTGCAGATCTGGAAAACAACAACAGGCTGCAGTCAGACAGCCACAGCTTGGCTAGCTGGCTGGGTAAAATCAAAACAGCCCCTTGGGAAGAAGCCAGATCCCAGACACAGCTCCCTCTGACAGCAGGATGGTGTCTGATACTCCATCTGCCTAAGCATCACTTGACACCTCCTCTCCAGCCCCAGGCTGAGTTGGTTTCCATCTCCCTGTTACCCTGACAGGATCCAGAGCTTTAGCTGGCACAGGACAACGTTTGTTGTTGGAGGGCTTTGAGCCTTGGCTGGCCAGAATACAGCTGCCCTGAGCTGGTGTTTGTGACAAGCAGCAGAAGCTGCACCAGAGGCCCTGCCCTCCCACCAGCACAGCTGAGGCTCTGCACAGGGGGATGCAAATGCCACAGTGCAGCTGCCATGCAGGCCCTGTGCCTCTGGCCATGCTCACCGGCCACTTGGTGATGTCATCTGGCCACTCGTGCGGCTCCATCGAGGCTGGCTGCTCACACACCCTGCAGCAACAAAGCACATATATCATATAAATACCTTCCCCCAGCACCAGGTAGGATTTCCACACTATGCCTGTGCTCAGGCTGTCATTCCACAGCTCCCTGTGTTCCTGAGTGGTGACCCTGACACACTAGACCAGATCAGCCAAGGCTATGCTGGTGAAATCCTCAGCCTCTTCACAGCAGAGATCACAAAGGCAGAGAGCACACAGCTGCCCAGCAACAAACTGGATTCTTTCCAGGTGGACACCCCCAAGGGCAAGAATTCAGCTGGTTTCAGCTCTGCATCAGCCCACAGTGGCTGTGTGCCAGGGCACCCAGCAGCGAGCTGGGCTCCTGGACATAGGTGTGCTAGGCCCAGGATGCTGCACCCCAAGCAGGGGGAGAGGCTTGAGGAAGGCACCCACAGCTCACAACAGGTAGTTAGACAGTAGTTCAGGTGGGCAGCCCACAACAGAGACCAGGGGTGAGCAGAAACATGATCACACCCTGCGTTAGCTTCCATGGCAGTGTAGGGACATCACTGCCCCACAGTCCTCCGGAGCAGCTGCTGCCTCTTCCAGCAACCCACTGGCCTGGGACTGACTCTGCAGCAGCCCTGTCCCCCCAGGGATGGCAGCTGGGCCAGACAGGACCTACCTGGGGTCCTGATGACAAACAGAGCCAAACTGCCTCTTGTTCCCTGCCAGCATCGGTGTGCTGGGGTGATGGGGCCACTTCACCCACACGGCCAGCGTGGACTGCAGGACAGAGAAGAAGTGTCACCATGAAGCCCAGGGAAAGAAGCATCAGCAGAAGTGGCCCTGATCCTGCAGGGCTGGCAGGAGAAGAGCCATGGCACTCACTGAGCACTCCTCCTCCGAGGTCTGCACGCAGCCTGACTTGTCGTTGCGCACGCAGCACGCCGAGTGCTTCTCCTTCTCCCGCTTGGCGCTGATGAAGCTGTGCACCTGCTGGTCCTGCCTCATGCACGGGGAGAACTTGGCCCCCAGGTGGATCAGGGCCTCCTGGCAGAGATGAGAACGCCCAGCTCAGCCAAGGGGCAGAGCAGGCTGGGGGCACTGCTAGGGGTATCCCTATCCAGACTCAAGGGCCAGGGACAAGTCCTGCATGATGGAGCCCAACACACACGATGCACAGTCTCCATATTTGCTTTGGAGACAGGTCCAGAACAAAAGTTCAGGGATTTCTTTGCCCATAGCCCCAAAAAAGCCAGCACTATGGCTGGGAAAGAGAACTTTGTGACATTTCTTCTTCATTTTTGTCTTTCCCAGCAGGAATAGCAACAGGAAAGCTGTCACACACCATACAACTCCCACATATTTTCTAACCCCGTGCTTGTCTTTGTAGGAACAGGGTGCAAAGCAGGAGAGCCAAGGTCCATCCCAACCTCCAGGCACCCCATTCTGCAGAGTAGCTGGGGCTGGCAGCACTGCTGCTCCCTGACAGTGACAGCAGATCCCCGAGCTCCAAGCAGGAGAGGGCTCTGCTCTATGGGGTGGCACAGCTGCAGCACACAGTCCCCATGCGCCCACAAAGAGTCCCACCAATGGCACTCACTGAGCTGGGGCCAATCCAGAAGTTCTCCTGCTGAACATATTTGACATTTTCATAGACCCCTCTGTTTCGCAAGACCTGCAAGGAGAAAAAGCAAGAGGTCAGCAGGGCAAGCAGCAGGGACTGGTGAAAACAGCCCCCAGGAAGAACTGGAATCCCCACAGCCAATGACAGGGCCCACAGCTCTCTCCACCTGGTCTTTTGCAGGATCACATGTAAACCCCCATCAAGATGCGGACACCTTCATGTTAAGATTTCATTTAAAATGTCTACCTCTGGCTACTTCAACTTTCAAGAAATCCCAAGGCCTGGACACTTGGAGTGGCCCGAGCCTGCACAAAGCTCCACAGAGCTGAGCATCACAGGCAGCAGGCCCAGGTGCTGGTGGCAGTGCTCTGAAAGCTGTCAGACACAGAGATGAGAAGCTCCCCTAGGGCATCTCCTGCATGCAGCAGGGACATGGCTTAGAGATATCTGTACCTCAGGAACATTTAACAATATGTGGGAAGGCTACAAACAGCTTCAAGATCAGCTCTCAAAGTCAGACAAGTCAGTTTTGCTCCTGGCAGAAGCAAAATTCTGCAACTGCTGCAAAAACTTAGCTCAGGTTTGAAGTATTCCCCTGCCCTGATCATCTCTCTGGTCTCCACCAGGAGGGGAACGAGCTGTTTGGCAGTGCTGCCAGCACAGCCACCATGCTTTGTGTCAGATATAATCTGACATCAGGAGCCACGTGGCTGCAGGAGGGAGAGAAGGTGTTGTGGGGGCTGCCAGAGACCCTCCAGGTAGCCCCCCAGGCTGGACAGCCAGCACCCAGCCAAGAAGGCAAGGAGCCAGTGGGCTGTGATACAACAGCTGAGGGCTGAAACTCCAGGCATGTCCGGGGGCTTCACTTACTGAATCGACAGTTTCATGTTGTGAGAACCCCACAGGGGCGATGCCGTAGATGCACACAGCGAGGATGGTGATGAGGGAATGCACAAAGGTGACCCAGTAAGTGAAGAAAGGCCTGCATGGAGGGAAGGGAAAGGATCAGAGGCAGAAACTCAGGCATATTACATGTGCTAACAGAACAGAGGGAAAAAGCTGCTGTTTTCCCCCAGAAACCATGCCAAAATCTGGGGTACATGGCCAAGATCACCAGGACAGGAGGCAACAACCTAAGGTCTTGTTGAACCTGTTTACTCTGACTTCCCCATTACCCTGGACAATTGCCCTTTCCCAAGTAAACATCCATGAACACCGAAGCCTGATGCTGAACTGTGCTGAAATGACTCCAGGGGAGCCTCGCTGTTCACCACAGGACAGTGGTGGTGGCACAGAGACCTGCAGAGACACAGCCACACCATGAGGAGCTGAGTGAGGTCCCAGTGCACGGTGACACCAACAGCTGGCTCTGCACTCCAAGGGACAGCGATGGGGGGCTCAGCAGCACGCAGTGCCTGAGGGCCAGCAGCATTCCCTCACTCAGCAGCTGCGCTGCGAGCACAGCTCTCACCTGTGGTCATCCATGTCCTCGATCTGCCGTTTGACGTAGCTGTCGATGCGCTTTCGGTAGGTCCTGTTGGTCAGCTTGCCCACCATGCCCAGCCCGTAGGGCCTCTTCTCCTTGGCAAAGAGCTTCCTCACAGGGACAGCGATGCGCTGGCCCCGCTTCTGGGGGCTCACGCTCACCACCTCCTGCCGCAAGCGCACCTTGGGCTGTGCCACACCCCCGTCCTTCTGCTTCCTCCAGCCTCGCTCCAGGGGGCTGAAATCAAAAGCAGGACAGCAGTAGAGACCTGCCTTGCCGTGGTGTTCGGTGACAGCAGAGCTTTCTGTGTGTCCCACCCCCTCTGGGCTGGGCAGCAGCTGGTGGCACACAAGGTGCCCTGAAGTGAGAGCTATGATTCAAAGGGTTACACAGAGCTAAAATTGAAAGCACAGCAAAACACGCAGAAAGTGGCACAAGGCAGCTGTGCAGCTGTGCCAATCTAAGCCCCACCACTGAGAAGCTCTGGAGGATTTAAAATGTTTCAGCAACAGGCACCTCTGCAGCCTCCAGCACATTTCCTCCCCTACTTCAATCCTGTTACTCTGCCCTCTGCTTTGAAATGGAAGTGGAGTTTAGCCCAGCAGTGGAAATACCCACCTTTAAATGTCCCCTCAATGTCTCACTTCAATGTGACTGGACTGACAAATTGGACAAAAGTGATCCAAGCAGCTTCCCAGACCAAAAAAGCTGCACTCTCACATGCTACAAGCTGTACCAGTTACCTCTCTCAATCTCTCTTCCATTCCCCCCTTATTTGTACCAACGTGTACATTTTTCAGAATAACAAAAAAAGAAGGCCTCAACAACACCGTAAAAATCCCCAGCATCCCAAGCTGTTTTGTCAAAATAGATCAGATGAATATTGCACAGGTGACTAGTGAACTACTTTTTAAGTCTCCATCACATCCAGATAGTTTTGTATTTTCTTGCTGTCAGACAGCAGTGTGAAGGTCACATCTGCAGCACTCAGACCTGTCCAAAAAACCCCAACTACCTCTCATTTCATCCTCCTCATTGCCTGGCACTGCAGTAGGCATGCTCCCAACATGTTGTCTAGTCCAGTGGCTTCCTAAATGTCCCACTCTGCACAAAGACAGTGCTTGTAAGAAGTGCTGAGAGAAAACAGCCAATAATCTTTCTTCTGAAAGATGGCCAGAGCATCTGGAGAGATCATGACGTCTCTGAAATACGGGCAAGCAACAGGATAAGGGAGAATCTGAACCTCTGTAGCCAAAACACTGCAGGAAACTTCAGCTCTTTTCATATTGCACCTTGCAGGAGATGCATTGGAATATCCCAGCTTCCCCTTGGGAAGTCCTTCTCCAGCAGAAGGTGCAGATTCCACTGCAGCCTGCTCTTGCCCAAGAGTCAGGTGGTTTCTGTGTGGCGGACGTGCTGCTTCCTGCTATTTCCAGTGCTGGAAATCTCCCCATGCCCAACCAAACACCTCACCACGTGAAAGGACACCCAACTGTGACTGGTAATAGCACTCTGAAGTGTGAAAAAAATGTATTTTCCTCAATAAATAGAACTATTTAAGGAGATTCAAAGGGAGCCAAGAAGACTGAAACCATCTCAAGAGAAGTGACAACAAACTCCCACCGTTTGTGCTTCCCGTTATGTTAAACTGAGTCAAGTTCTTGGAAACACTTGAAGGGAAAGTGCCAGCACAGCAAGACGGGCTGAGAGCAGCAGAACCACAACAAGGACCTCCCTGTCTGCTCCATGTTCACACCCAGCAGAGCTCTCTGCTGGGGTGAGCTGACTCGGAAGCAACACAGAGCAATTACTCAGTACCAGTTACTCAGGTGGAAAAAATCCAGGCACACAGTACAGCACCACCCACATATTTGTAGGGCTCTCAGCATCAGTGCCACACCTTTCTCTCATTTCAAGTGAGGAATGCAGCCCAGCTCGACACTCTGCAATGCCTCACCGCTCCTCGGAGCATGACAACAGTTACTGGTGACTGTGGCAATGGCAACAGCTTTCTCACTTTGCCATGCTCTCCATAGCCAAAGGCTGGGCCGTCAGCATCCTGATTTGAAGTGCCTTTTGGTTCCTCAAGGCATGATACATCTCTGAAACAGATTAGTATGAAGCTGCAAGATGCTGGAGTGACTGCAGAAGTGGCCTCAGAGTCACCTTTCACAGGCATGGGTAGCTGGGGCAGGAGGTGTTCAGCTGGATTTAAAGAAAACCCATCACTACACTGCTCTGAGCTCTGCACCAAGCACCCACAGCACTCAGATGTTGGCTTTCTCCAGGCAGGAGGCCCCATTCCAAATGGGTTGGACACCCCAGGTTAGGCTTTGGCAGCTGCCATGAAGATACTCACAGTAGTAAGTGGCTTCTTTCAAGCTCGTTTTTGTCCAAGGCACCTCCTGTGAGATCTGTTTGATCTGGAGGTTTCACCTCAGCATCTTTGATTGCAGCTTCTGATGGTGACTCGAACACTTCATCCGGGTAAGTGGAAAGCTCCTCATGAAGGACTCCTTCCTGGGCAGACACACAGCAGTCCCATCAGGAGCCAACATCCCATTTGAGCCAGCAGCCCTGGCAGAAAGCAGTGCTGCTCTCTGCATCACACAGTCCTGCCAGAACCAGAGTCCTGCTCTGCCTCTGGGCCAGCACCATGGCAGGCTTGTCCCTCACCCGAGCGAAGAAGGAGGTGTCCAGCTCATCTGGGAAATCCACCGTGTCCTCCTCCAGGAAGCTGGCGGGGGTGAAGCTGCGCCGCTGGGCCCTCCTCAGGGTGCTGTCCTTCACCGAGCGGCCCTGCAGCAGGGACAGGGGCATGGAGGCACTGCCAGAAACCCGAACCCCAGCTCACAAACCCACCCCAGAAGCACACAGGGAGCCCAAGTGCTGAGGTTGGTTCATGCTTGTGGATGGAGCATGGCAGAGGTGATGTGTGACACCTTTCTGGTGAGACACACTGCTCAACCCATGGTGCCACCTCCAGGCTTACCATGTGCTCCTCTACCACATATTGTACAATGTGTCTGACCAAACTATAGTGATGGGCACAAAAAACATCAGAGCCCAGGAAAGCAGGAACAAGGCAGGATGAAGTGACTTGTATATCAAGAGCGTCAGGTGTTTCTGCTCTTCTGTGGCTGCTTACCAGGTGCAGGTGGACCACCCAAAGGTGCAGACAGGCGGAACTGGGCCTGCTAGAATGCTCTGAGGCTGCTGGCTGTGAGAATCAAAGTCCCCAGGCCAGTAAAGAAAAAGCAAGAGCTGCACCAAAACTGAACCACTATCCCTGCTTTCTTGCCAATCCTGCCTCCTGTACATATGACTGAAACAGAACAGGAGGTGACTTCATTTCCTCCCCTCCAGCACAGCCATCCCCATCCTCTCCTTCCCTTCCCCCATGTCCCAGGGCAGGGACCCCGGTGGTGCCTGCCCTGCCCAGGCAGTACCTTCACCAGGGCAGCGGCCGCTCGGAAGCTCATTTTGGCCACGGACTCGCGCTTGCGGCGCCGCGGGAGGCGGTTGAAGCCCGAGCGGGAGCTGGTGAAGGAGCAGAGGGAGGTGGCCCCGGGCGTGATGGGGGTGTGGGGGATGCTGCAGCCATCGGTGTCCTCGGCCATCCGGAACGCTCGGCCCCGCGCCAGGGGGTCGATGATCTGCCGAGAGGAGTAGCCCATCAGTCCATCCACCCCCAAACCCTTCCCTACCAAGCCTCCTCTCTCCTCTTGACACCATGACAGGGGCCTGGAGCCTGGGATTGACCAAGAACCAGGCTGAAGGGACCAACGAGCAATTCTGCAATAGGGAGATAAGGAATAGCCTATCAGTTTTTTTCTCTTTTGTTAATATTGTCAACCAGCCTGTTCCAGTATCTCACATAAACTCCAAACCTCCTCCAGCCCTTCCTAAGCTCTTAGTTTTATTGTCTCCCAATGCCAATGAGCTCAACAGTCAGAGAATGTGCTGTCTAAATAAGAGTTTGAGAAATCCCTGAAAACAGAAATGTTCTTTCTTCAGCTAGTTTCCTTCCTGATACTGGACATCCCAGGACTTAAGCAGTTTCCTGTTATCCTGTTGAAACTTCACTGTATATTTACATCTGCTTCCATTAATTAACAGCTGGATAAAGCAGGCAAGCTTCCAGGAGCTGCAAGCCCTTCTTTGGGACTCCTCAGGCCAGTGCTCTCACTTATTCCAAACACACGAATCAACGTAATGAAAATATTGCCTTCAGCTACAAACCTTGCCTCTGTCCTTACATCATCACAGCTGTGGTTTCCATAAGACCTCTATGCTTTATCCCAAGGTTTTACAAGCTTTTTTAATCCATAGTTGCACACTCAATGGGAAGTTTAATGGGCTCACACCGACTGACACCATGTTCTGATTCAATGTAGCCCACATAGAGCTCAACTATATTTCTAAGTCCCCTGTGACCAAAGATTAGGTGCAAGACATTTAACAGAAAAGAGGATAATAAGGTGAAATGTGATTGAAAAATGCACTACATTCTCTTCTGCTTTAGTGATGCCACCAGGCTGCAGGTCACAGACTGACCTGCTTTGGAAGGAATTGTTTTCCCACTCACCCAGTGCTGTTCACCAAAGCACAGTCATCAAACACACCAATTACTGTCACTGAGTGGAGCAGTGGGAAGAGCTGGATATTGTGGTTGGTTCTGGTCACTGGATGTGCTCATCTGGGCTCTGCCCTCTTGGGTCGCACGCAAAGGTAATGAGCAGGAGGTAGCATCAAACCCAGGTGTCCTTTGCAGGCACTCAAAACCACTTCTGAGGACCCATGAGCAGAGCTGTAGCACCACTGATGCAAGAGGCACTTCTCAAAGTCCTAAAACATAACCAGGTTTCTATGGGGGAGTAGCTGTGCTACAGCCTGCATTCTGCTTGGGGCAGGGCAAATGTCCCCAGTGATTCCAGAACTGCTGCTGTACATTTGGGTCCAATATTGTGACTACTCTGGGTACAACACAGTTCCATCCTTGCAAAATGGCAGCAGAAAGCCTGAGCTGAGAGCTCCTGGACATACTGCACACCCCTGATCAGCACGGTCACAGCACGACTAACAGGGCTCTGAGCCACGGGCCTAGCTGAGGGATCTCAGCCAACGAGACCACAGAGAGTCTGCTGGAGAGAGAGAGCTGCCAAACTGCACCTGAGACCTGAGAAGTGTCTGAGCACAGAGCTCAAACATGCCCAGGCAGAGCTCAGCCTGCAGACAGGTCACAGCTGCCAGCGCGGTGCAGCCAGCGAGCAGGGCACTCAGTGATGGCCTTGCCTCTGTCCCAGGTTACTACTCACAGGTTACTACTCACCTTCTGCATGCCCAGCTGGCATGGGCCCACGTAGAGTGGAGGAGGGGTCTCTGTGCTTGTCAGAGAAATGTTGTCCTGACTGGGCAGGTCCATCTCCCGGATGACCTGAGGCTTGAGCTTCCCGTAGCGCAGGCTGCAGTGGCGGAGGCTCTTCCTCTGCCACTTCTGAGTGGCATCGCTGTCTTTGCTCACCCCAAACCAGTCTGCCGTGCCTCTGAAAGATGCCAGCAGACAAGTGCTAAGAAGAAGGAGGTTTGTTTGGACTATGCATGCGAAAAGACAAAGTTCTGGTGGTCACTTCCAGCCCATCCCAATTCAAAGGCAGAACTCTTTCCCAGGAGCATCTCGCAGCTTGTCCTCAGGTGGTTTTAGCAACCTGACAGATGCTGGCCAGAAATATTTGGCCATCAAAAGCATTCCGTCTCTTAAGACAGAAGAAAAATGACAGGAGATATTCACTGTGGGTAAAGGTCAATTTGTTCTGAGCTTTTCTAAAAATAAAGGAAAAGAAATGGTGCAGAAATTCAGAAAATAACTTTGTGAAAGATGATTTTATACTTTAAAAACCATATACTGCAAACACTTACCATCTTCAGGCCAGCTCTAGGTCCCCATTGTGAGACTGTACTGTTTCCTAGCTCTGTAACTTCTCCCAAAATCCACCAGAAATCACTCTTCTCTCCCAGCATCCCCTCCACACTCCCAGAATCTCCCTAACTTCTCCATCTCATGCTGCATAATTTCTAACCTCCTCAAGGGTAGCATTAACAGTAAAACTTGCTGCAGTTCTGGTCTCTGCAAAGGCAGACACACACAGTTCTAAGCTGCTGGTTGCAGAAGCAGGAGCACAAGGTTGCAGCCAGGAGGCAGGTTCGCTGCCAAGTAGCTGCTGCCACAGCAGAGCAGTGGATCAGAAGCAAAGTCCCAAGGAAGGCAGGGAGGCATCAGGATAAGTCAGACTAAAGCCTATTTCAAATCCTGCAGGACAGCTGGGACCCTAAACTTACAGGGGTCATGGCAGCCCTGCTAAGCATTTCCCACCATGGCTAATCCATCCTCAGGAGATGACAAGCTGTCTCAGCCTACAGCTGACTGGCCCAGGTGCTGAAACCTGAACGTCTTTCCAAGCCAATCCCAAACCCAAGGCCTCAGCCCCACTGCTCAGGGACAGGATCTCCAGCTGCTGAGAAGCAAGACCTCACAGATCACAAACTGAGCATTAAAATACACACTGGAGTAAAGGCTGGGATAAATCTAGAATTAGGCCACACAGGGGAACTGAGAGAGTGTGCTGGAGACAGGAAACCAATCCTGTGGTTTTGCATCCTTCCAAGCAAAAACCCCAATAGGTGAAGATGCTCTGCTACCATGTCAAAAGGTGTGTTTGAAATCCACGGCCTTGCTGGCTAAAACCTTCCATATGCAGCCACCACACACTTTCCTCAGCTGTCTCCTCCCTGTTCTCACAATGATATAGAACAGACCCTTCAGAGATCATGTGGGTCATTGCTGGAATTCACCTGACCTCACTGATCCAAATGCCACCAGCAAGTTAAGGTGCCGGCCCTTAGAGATGGGGCTATGTGAAAATCTTGAGGCACCTCTCTGCTCCCACAGACCCACATGTCCTTGAAGCAATCTTCCCCCTTCTCCAGACCAAAGGGCCAGCCCCTGCCCTGACAGACTCACCAAGCCCATAGCACAGAGGTCAGGTTGCCTGTTGCTCTGGCACAACACAGACCACAGAACAGTCTGACAACTCAGAGGGCTCCCCACAGACTACTGTAACCAGTATTTCAACTGCAAGGCAACCTTGTACACGGGGCCTCAAAGGGAGAGAGGTTGAGGATCATTTGGGCCCACGTGAGCCTGCTGAAGAAATGGCACCATCAGCAGTCTCAGAGCTCTCCCATCAGTCTGGAAGGCCATCACTGCTGTTGGCACTGTGAGGAACACACTAGAACTGCCAGAGACCACTGCTGGGCCAGGGCAAAGAGCTCTCCCACTCCCTGATCACAGCCAAAGTAGTCCACTAAGGAGTTTATAGGGCATCTGGAGCACCCTGGGAAGATGCTGAATGCCTCTGTTTAGCTCAAGAACTCCATCACATCCTACAGAGTCCCCAAGGCGCTGTAATAATCAACATCAAGAGTCAGCTGTCACTCTTCTGTCACAATGAGCCAAGCAGCCCTGAAAGCCCAAGGCCAAACACAAGCAGCCCCAAGGTGGTCACAGTGCCAGTGGCAGCTGGCCAAGGGCAGCAGTGAGGATGGTAGGACAGGAATACAGGGCATTAGGTCCAGTCCCTGCTATGCACAAAGAAACACTGTCTGATTTAGAAGCTTCCTGATCTCCAGATTTGGGGTGATGGTCAATGGCCCTGGACTCCTGGAGTGGCTCATCTCCTTAGTGCTAAATAAACAAAGATGTCCTCTTCAAAAAGAAGACAGCCACATTTGCATTAGAAAAAGCCATGATGTCAACACGGAAGGAGTGGATGCTGTATTCCATTCACCAGCTCCGAGCCCTTCTGGACCAACACGACAGTGTCTGTCTGTGTTTCCTCTCCTTCCCCTCCTGCCCCGATAAGGCTTTGGGGCCAACATACGCTGCACTGCTGCCAGCAAAGGCAAGCTGGGCTAAGGCTGCCCTGGGGAGATATTCCAGCTATGGTGATCACCAGGAGGTTGACAGCTTGTTAGGAAAGGCAGGAGGGAGTGAGGCTGGCGGGTGGACAGCTTGTTAGTCCATGCTACTTATTGACAGCTGCCTACATATTTAGTAGGAGTGACAATTGTTTTTTGTTAGAGGCACACATGAATTTTCTCACTCTGCCTGTCTGTAGGCCTCTTGGACAGTCCTGGGAAGGCAATGTGATCTCAGCAACAGCCAGACTCTGTGCAGTTCACAACAGCCCTGGCACACACATGCAGGGGTGGGTTTCACACTCAGTGCTACCAGTACCTGAAAAACGATCGGGGCAGGGACTGCCGCTTTCTCAGGGAGCTCCTGCCCCCCCGGTGCCCACGAGCGGGCAGGGTCTGACTCCTTTGAAACCGAACCTGTCTGCTGCAAAGAAAACAGAGCTGAGGGGAAGGAACCTCCAGGGCTGTGGAGGGGAGCAACCACTGCATCTCCTTCCATAGCCCCACGGGCAGTTGTGAACACTGGCCTCCAGCTGGGAGCATGGCCTAAGAGAAACAACCAAGCTCAAGCCACACAGCAGCATCTTTGAAGGCAGGAGGCTGCTGAATCCTCTTGGTGCATCTGTCACATGTCTCACATTGCTCTTGAACGTACCAGAGTACTGCCATCCCCCTCAGCTTCCCCTGTAAGACCTGCCTTCTCCAGCCCGGACATACAGCTACAGATTCCACAGCTGGCTTTGAACACCAGGGTGAATCCATGGAGGTGTCAGCAGGTTGAGATCGGATCTGTTTAGAGACAAGTGACTGGTGCCCTGACAGGATCTTGCCTAGTGCACAAGTCTATCTGTGCCACATCTGCTGCCTTGCTTGGACGTCTCAAACACCCTGGGAGACTAGAAATGGTGTTAGATGCTTTCATATGAATCACTCCCATGCCTTGTCCTGGACTACATAGACTTGACTTTATGTTCACACTTGATCTGTGTGTTCCAGGGAAGATGGTACGGAGTCCTGCTGCAGTTTCCCATTCTATGCATTCTGAGGGCTGTGTTAAGCAGAAAACTTGGCAGTCAGCCTTCCTGAACTCACAAAACAAATCCCAAGACACAATTTAGAGACGTATAGTCTGCATTCTCCACTGCATCCCTAGCCCTGGTAAGTGGAAAACAGAGGTTTAGGCCATGGTACTTTCCAGTTCCCTGGCCTTGTTTCTGATCCACTCATTTCATGCTTTTATTGGTAGTGTTGTGTCATGTGTACATCTCCTACAGTTCTGTTCCCTGTAAAGTCCTTCCCAAAGTAAATTTGTCACACCAGCACCAAAGCAGTTCACAGTTTCTCACTCCCCTACATACAAACTGCATGTCGTGAGGACTTCAGGGGAAGGTTACCCTGGCCCTTCTACCCAATGCTTCTTGCCAGGGCCTCCACAGGACCCTCCCAGGATATCCTCTCATCCTCGACATGCTCTTGCCTAGTTGTCCTGGCAAGGAACATGTCAAGAGCAGGGAGGCAAGGGAAGAGACAGTGTAGGTGTGCAAGGACAGCCTCAGCAGGCACAGAGGCTGCCCACAGCCCTGAAAGAGCAGATGCTGCTTCACAGGCTCAGCTCTCCCAACCTCACATGAAGCAGAATCAGAGTGGGCTGATGCAGGAGAGCTTCACCACCAAGACAGCTGGGGAACATCTGAGGCAAAGGGAAAACAGTGTGTGGGAGATGCTCCAGAGTTGGAAAGCTGCTCCTTTGTGAGTGGGCGAAGCCTGGCTGGCTGAAAGTACCCCTGACCCATGGAGCTCCAGGGATGCTCCTGGGATCCAGGCAGGCCTGGCACGCTGCCAGAGCCACTCCCTCTGGGCAAACTGTGATAAGCCTTTGCCATGGTGAGGGAAAGAACATCCAGTTCTGTGTAGCCATGTCTCAAGAAACTCTTAATGGCAACCCTTTGTAGGAGAGAGACATAGGACCAGAGCACCCTCTCCCTGCTCCCCACCACCCCTCAGAACCATCTCAATGAGCCAGTGCTAGGAGCAAGCTGCTGAGAGCCCTGCACTGCTCCAGTGGGCTTCTGCCTCCCCCAGCAACCATGTGCTCTCAGACACTGCACCAAAGCACACCCTGCACACCCCACCTACAGCCACAGCTAAACATCAGGGCCTGACACATCCTGTTACTGAGAAACAGTCCCTCCTGGGGCATGGGGGCACCCAAAATCTGTCTGTAAGTGGCAAACACCATTCATGGTCCTGGTCACCAGCATCTTCCTGCACTGGGGATGAAGCTTAACCCACCCTTCCACAACCTCACGAGGTAATGCAGGAGTCAACCCAACCCTGCTGTGACAGGCAATGAGATGAGCAGAGATTCAGGAATCTACAGCTCCAGGATGGCAGTGCAGCAGGCTGCAGGAGCTCCGTGCCTCACCTCTTGATGGTCTGGGTGATGGAGGTCTGTCGTTGCAACCCCGCTCTCCTGGCGGGGTCGTGGGGCAGGGATGGCACACGGCTGTTGTCAGCTGGCATGCTCACACTGCGCAGGAACGCCTGGCGCCGCGTCGGCTGCGGGGGAAACACCAGAGTCAGAGCTCTGCGAGTGAGGGTGTCAGCAATTCAACATCAGCTCCTGCCACACATCCTCCTGCCTGCTGTCTACCCAGATCACACTCTCCTAGACCACTCCACAAGGTTAAGAGAAGCTCAGTCAGTGGGATTTGCTTCTTAAGTGGCTCTGGATCTGCACTAAAAGCCTGGGAGAGCTGAGGGTGGGTCTGCCTGGTGCAGCCTAAGCAACTGGGAAAGGCTTTGTTCATAGCCTAATTGTCTGGCCACACTCACACGTCTTGACTAAATGTCACCTACCAAAAGTGACACAACTCACTGGGCTGCTCTCAGCTCATACAACTGCCTCACAATGACATTTTTATCAGCTCAGCAGGCACCATCTCTCATTTGTATAGGGCAGGCTGAGCAGACTGTCCCTCTGGCAAGTGAAGCTCTGATCGATCCACTGGTCAGACACTGTCTCTGCCTCCAAACTACTTCAGCCTCTCTAGCCCAGAAAGCCAATGATTTCCACTTATGGTAACAGTTTTGATGTCTTTTATGTAAAAACAGTGCACAGATACTCAGATTATAAGTAAGAGGAGCACACAATGCACTCTCATCCTGACAGCCCAGGCTGTGCACACAAGACCTCAAAGAACATCAGCTGCACCAGCTTTCATCATAAGCACAGAGTGTCTCTCCAGGTGCCCAGCTGGATTTAGAGATTTCAGATAAGGAAAGATCCATTAAAGCCTTAAATAATTGATTCAGGTGGTTTCAACCTGCACTGGTAAAACCCTGAATTTCACTTCTAATTCCTACAGACTGACTCCCAAACTCTTTCCTTCCAAGGGAAGATCAGAACCAAGATTTATCTGCCAGGAGCTGTCATGCAAGTGAAGTGCATTTGAGTTCCTGGATCGTAGAATGCTGAAGAGGACAGTTCTTGCTGTTCCAAATGCAATTGAAGTTCCCTCTTAAGACAAGCTTGTCCTCAGCCCCCTCCAGGGAAACTGTTTTCCATTTCTCTAATGACTAAACTTTTTTCATGTAAGTGACTGAACCCAGGGCCTGTACACGCCCATGGAGCTGAGTAGCAAGAACCCTCTGGCTCTGCCTTCAGGGCATAAAGTCTCTGTTCCTGCAGCAAGGCCACACAAGCAGCCAGCACTCATACCCAGGTCTCACCCCTATAGCAGTGTTTAAAACCTTGTAGCAGGTATTCCTGATACTCTTCCTATTGTCAGCACAAATAAGGGTGTTTTACTCTCAGGCTTTGCACAGGTCCTATTAACCTATCACCTCATCTCTGCTTCAGCACTCCTCAATGTTATGTATTTCTCATCCCACATGGTCCTCTTATGTTCCTCATGTTGCTAACAGCTTTGTGTTGCCAGTAACTGTTCTTTGCTGTTACTGATGAAAGTCTGTCATTATCTTGGCTATTCATAAGTCAGATTCATACTCTGCTCATTTCAGAAGAAGTTCCAGCACTTCCAGGCCCTCATGCTTGCCTGGGAGACCTTCAGTCCTCTAGTCCCCTTAAGAAATTCTTGTTTAAATACCTCACTCTCATATCCCAGCCAAGACACTTTTCACAATGCCCACATCCAAACAGTCACGTTTACTGATGTGAACACATCAGCCACCCACTCTCATCCCTCCCACATCCCCTTCAAGGGAGTTAATTACTGCTCATAAATTTACTCAAAGGCTCCTCCCCTTTTTATGTGGCCTCATGACCTGCCACCACACGCTGCCTTTCCCTCAGCCTGGATCGATCAGGACCCAGGCACAGAGATGCTCCACAGACCCTCCCTCCTCCCCAGCCCCTGTACCTGCACAGGCTGGGGGAGCTCTTCTGGCACGGGCAGGGGCACAGGCACCGGGATGTCCAGTTTTAACCATGGTGGCTTCTTGCGCTGTAAACTGCTCGTGCTGTCGTGTCGCGCCTCCGACATCGTCCCACGCTTGTCCTCAGGCCTAGGAGAGAGGAGACACCAGAGTCAGGAGGGAACCTGGCTCATCCCTCACAGCCCATGCTGGCAGGGTGAGCAGAGACTTCTCCTCCTAGGTGTAACTGATGGGCCCTGAGCCCCATACGGGATGAATTCCCAAAGTGTCCCAGCAGGGATCAGGGGTCCCAGCTTGTGCCCACACTGCTCACCCAGCACCTGACACCGAGAGGACACAGAACCTCCAGCCACATACAGACACTGCAGTCACAAGTTTGAGTCGCCTCCCATTAAGATTTTTGCTGAGACTGCTGTGAGATCCAGGTTCCTTAAGAACAAGCCATGAATTAAATCTTAATGAGATCTGGATCCAGACCAACCAGCTAAGTAACTGCAGTATCAAAAGCCACTGACCTCCCTCTAAAACTGGCTTGTTACCCACAGCCACCCTTTTTTGCCCACTGAAAGCGAAGCACCACACTTTCCAACCCACTTATCACTTAACAATTAACAAATGGCCATTTCTCATCACTGTTTCTAATCTCTTTTAAATGCAGTGATTTTCTAGAAACACAACACAGTGCACAGAGCAATACCAGTATAGCATGAACATTAGAGAACTGGCACTAATCCTGAACTAAGAGTGGTTTTCATACATAAATAATAATGATATGGTATTTAAATAAAAACCACTGCGTAATCAAAATGCTGCAGTGAGCAGAGTGACTCGCTGTCATCTTGCCTGCTCTGTTGCAGTTTTGCCCTCCTGTTTGGGACCACAGGAGTCTTTCAGGCTGGCCGAACACCCACTTTACTATGCATGCTCAGAGAAACAATTCAGAAAACAGGTTTCACTGGAGGCAGATCAGCTCAGACACCTCCAAAGGTACTTTCCAACCTAAATTATGCTACAACTTTGTATTTCTTCCTGTCCTGCCACACACTCAACAACAGTGGGAAGCATGTGTACTGAATGGGACAACAGATTCCATTCCCTCCCAGCTCTCTCCTTGCATGGCCCTAGCCTGGCCTATTGCCCTTAGCCATAGGGGACAAAAATAATCAAGTGCCCCAACCTCTTCACCACAGTGGACAGATGGAATAAGCAACAAGTTAAATCAGCAGGCACACACGCTTTGACATGGAGTAGGAGAAAAACTCTGCTGGAACTAAAACTTAATGCTCTTACAGTGTTAACACAGCCCATTTATTTTAAATGCAGAGTGAGTTTAACACGTAAGGATTCTTCCTTGAGAGAGGCCAAGTCCCAGGCCAGGACCAGAGGCAGAGAGATCTCCACCCTCAGAGACATTTGGCATGCAACAAAACAAGGCCCTGAGCTGCCTGAATTATCCCAGCCTTGCAGTGGCTGAGCCAGTCAACCTGCACGGTACCTCCCAAGCTAAATTAGGCACTGGTTCCCTGAAACGCGCGCTGCCTCGCAGGGCATTTCCACCAGATTCCCACAGCTCCCCGCAGCTGCTCTGCGCAGGGCGCTGCGCACACTGCTGCAAAGGACACGAGGCAGGGGGCAGGTGGGGTGGAAATAGGTCAGCAGCAGGGAGTGGGGGATGATCTGGGATGGGTTAGGAGAGAATCTCATCTAAAAGGAGCTGAAGGCCAGCTGCTGGTTCAGTCGCGCGAGCTGGGCCGGCTGCCAGGAGCGCTGTGCTCAGCTGAGCCGGAACGACAGAAAGGGAGAACTCAGCTGTAGGTGGATGAAGGTTGGGTTTCAGCAAATACCACAGGCCCCCAAAAGTCTGGGAATTCATGACCTAGCTTGTACAGACATGCCCTTCATACATGCACCACAGTCCTGCTGCACAGATGCAGTGCTGTGCATGAGAGAGACACAAATTCTTCCTTTCCTCCCCACCGAGCTGCAGGGGTGGCTAAATACAACTCTAACTTCCTACAAGAACAGTGAGAGTATTAGGGGAACTCCTGCCTGTATGAGTAAATCTGCTATGAGACATGATTTACTGAAAGGTCTTGCAAATTTGTCTTCATGGTGAGGTCAGAAATCAAAGCAGATTTCTCACACCCAAAATACTCCAGCAAAGAGCTTCAGCATTTATCCCTGAGGATCACAAACACAACATCTCCTCGAGGTGCCCCAGTCAGAGACCAGCCAAGAGAGACAGAGCCACCAAACTGGCACAACCAAACACAATCTAAAACTCACAAACTCAAGAGCCTCCTTCCTGTGCCTTCAAGGGCAAATTCAGAGCCTCTGAAGTAGCAACTCTGCCTTTTCTAGCATCTCACCACTGAGCCAACATCACTCAACATCCTTCCTGTCTACCTACAGAACTGCCTTTGTGAGCAGGAGCTCCGGGTGTAAAGAACACAAGCGTGTAGGATTTGCAGCTTTATCAATCAGTGAGGCCAAGCCAGGAAGGCAGAGGATGAATCACACCTGCATTGCCCGAAAGTTGCTGCAATAATGTGAAACCCTGTGAAAGACTTCCGATTAAATCTGTTTTGAGTTTCCCCTCCTAAATTGCCACAGACCACAGACAGTGATGTCCACGTGTCTTCACTGGCTTCCTTGCCACCCTTGCAGACTAGCACATGGCATCTCCAGGGTGTGCACACCTGTCAAAGAGGACGGGACATGCAAGCATAGGGGTCAAGCCTGCGGCCTTATGATCACCCCCAAACTTGACTCAGCTTTGTACTTTAGGCAAGGTGAAGATCTCAAGATGAAATTCATATTCTGACAGAGCAATGGATCTGCTTTCTCTCCGCTTCAGCAGTTAAAGTGTTCTTTAAATAGCTAAGCATAAAATGCATATATAATAATTGTCTAAATGCATTCAGTATTTAAGCCCTGGGCGAGTTTCCAGGATGGCTGCAAACAGAGTATGTAGGAGCAAATCCCTCTCCCAGCTCAACCCTCTTTACTCACTAACAGGTTCATTTTCCAGTAAAAGAGTGCAGTGAAGGCAGAGCTGTTCAGCATTCCCAACTCCCTGTGTGCATTTGGAGTGGCCAAAAATAAACCTTACAAACACCTAGGACTGGTTCAGGCCTTGCCAGGGCAAGCACTGTGAATGCTGTATGAATAATCAGCCACAGCACAGGTCAGGCAACTGCCTCTGCCCCAGGCACAAAAAGGCCTGGGGTTGGTCATGAGAGACAGGTCTGCAAGGGGTTAACGGGGAGACTGAATGTGGATACAGCTGAATATACAGACATATAGACTGTTTATATATTTACAGATACATAGAGCATCAGTGCATAGCTGTGTGCACAGATGTACAGCAACATGGTCCAGCAGCCTTTGCATGGCAAGTAACACCCCCTACTACACCTGGCCCTCACTCCAAGAGCTGCTAATTTCTCTAAGCACTGCAGTGAAAGCACTTCACACTGACCCCTGGATTACTTTTAGGGGTCAATGTTTCAGGGTCCAGTGTCCATGTATTTCATCAGGCCAGTGGGCTTTGTTTCAAAGTTGATGTATTGATACATATTTTGTTTGAATGGTCCCATACCATCAATTCCAATTTCTCAGTACTGTCAAGAGGCCACCAACAGCAGCAGGATGGGAATAAACACAGAGCACAGCCATGCAGGGTCAGGCTCAGTGTCCCTCTAAAGCCAGGATCTCATTTGCTGCTGAGATGGCTGGCACAGGGTAGCAGTGCAGGATCACTCGACAGTCCTATCTCCCAAGACAGAGCAATGGCATGTGCTATGAATAACTCACAGGTTTCTTGTGCCACAAATGTCTTTGCATGTAAGTGCTCTGTATCCATCTCTACATACATCCAATGGTTATTATTCCAAATTTATCCAGCTCATTTTTTAATCCAAACAAACTTCTAGTATTTGTAACGCACATGACAAAGCTGCAGAGCTGAAACACATGCTGTGTGACAAGTCTGCTCCAGCTCATCTGCAAACCTGTCATTTCCTGGGGTCACTTGTTGCTCTGTAGCTCTTGGAATAGAAGAGCAATCAGCTTTTCCCATCCTCCTTCTCCATGCAAGTCCTGACTCTACAGACCTCTTCCATGCTCTTCCTACCCTCCCCTTTTCCCACACCCACATCCAGAAGCTCAGTTCTCTTACAGGGGCTGTTTCAGACCTCTTGCCTGTGCTTGCTTAGTTTGGACTCTGTTCCATTAGCATCACAAAACTCAGGAATATGCAAATACAAGGCAGAATGAGAGGTATTTGCAAATCCAGCTTCTTCTAACTGAACAGCTGGTAGCAGCATAAAAATTATTAATAATGTCCATTTCACTTAAAATAAACAAACAAAAGAAAAAACATATCATTAGCAGATAGTCTGGGAAATTCATCTTCAAAAGGTCTGTGCCAAAGCACACACACAGAGAACCAGAATGAAATGCAAATCCACCACACTGTGGGTCAGGCTAAGAAAGGGAAGCACAAAGTTGGCCCATGATCAAGGAAAGCTGCTTAGTGGAATCTACTGACCCAAAGAGCAAAGGAAAAGCTTTGTCCAGAAGCCTGAGCATGTTCCTAAAACTGACAGGCATCCTAAATACATTTAGAAGCTCACACAGTCGTTTCAAAGAAAGAGCATCCTTCCACTTAAACAGACAATTGAAGTTTTTCCCATGTTGATTTCTTTTCTTTCAAAATCTCCATTTTACCAGCATTCCCATTTAAAATAAAGCTTTTTTCCTCCAAGAAACATTCCAAACAAAAACCAAAACAAAACAAAACCCCAACTTAATTCAACACTACCACTCAAACAAACAGCATCTGCTTTTTCCACCACCACTGCTCCTGTCCAGCACAGTGCGTGCATGTTCCTACAGACACCCCCAGGAGGTAACACACACCAGGGTTATTCTGCTGCAATCTGATCACCACGTTCCATGGTCAGACTCCAGTTGTTTTCCTCCATTTTTCAAACCCCATCACTCCAACAATTGTATTTTCAGTGCCTGCTACACAAAGTCCCAGGCAAGCCCCATGTACCTGAAGGGGTCTGTGCACGCAGCTGTTCTGGCTGAGGCACAGGAATCCAGGTGGACACAGCAAAGAAACCAGGATCCTCAATGTGTTCTCCAGACAGAGGAGCCAGAGGAGACAGCTCCTGGCTGTGCCTCTCTCTTCAGGAGGATTGCTGCTGGCACAGCAGGGAAAAGGCAGGAAGTCCAAGGAGAAGAGGAGCAGTGGGGTTTCAGTCTCGTAGCTGCCAATAAAACCATCTAGCATGGATTGGACCCAAGGAGTTACAAACAATATCTCAAACACCGGGCGTGAGCCAGCCCTTTGAAACAGGCCAGATGGAGGGGCTGAGGGCAGGCAGGGATGGGGAAGGTGGGACAGCCCTGCACTCTCAGGGAAAGCTGTTAAGGGCACAGCAACACCCAAGCTTTGGCTGAGCCCACCACCACTGCCCACCCTGAGAAATGAAACAAGGCCATCAGCACTGCCCAGGGCCCTCTCCTGCATTCCCAAGGCTGGCTGCTGAGCTGGGAAATGCTGTAAGGCTTTGCAGACTGCAGGCTGCCACAGCAGAAGCTGGGTGTGAGCTGTCCCAGCAGCTCTGAGCACAAGGCTGGCACAGAGCTGTGCAGACACACTGCCCTTTGAGCCCTGCTCCGCAGGGAGCTGGCAGCACTGCCATTCCCACACACACCCCACTGTCCCTCTCGCTGCTCTGTGCCATGCACAAGCTCTGCCTGAGTGCTGGCAGAGGCTGATGCTGCTTCCAAGAGCCTGCACCAAATCACACAGGCAACAGCTCCTCAGGGCTCTGGCTTCTGCTCACAAGCAAACCCATCTACCAGCAGCTGCTGCCCTGGGAGCAGGCTTGCCTTACTCCACTGAGCCACTACAAGGTGTTTTACCAGCACAAACTAACCCTAGTAAATTATTTCCTGTTGATCTGGCATCCTGAAGAGGCTCAGACAATTTCAGATAAGCCCTGTGCAACCCAGAGAGGAAGGGTAGGAGCAGCCTATTCAGTGATGGCTCAGCATGATGGCAGCTCACGTGAGACATCAAATACAGGCCCAAGTTGTTGTCCCCTGCCTGTGTGAAATGGTCCTACTCCATCCCCACTGGGAATCTCACCATGAACCACTTAATTGAATTAGCTGAGAAATACCAAACAAAACTGCCTGGTTTGGAAGAGACCAGGCAGAGTCCTAGACTGGAAATGGGAAGCTACATTGGCTTGGTATTTCATGCAAAGCCTTGTAGAGGGATGGTATTCAAAGAGGCACAGCAGGAGTGCAAAGGTTCAGCTGGCACCCACTGAACTTGGAAAAGATTCAGCTACATACAAAGTCAGAAGGTTTTAAGTACATGTACTGGAAACATCCACCAGTAAATCTGAATCTATGTAAGCCAAGCCCATAATCAAGAATGGAGACCTGATATCCCTTTCAGCACATGATTTTCTTGATTTTCAGAAAAACACGAAGGTCATGATGGAAATCAAACAAAAGTGAGTTCCTACTTGAACAGCAGCATTAAAAGATTTCAAAGCAGCTTCACCAGGGACCTGAAGGTGTGGTGCCCCCATATAGAAGAGAGAGGAATAACAGGAAGCTCAAAAACCTCTTCTGATTTCTCTTGCTCCCCAGATCTGTCGCTGATCTCTTTCAAATACAGGTTAAGAGATGACCCCCAATTGCAACATGCAAACACTAACAAGCAACAGCCTGATCTTCAAAGTCCTTTTGTTGCAGCAGACAAGGGGCAAAATAGTAACAAGAACTCAGAAATCAATGCTCAAAATTCAAGCTTAAAAAAAAGTCTCAGACACTTGAAAGAGATGCAAGGCAACAGAAGAAGCAGTGACCCAGCCCTGTGTGCTGCCCTCCGCCTGCTGCTGGCACCAGCATCACCACAGCTGTTGGGTGATCCACACTGGGAACCAGCCCACATGAGCTCAGCAGAGAAAATGGCTCGTTCCAGCCCCAGGTTCTTCCCACATGGCTCCACAAACACTTGTGCCAGCAGAAGGAAAGGGGAAGAAGCAGGAACAAACAGAGCAGCTGAAGCCAGATGGCTGGACTGCTTCTCAAGGCACTATAGTTTGAAGTGATTGTTGAAAACATGGCCAAAACCTCAGATTTGTAGCACTGTGGGAAGCCAACAATTATCCCAGGGAGGTGGTGGGTTCAGCGTCCCTAAATTAACTTCTGAGGAGCACCCTCAGTGCAGGTGTTGAGTGCAATAGGAATAAAACACTACTGTATCATCAGAGGCAGACTGAATTTTTTGGTGGGGTCATTAGACGGGAAAACATCCAAACCATCCACAGATTTCTCCAGAGCTGACAGCCAAGCCTCACCCAGGTAGCTTCCACAGAGCTTTCCCTGCTCACCCACCCTGCAGCACCCACAAGGAAGGAGTGGAGGGGAGCCAAGCAGAGCAGGCTGGGCAGAGGGGCCATTTCCATCTCCCCAGCACATGTGGCCCACATGACAGAGGCAGGTCTGCAGCACCAGCCAAGCACACCCAGGGCCCATCTCCAACTCCACTTTCCAGAGCAAACCCAGCCCACAGCCATCTACAACCTACTGAGATACCAGCAAGGGCAACAGCCTGCACATAAACCCACCAAGAACGAGAGGGGAGCAGTGGAAACCCTTCTGGAGCACTGTGGCCTCTTCACCTGTTTATGTAGCTCCATGAACACACCTTGAAGCTTTGCCACCATTTCCAACAGCCACGTCCTTAAAGTCTGGTCACAGCCTGTCACTTATGGGCTCCATCAGGGCACAGCATGATGAAATACCTGCCAAGAGTTCCTGTGATGGCACACCAAGCCCTGAGAAGCAGTCCCGCTTCTCAGGGAAGCCAGCAGAGCACTGCATGGTCCTCCAAAGGAGCTGTTTTCACCCAGAGATCCATTACCAGCAACCAGAGGAAGGATCATCTATGCAAGCCTCGTTCTGCACCCTGGCTGAAGGAACAACAGCAGCCTGTTGGCTCAGGAGTGCTGGGCTGAGCCAGCAGAACCCTTTGGGTCCCCAGCAGCCTCAAAGCACAGTTGTCTCAGTGCTCTGCATGGGTCTGCACCTTCTTCAGAAAAGAGTGATCACAGACACTATTTCAGTACACATTTAACTCATTTAAACAATTCAATGGGACTCCAGAGGACCCTGTTCCAGATTTATTCCCATTATTAGTGAAACAGATTCCCACTTAAGTTCTGTCTGACCCACAAGTACCATGGGCACAGTTACTGCCTCAATTATATAGCACGGTGAGAGTCACAAAAAGGCTTTTGTCAGTACAGTCATGATGCCACATTAAGAAATAAAAAACAAACAACAAAGGTATTATTTTCATCGAAAATTCACATTTTGAAGTTTTTTCTACCAGCTCTCATAGTCATCACAAGTACTGTAAGGGCTCAGGACACAGGAAAACTGGGAACACAGAGCTGGGATGACACTCAGGACAGAAGTAAACACTGGCTCTGGTTGATTTTGGAACAGCTGCTGCCTGTGCACCCAGCTCAAGAGCAATTTTCTTGGTAATGTCTTAGTGATTACAACATTGTTCATTTAGAAAATACAATATCAATAAACAATTGATGGAAAAGCAGCCTCCCCTAAAAAGACTACAATAGGCCAAAGCAAAAATTATGTTAGACCAAAAGCTACTCATCCTCTACAGAAAAGACTCCGAGTACTAAAAGCAGCTAAGAATCACTGTTTGTTGTGCTAAATAAAAACGTTTCAATGACAAAAAAGATCAAAACTGCCACAAATGACAACATTTCCTATGGAAAGTTACATAAAACCACGCTGAATAGCAACCTAAAAAAATCTTAGAGGAAATAACAATAACAAACACTGGAGCCACCAGAAGACAGACTTTATATTCAGGAAGGATGGAAGCCACAGAGCCATTCAGAACAGCTTTCTTGCTGTGTTCCTTTGAAACGCAGAGCATCCTCACTCCCCATCACACACCTGCTTTCTCCAGCACCACCACAGTTCTGCTCACCTGGCTACAAGTGAGAGAACAGAAGATGCCCACAGCAGCCAAGGCCCGGGGAGATCCTTCAAAGAACCAATTAAACAGCCAAGAATTCAGAGCAGAGCTGGTTTGGCTGGAGCTGCTGTTCCTCACCAGTAGCTGATGCAGCCAAGGACACAGGAGAGCCACTCTGGTGCTCTGGTTTTTCCCCTGGCTGGTCCTTGACAGCCAGGAAGAGCTTCTCTTGCTCTGCAGGTGTGTGCACACCTCTGCACATTCACTGTGTGCCCAGTGCAACAGCTCATTCATAATGCAAATAGAAGGAATCATAATGCTAGCTTGGTTTAGCAAAAAAATAAAAAATTCTAAGTGAACCACACTTCTTAGTCTGAGTGAATGGCATATTCTTGCTCACTGTTCTCCCTGAAATAACTGTCCCAGAAGAGCCAGGGAAAAGGAAGGTACACTCACACTTTTTGGCAGAACTCAAGAGTATTCTACAGTTCACTTTAAGGCTTTGAATTTAAGCAACAGAGTAACAAACCTCCCGTGTTCTGATTGCTACAGGGCAATAAATCCCAAAATACAGAAGCTGCATTTGTCAACCCAGCCACATGAGCCCTCCAAATTTTAAAATCTAAGCAGTTCTAACGTTCACTGAGCCGAAGCCAAGTAAGTGCCAGACCTGCAGGACTGTAAATGCAGCATCCTGGGCAGTTCCAGGATGACCTCATAGGGATTGTTTCTTTTTAAAGGAAAGAAAACCTTCAAAGCAGGGATTGCTGCTGACCAGCAGAGCAAGGGGCTGGCTCTGAGCAGAGTGGAAACAGGAAGGGGAGGAGGTGGCAAAGGTAAGCTTTCCAGAAAAGGCAAGATCAGGCATGGCTTGCTATCTCTTCTCCCCTTGGGAAGCTCTGCCGTGCCAGGGGAGTATTGTGCAATGATACTTCAGACTGCTCTGAGAAAAAAATTACATTTCCTTTAATAAACACTGTGCTTTAGAGATGCTCTGATTACTGAGGTAAGGTCTGTTTGCTGCTGAGGGCCCCAGAATTTAAGAACTTATCCACTGCTCAGGTCTGTATCACCACAAGCCCTACATTTCTTTGGTAGGCAAAAAGGAGCCGTAATTATATTTGAAATAAATTGTTTACCCAGATAGTTGAAAAGTGCATCCAAAGGAAATTACAGCAAAAACAAGCCCTATGTCAATCTGACATTTGCTGTCTGTGCAGCAAGCAGAGCACACAAGCAATGAAACGTGCACTCTTAGAGCTCTAGGAGATTTGACAGCTAAGATAAATGTGAAGAATAAGCTCTCTGTCTTCACCCAGTGGGAAACAGACACTTAATCAAAAGGATTTGACCACAGTTTGGATGATTTGGTCAAAAGCTCAGCTGCTAATTTGCTCTTTGTCGCATCATTCCTACACACATTAAAAAAAAAACACCTCCTCATTCCTACAGCAGCATGGACTGAAACAAGGATGAGAGGTGTGATCTGAAGCTTCAACCAGTCCTGGACAGCAGCAAGATGAGTAGGACCAAAAAAAGGAGCAAACAGTAGGAAATCCCTGAAGTTCAACTAACAAGGATATGACAATAGGCAATCTCAGCACAGACGCAATTTCCACCTCTCCCTGTGGAAACCTCACTTCCCAGTGGCACAGACATTCTGCCTGTGAAAACAGAGAGGTTGGCAGGCAAGCCCTGCCCACCTCAGGGTGCACTTCAGGGAGGGTCTCCAGGCCTGGATGATCTGAGCACACACCACACACCAAATTAGCTGAGGGTTCTTTGAGGACATGGAAACAGAGCTGCCAGCATGACCATGGGAAATGCTGCCAGACAGATCCATTTCCTTCCAAGGTTAAATCTTGCCTGTCCTAATCTCTTGGGACTAAGAGCTGCAGGGCTAAGACTGTCCCTTTCACATTCTCTCAGAGAGGAGTTACTGAGCATCAGTAGAGTAAGCAACCTGATGCTCACTCAGGTCCACTAGTTCTGAACAAGGCAAAAAATAAATAAACAAAAGCAAAACAACCAACCACAAAGGTAAAAAAAAAAGCTTACTACCAGGGAGAGAACTACCTGCACCACCCTGGACACCAGGGCTTCCCCTGCTCTGACAAAATAAACTGTCTTCATCCTACCTGCCAGCAGCACTGGGATGTTTTACCCAGGACCCAGACACAAATCCCATGAAATTCAGGCTGCAGCACCCACAGCACACACTGAGATGTTGTCACACAGCAGAGAGGATGCAACACAGCTCCCTGAGTGGGCAGGCAATATATACATTCTGTGAGTTCCATAAAACTCCAACATGTACATACTCAGCAGCTGGGACGCAAGCTCACAGCAACAGCATGAGATCTGCACAGTTCACGTCCCTTTCCTTCCAACTAGATGATGATAAAAGTTAAACTTGGAGTCCAGCACCTCTTCAGCTGAAAAGAAAGGAAAACAATCCACAGCTCAGGGAAAAGGAAGGAATCCATCCATGAGTTTTAAGTACTTCTGCTGAAATGGGTCATGTACAGGTGACAGGCTGGTGTCTGCAGGAACCGCAATTAATAGAAGTGTCATGTCAGGTCACAATTATGCTGGAACCTCTGAGAAAGGCGCATGGTCTCCACAGGGTGCCAAAGCCTCCAGAGATAGCTATGGAAGAAAGGCAGCAACCAAAGGGAAGAATCTTATCAAAAGACTGGTATGCTGAATAAAAGCTGTAGAGTGACAGATAAAGAAATGCCAGGATCTTCAGCTCACAGGCAGTCCTGAGTCCTGCTTGGCAGGCACATCCCCAGCAACACGGGGTTCACACAACACATGCTCTGCTCAACTTTCTGCAGGATATACCGAATGGAAAACGAAAGCAAGCTGGTAATTCCCATCATGTTGCCCATCTCAGGCCTTCAGCACTAACCAGGCTGTGTTTGCACTGCAGAGAGATCCAACACACTGAAGAGAATCAAACCTTTACTAATTATATCTGAACATGAGGGCTCTGTGCCCAGAATAAACTGTCCTATCATGCCACACTCAGCAGACCCTGCCTCTTTCAAGGGAACATGTTGGGACTTGCTGGCTACTTTCCGGGGCTGGATTCCAGAGGAACAGGACTGATGACCCCAAAAGGAATTCCTATTCCTGCCTGGCGACCTCACGCAGCTGCAACTTCATTGCAGTCCCTGCCACGAAAGTGAAACGAGCTGTCTGCTAAGTCCAGTGACGAGGTGCTGGCCCTCTCTGAGGGCCATAATTCCTCCCTGAGGTGACACATCAGGGCCACACGGTCTCAGTACCAAGACACTGAGAGGACTAACTTGGAGAAAAGGTGTCTGCTGTGCTCTGCAGGCCAGCAGCACTCTCCACATTCAAAGCTCATCCGTACCCAGCACAGAGCAAGACATTCCCGAGACCAGGGCCAGCCCATGGCTTTCCCCAGAACCTGAAAAGCCAGTTTGCAGGCAGAGCTCTTGCAAGTGGATTGCTTAAAAAAAAAAAAAAGCCTGTCATGGGAAGTCCCAGAGCAGAACTAGTTTTGTGGGAGTTGCTTTTACACTGCACAGCATCACCCTCCTTTCATGGGAACGCACAGAAGCAGGAACAGCACAGACACACGTCCACATCCCAGAGCTGCTGCCTTCCTGGAGGCTCAGGACCAAAGAGCACAGGACAAAGCTGGGGACCTGTTCCAAATGCACAGCACCTCCTGGAAGGCTGGCAGGATCCCAGCTCAGAAATGGCACAGGCTCCCCTGAGCCTGCACACAGACAAGGGAGACCTGGGCTCAGCAGCAGCAGCCATGAGGATTTAAGGACATGAAGGATGCAGCAGGAGGGAAGAATGATAGCTGTTATTAGAGCAATTGAGGGTTAAAAAAAAAAAAGACAAGCACTTTTATAAAGTCCATTTAACAATCAAGCTTAAAGGAAGTATCTAAAATTCACCTCTTTCTTCAACTCTATCAACCAACCTAACCCGAGTCATCACCTGCTCCTGCAAACCTGCACCACTGAGATGGAACAGCTGGAGAGCAACCACCTTCCATACACTGGAGTGGAAATGCAATTCTTCCAAGGGTCTGCTCCCAAATTTGTCCCAAATGGGCTGTTTTTAATCCCTGTGGTCACAGCTCACAGGCAGCTATTTGTCCTTGCTGTCCTGTCAGCATTACTGCAGTTAACACCCTGTGCTCCTTCCTTGTCCCATGCTTCATTCAGAAGCTTTGCTGCCTTGTCCCTTCCCGTTACGTGTGACTATTTTTTCCCTTTACTGCAGAATGCACTTTTCTTCCCAGAGGAAATTACCAGGCATGGGGACAAAAACAGGAAGAAAGGAAACAACTTCCTGCTTGCTCCAAGACCCGGCTTGGAGACATCCCTGACCAGCACCGTGCACCCTGCCACGAAGCCAACCTGCCAAGAAGGCAGCAGCCACAGAACCGAGTCTTGCACTAGGACGAGCACCAGACAAAACTCATCTGTGCTGCCGCTCACCTCTCCTGAGTTACACTGCAGAAAAACACAAAATATACACATGGGACACTTTGGCACTGCGGGGATGTGTGTGGCAGGATGGGCTTGCTCGCCGGGTAGCCCAAAAGGACTTGGCACTCAGGGTGCAATCGTGCAAAAGCTCTGGTCTTGTTCGCGACAGGCTGCCGTGATCCCCTCGCTTCGTGCCAGCAGTGCACAGTGTGAGAACTCAGTTCAGAGACTCGATCCGGCAGGAAAACTAACGTTTACATGTAAAAAGCCATATACTTTCCACCAGATCATCTCCCAAAGTCGCTGCCAAAGCGCGGGTGCCAGCATCAGGGGAAGGACGGGTGGGACAGCGTGGAGATGGGGTGGACTCAGATCAGCTGAAACCAGCCGCGAACGCGCACCTCCACCTACAGCCGAAAGCACGGAGATCGCCAGGCTCCCAACATCCAAACACGGGGTCGGGGGCGGCACCTGCCTCCGGCGCCGCTCCTACCCCGGGGCCGCCGAGGGCCGCTCCCTGCCCGGCGGAGCGGCGCGGTGCCGGTGCCGGTCCCTCGCGGGGGCAGGAACGGCCCTGGCGGGATGCGGGATTCGGGATGCCCCTCCCGGCCAGCTCCCCCTCGTCCCCCCGGCCCCGCACTCACCGAGCAGGCGGGCGAAGCGCAGCGGCCGCTCGGCTCGAGCCGCCCCCCAGCGCGGCTTAAGGGACCGGCGCCGCCGAGCTCGGCCCGCCGAGGGCGCGGAGACTCCTCCCCCGTGCCAGGGGCCGGCCGGGCGGGCACGCCATTCACAGCCTCGGCATGCAAATAGGAGCCGGGAGCGGAGCGGCGCTCGGCGCTGAGAGTCCCGGCGGGGAGCTGCCAGCGCCCGGGGCCGCGGGACGCCGCATCCCGCCGCGCCGCCCTGACTCACGGGGTAGGAATGCGCCGCGCCGGGCGGAAGCCACCGGCCCGCCCGCGGCCCCCGCAGCCCCCGCCTTCCCCGCTGCCTCGGCGGTGGGCAGCGCCCTTTGCCCCGCCGCTGCGCTGGGCTGCCGGGCTGGAGCTCCGGCTCCCGTTAGCTTCGGCCCCGCGGCTGCTGGGAACGCTGCCGTGCCCGCAGTGCCCTTGGCTGGGCACCGCTGAGTGCCAAGCGCTGGCCCCGCTGCCCTCCACGGGAGCCTTCCCCACTAAGCCGCTCGCACGCTGCCCTGTCCCCTCACTTTTTCTTGCTGTTTCACTGTACTTTACCTTCTCCTCGCCCCAATCCCCTACAGTTAGTGCTGTGTTTCCCATCAAGTCTTCACACCTCCTCTTCCAGCCATGTGGTTAGCGTATCATCCCTCCTCTAAGCTGTTTCTTTCCTCCCAGTTTAAACATTTTCCCCTTCTGGAGGGCATCCTCCCACCTCGATTGCTCAGCCATCCTCGCCTTTGTCCTGGCATTGCTGCAGAAGATTTCTCCATCCATCCTCCAAGGAGCATCAGTCAGCACGTATTGCTCACGCAGAGCTTTGCTGGAGCTCCAGCGAGGCCTGCAGGGTGCACATCCCTCTTGAGCAGGTCCCTAAGCCACAGCTCCAGATGCTTTCAATGTTAGTAATAACTGGGGGGGATGATGTTGCTTTCCCATCTTACTGCGTCTTCCCCGCCGACCTGCGTGATCCAACGAGCTGAGCTCATCGGCACCGCACCCAGCCCTGTGCATGCCCACGGCAGCCACACGTCGAAGGCAGCCCCCAGAGAGCCCTGCTAACGATGTCTCCTTAGCTAATGAGCAAAGGCAGAGCAGCCCCAGCTAGTCCTGGCTGAGGTGGAGACCAAATCACACGCAGAACCCTCACTGTCCGCAAAGCTTAGCAGGCACAAATTATTTTCAGATGTTTCTACCACATAAACAAGGAAAAGAAGCATCCAGCAATGCACTCTCAGGGCCCTTCAGCATCTCCTGGGAGGAACGCTCTGGAGCTGGAATCAGACCCACCCCTGCTCGTTCTTTGCCTCCTGCCAATAGTGTGTGCATTTTGCAAGAAAAGCAAAGCTCTGTCACTGAAACGTGACTTCTTGCTCCTGTAGAGCACTCTTGCAGACAGCACTGCTAACTCCATCCCACAAATTCTCGTTCCCCAGTGCTTCCCTGCCCAGCTCCCAGACTCTGGATTCTTTTACCCAAGCTGCAGGAATCTACCCTCATGGTAAAGAATACCCCTACCTTGCTGCCATCACCAGCCAGGGTGGTTCTCCTTCAGTGCACGGAGTCCTCCTAGCCTAAAATAGATGGAATGAGGTGACTTAAGGCCAGGCTCTGACTGCTCAAGCACGAGATGGTGAATGGCAGCAGTTCAGTGTTGAGCTCCCACCATTCCTGGCCTGGGGTAGGTCATCTAGCCCAAAAACCTTGTTTGTTTTCTCCCTCTGCGGGGAATACTTCTATTTGAAATGTGGCCTCTGAGGACCAGCTGAAGGAGAGCTCTTTCCTGGTGCTTGTTATGTTTAAGGTGAACATGTGATTACATGAATTTGCTTCATTCTTCTCTGCTGGAAACTGGAATTTCCTCCCTACTTGAAACCCACGAGAAACTGTGATCTTGCCACAAGACATGGTTAAAGACCCAATGAAATAGATATCCATCAGCATGTGAATGCAGCACTTTCACTGCTGCAGCTTGCTAAAACTGCTTCAAGGCCTGGTGAGCCACACACCTGCCTGCTTCCAGCCAGACACTGCTGGGTCTGCACCAGCCAGGAGTGGTGCAGAATGGCCCTCAGATACTGGATAGAACTGTTCAACACCTCATCTCCAGCTGCATCCCCTCCTGCATGCACATTTGTATGCAACTCTCCTTGCAGCACTAATCCTGTGTCATCAAGCATTAAATTATGGCTCCACTAAATATGGATTATAATCCAAGCAGGGAAATGGTGATGTTACAAGCCTGAGTGCCTTGCCTGACAGCGTTGTGAGGACAGCTAGGACACACCAGGAGCACCAGGAGGTCTGTTTTTATCAGGATCACCGGTTCCCTAGACAGATGATTCGATTCTGACCTGTTTTGTTCAGTGTTTAGGCCAAGAAAGCATCCCAATACCTGGCAAGCACAGCAGAGAGCATCAGATTTCAACCTTGACCAGTAAAAACAGAGCTCCCCTTGCCCTCTGGAAATACACGGGCTTTGCAGTGCCTCCTGTGCTGACATGAAGCAGCAGCACAGCCCTGGCAGCTGTCCTAGCACACAGGGAAGAGGTCCAGAAAGGCCTGGGATTTCTTCTGGGGAGGATTAATAACACAGAAACCCAAGCAAAGTCCCACGGAGTTTCAAAGGCAGGTGGCCTGGCCAGGAGCCAGAGAGGGAACTGCCAGGAGGGAAAGGACGGGGATTCCCTTTGGGAAATGCCTTTCCAGGGCGGATGCTGGACCTGCAGCCCCTTGCTGGGGAGCAAATCAGGTTCCTGGCTACCAGCAGCTGATGAGGTTTTCACCCCCAGCTGCCCATGTGTGTGTGGGATCCTGTGGATAGGAGAAATGGGGAGGGTACAGTGGGATCTGTTCACCAGAGCTGCTGGAGAAATCTCTCCCCCTGTTCCTCACTAACCTGCAGCTCCTGGTGTGCAGCTGGCCCAGCATTCTGCCCCAGGGAGAGCAGAGGGCTGCTCTGAACCCCTAGCCTCAGCAGTGCCCTTTCTCACACATCATGGGAGTGTTGGTTCAAAATGCTTGGAGTGCAGATGCCCCCAGAGTGGATAGCAATGGGGATGGTGTTGCTGACCTTAAAAAAAAAAAAAAAAAAAAAAAAAAAAAAGACATTTTTTGGAGTGCAAACCTTTCACTTCCCAAACAAACCCAAACAACTTCTATTAACAAGCAGCTATGTCGCAACCTCAATTTCCTATAATCCACTCAATTCGCATGAAGTTCAAAAACCCCAAACTGGGTGGAAGGTCTTTTGAATCCTCTGTCACCCCCAGGAGCAGACAGTGCAGATTGTGTGGGATTGTGCCCATGCCAAGGAGGGACACAGAGGTGACTTTGGCCTGCCACTTCCATGCACCTGCTCCGGTTCTGGATGTGCCATGGGCTGAGCTGGCAGCAGGCCTGCAGGGACTGGGAGTTTAAGCCCATGGAAGAGGTTCAAAAATAAAGCCAAGCCTCACCATCCTTGTTCAGCCCAGATCAGGACAGATAATTCCCTTCACAGACATCATCAACCAGTCTACCTGGGGCTGGGGAGCAGGACACAAGCAGGGAGAGGAGCCAAAATGCTGATCTGGGAAGATGGTGGTACCCCCAGAGCACTCCCAGCCACAGGAGCTGCTGCCCAGCACAGCACACAAGGAGGTCACATCAAAACTCAAGCCCTTCATTTTCTGCCCAGATTAATTGCAATGGACCATTCCTGGCTCTAGCCACAGGGAATGTGTGTGCTTGCAGTGCCAGGAGGAGGTGGAGGAGTGGAAATGAGATATAAGTAGGATTTCATGGCTAGTCCATACGGAAATATTTATTTTCAATTGTATTTCACACAGAAAACCCACTCAGATCAACATGGCAATTTTTATTTTGGTCAACTCATTGGGGGAATTGGCCAAAAAAAAAAAAAAGGAGAGGAAAAAAAAAAAGCTTGTGTAAAGCAAGCTATGATTTCCAAAATATTTAGGAAATGTCACTTAGCAAAATATCTTCCTTCTCCCCAGTTTACTTCAACACAAAAAGGTGCTTTTAACATATATATATATATGTGTGTTTCATATGGAAGGAATAAAAATGTCATGGAAGAAGTAAGATTAAACTCCCAAAATATCTCTTATGTAGCCTGAAAGACTCTTATCATTTTCCAATCCACTCTTGGCAAGAGATGAAATAATATTACTTCAGAATTTCAAAACTGGGCAGATTTATTTCTAAGAGGCACACAAGGACTCTTATGAAGCAGTCAAATATGGAGAGCAGTGGCCAAGGGTGTGATCAAACCTTCACTGTTGGAATGCAGGCCTGGAAGAGCCTGAATCCAAATTGTACAAATTACCTTTTAGTTGTTGATCTGTAATTCTGGGGCGCCTGGATTTTGAGCAGGGACTTTCATTTAAATGTCCAGGCTCTGCTAACAGGGGAGGGGTGCCAGAAGGAAAAAAACGAGCCCCAAGGAATGTGAGCTGGATGTCAGGGTGCCATTTGGAGTCTTTGTTTGTGTCCCCCCCAGGGCTGGGTATCAGCCACTGGTGTCACACTTGATTCCAGTACTGAGTCACTCCTGTTGATGAAGAAAAGCAGCATGAGAGGGACATGCACATCAGCCTGCAGGTGCCAAAGAATCCCCAAAAGCACTGTGGGAGATTGTCAGGTGGAGCAGCAAGGTTTGGTAGCCTGCAGCCAGTAAGGGCATCCTCCAGGTTAGCCCAGGTGGCTTCTAAGCTGCTGCAGGGAACAAGCCTTGAAGGAGAACACTAAAAATTGGAAATAAGGAGTGATCCAGTTCAGACAGAACACTGCAGAAAGGATTCAAACGTGGCATTAGGCACAGTGAAGCTCTTCATCTCCTAAATTCCTGTATTAACTAAAAGGGAATTGAATAGAAAAAAATAAAAATAAACAAAAAATTTCCAGTTCAGTTCTCATAAATGAACTGAAGGAGTTCATAAATGAGCTGAGGAATTTTGGTTTGTCTGTCAGCAATAAGCTACATTTGTGAAGAAAGGGGAGAGATATGCTATCTTGATGAAAAAATATGAACTCAGTAATTGGAGAAAAATAATTCAGTTACTGACAACCAGCTTGTAAAGAACTTGCTCAGCTAAAATAACAGGGCTTTATGTAAATCCAGCAAATCTTTACACAAATCTGTAAGAATAGTTTTGGCATAGGCAAGTAACCAAGTAAGAAGCTGAAATTTCAAAGTAAAATCAACTCTCTCTCAGAGTCAGTAACAGAGATCGTATCTCCAGCAAAAATTAATTTAATCATGTCCCCCTGCAGTTAGTTAGACTTAAGGAACAATAACACTTAGTGCAAAAAATTCCAAACAATCTAATTTCGTGAGTTCTGATCTAGATTTTGTCAATCCCCCTGTGCTGCCAGCAAATGGCTCCTCTTCCCAGTCTGTCACTGCTTTGTTGGTTTGTTCCTTCTGCACTATTCCTGACTTTTCAGGTTGAAACAGGAGCCAAGAAGAGGAGGGGGTTACCAGCTTCCAAGGGTTTTATGAGCTCTGTCTCTGGCATATTTGGAGTATAGGAGTGTCACCTTGCTGTTGGGTTTCAAAGGCCTCCAAGGCCAGAGTTCCCACCACCTGCCTGGGTCCTGGGTCCACTCTCACAGGGACAGATCCCATCCCAATGTGCAGCTGGTTCCCCTGTGGCCTCCTGCCCTTGCAGGCCCCTGGGAATCAACCCTCTCCAGCTCATCCTGCAGGGAGAGCAAAGATGCCCTTCAGCTCTCCTCCCCAGTGCTCCCAGTGCCTTTCCCTGGGCTCTCCAGTCCCTCTGCCTCTCTCCTGTGCAGAGGATCCGAGCAGGATGCCATGGTGTGCACTGAAACACTGCTGCTATGCAAATACGAACAGAAGGATTATTTGTACTTTAACCTCATCAGCAGTGAGCCTACAAACATCTGTCAAACACGCTGAGCTGTAAAGGCTCCCTGTTTTCCAGCAGCACTTTCAGAGCAGGAACTAAGGAAGCTGTAGCTGATCTTAGATGAGGAAGCATTGTGGAGCTGTCTCTGCCTTTCCAGACCTTCTGCAGGACATGGCAGAAAGATGAAGCTGCCAGCAAAGTTTTTAACAAATACTCTGTTTATGATTGTTATAAGATGCTGAACAAGGGGAAGGCAAGAAAGGAATGAAAGCCTAGAAGAAAGCAACTGTTAATCTTGACTCCCACCCAAGCCTACTGCATGTATTACATTTTATTACAAACATTTCTTACAGAAAGTCCACACGTGGATCAAATGATCCCAGTGGAGTGACATGGTTCAGCACTAGCCAACCTACTAATATCTGTCTTGCTTGGTTTTCCTTTTTCCTGGCACATGAAGCATTTTGAAATCATCTGGAGCTTCCAACTGCTTCATGACTGACAAGGTCCCAAAGCCAGTTATTCAGAAGACTCCTAAGTGACCCTTTAGAAAACTTTTGAGTGTATGTGACCAAGTGACCAAACTTTTCTGCTGGAGCCTCAGCTAAAGCAGACTGGCTGTCCCAGAGACCCATTCCCTCTGTCACTGGATGTGACAATTGCACCAGTGAATGTGGTCAAAGCTCCAGCTAGGCAGAAGGCAGGCAGCCAGCATCCTGAAGGGTTTGATAAAACAGAGCGTGTCTTCATTCCAAATTATGACAGAGCCCCTGGATTTCAAGTTGTTCACAAAGGAAAGATCTGTATGAAATGTCTAAGCCTTTCCAAAAAAAAAAAAAAAAATCCCGCAAATGCTTGGACACTGTCCATTTTTTCATGTAATATACAGAAACTTCTCAAAAACTGGGTGGGGAATTGTTTCAGAAAAGGGCAAAACCTTCCAAACTGCTTGCTTCCAAAAGCCCTCTGAGCCCTGTGGAGGAGGTGGACAGATATTTTGCTGGAGCCCCAGTGGAATCACCTCAGGGTGTATGCGATCAGCCAGGAAAGAGCAGATCTGGAGTTTTGCTGCCCCAGTCCAGTTTCTTCCCAGCCAGGCTGCAGCAGGAGGGACCAGCAGGTCATCCCTGAGCTCTGCAGCTTCCCTGGAGTGGGGTCTGTCCTGTGCTGCAACATCCATGGTTTGGATCACAGCCCCGAGTGCCAGGAAGAGAAAGAAGCTGCTCACTGTCTCAGTCCTATTCTCCCCCACATAAAGCCTTGCAGGAAAGGGAAGGGATCATTTCATTTCTTAAAGGGCAGCTGAATCCCCTCTAAATGGCCACATTCTTGTCCCTTTTGCAGAGTTCGGCTGGTGCCAAACTTGGTCACAAAGGCGTATTCACGGCTTTTTCCTTCCTACACATTCAGGAGTTGAAAGCCAATTTGGTACAAACTCCCCAAAATGACTTATTCAGCAGCTGCTTGCCAGCTTCCTGTTTGCAGAGCAGGGGGGCTGGAGCAGGGGCACAAGCCCCACGACTTGGCATGCTGCCGTGGGGACCCTGAGCCTCTGGTGCTCCCCGAGCCTGGCAGAGCATCAGCCACTGCTGACCGGGCTCGGCTTGGGCAGAGACCCCATCACCAGACTGGCCTTTTCACCTCTGCTCTTGGTTTCACCACCAAATTTGCTTTTTCTTGAGGTCACCGGTCTCTGGGATATGTTCCAGCTCTAATGAGGATCTTTTCCCTAGTAAATAATTCCTCCTCTCACCAAGGGAATGGAGCAAATGCTCAGCCTCAAGCTACTGAGCACTGAGGGCAGCCAGCTCCTACCCTTGCCAACAGCCATGGAAGTGATTATCCTCCCTGGGATCAAGAGACTCAATGTCTTGTCTAAAATCCTACAGGAAGACATTGAGGGAACAGGAACAAAGCTGTCCTTCAGCTCATAGGTTCATTTCTAGCAGGGAAATCAGGAAAAACAGACAAACCTTGCTCACCACAATGGCACCTTCATACTGGCAGCCACAGATCCTTCCACATAGCCTCTCAGCCCTGTCATGCTTTGGAGAAGTGTAGGAAAGACCAGGATAAGGATCATCCAGATGCTTTTTATCTGGGAGCTGAGCTACCAGGAGTGGTTTGTGGTGGCAGGTGTCCCTGCTGGACACATCATGGACTTGCCAAGGAGAAGGAACCCCTGGGTCTGTGCAAGCTCATGGAAAAAAAGTGTTTGCTGTGAACGGGTGACTCCTGGTTGCAGGGGCAGGTGATCAGGATGTTTTCTCAAGGCTGGCTTTTGGTTCAGTGGTTTTTTTCACCATCTGTGACTGCCAGAAGTATGGTTTCCCATCTCAGCCTCCTACATGGCTTTTTGCTGGAAAACACCCATGCAGTGTCTGCAATCCCTGCAGCCACACTCACTGCTCAGCTCCCAGGGAGGAGCCACAAACTCCTTCATGTCCATGACATCTCCAGTAAAACAGCTTGCCTCATGCATGGGACAGCTTTCCCAAGAGCAGGCCACAGCCCATGGGGAAGGATCACTGTGATGGTGGATAGAGGTGTATTTCTTCCACAGTGCCACCATCTCTCCAACTCAGGTGCTGTAACTGAGCAAGCTGGCCCTCGTGCCATTTCCCAGCAGACTGGTGGTCTGAGCCAGCAGGATTTCACTCCAGGGGCCCCATGCTCTTCCACAGGAGCACACACCACACTGGTAGCCAGGTAAGGGTTGGGCTCTGCTCCCAGGCAACCAACAGCAGGACAAGAGGACACAGTCTGAAGTGGCATGAGGGGAGGTTTAGGTTGGACATTAGAAGGAACTTTTTCACAGAAAATATGATTTCATTGCAATGGACTGCTGAGATGGGTGATGGAATCACCATCCCTGGAGGTGTTTAAGGAAAGACTGGAGATGGCACTTGGTGTTCAGGGCTGGGTGACAAGGTGGTGTTTGGTCATAGGTTGGACTCAATGATCTCAGAGGTCTTTTCCAACCTAATTGATTCTGTGGTAGGCTCAGGCTGTCTCAGCTGAAGCTATTTAATCAGCAATGTGCTGATAAGCTGACCACCAAAGCTACCCACTGAAGATCATTAGCAGCAGGGCAGTGGTAAATGAGCTCAGATGTGGTTTCCTGGCAGCAAGGGACCCTTTCTGCTCTCTGAGCGTTTGTTCTCTCAGCAGTGGCTATTTGTTCATGCCAGCAGTGTTCACACCTGACCCTGGCTGCAGACCATAAACACTGCCCTGCTGCAGTAGTGACAAGGCCAGAGGAGCCTGGGGCTGCCTGCACAGGGCTCCCTGTGGCAGTCACAGCAGTGGGACTGGCACCCAGCCACAGGGCTGCACCCTGCTCTGCCACAGTGCACTCCTGAGACGATACCCCTGGCAGGAGCAGCAAGTACAGCTGAGGGTGGATTAGGTCAGGAATGTGGAAGGATTTGACAGCTCAGACACCAGAGATGAGGACAGGGGGGCTGCAGGCAGAGAGCCAATGCTCTCTGGTACTCACATCTCCTGGATCAGGCCTCCTGCCCCAGCAGAGAGGAGCCACTCCAGCCTTGCTAGTTTGGAAAGTGTGCATCCCTCCTTTCTGGAAATGGGCCTATCTCCACCATCATCTTCTCTGTGTGGTTGCCATGGAGAGAACAAATGTTGTGCCTTTCCTGAGTTAAGTTTGGATCTAGCTGCAAGTGGAATTGATTAGCAAAGGTGACTTGATATGTTGCACAGTGGATCCAAGGCTGGTGCTCCAACTCCCAGGTGTGCACACACCCTTTGGATTCGTGGCATCAGCCCCACTGGCATTCCAACAGGAGCATGGCTGGGACATGTGGGAGGGATCCCAGGCTACTGGCACAGAGCTCCTGGATGGGAGACATCTCCAACATAAGCTCTCAGCCTTGGTGCTGAGCTGAGATTCACCTTCAGCATTTTAAGCACTGATCTACAAACCACTGGCTGATACATACACTGTGCTGTGCACAGGAGCTGCTCCTTCTGATTCCAAATGGACATTTCCAAGTAAAAATCAGCAATCCCCAGAAGCATCAAAACCAAATACTTAAGAAACTCTTCCAGGAGAAGCATTTGGAAGACAGGAGAGTGCCAGCACAGCACTCTGGACATGTCAGGGACCAGGGAAGATGGAGAGACCACAGCATCCAGTGCTGCTGACTCAGAGTCAGCCCTCACCAAGTCTAATATAATTTTGTTGCACATCATCACCCCCAAGGAGCCTTGGTAGGTGAGTGGTGTTGCAAGTGAGGCCAGTTTTTCACGGTATGTGCTGAATTCTTACAGCTACTGATTCAGCTAAAAGCATGTTCCGCCCTAGGGCTGGGCAATTATAAATTTAGCAGCTCTAGTTCTAGGCCCATAAATATCTTTGTGGTAACCTTTCTCATTGCATCTGGGAAGAGCCCAAACAGGAAATCTCAGGTAGAAATGGGAAATGAAACCTCATAATTTGAGTCATCAATCATATGGTAAAGTTAGGAGAGGAGTTAGCCTGAGTACAAAGGAGCTTGTCCCTGACAGGGCTTCTAGAAATAGAAGCAGAAATTTCTTCTGTTTTCCTGGAAATCTTGTATCTGAACTTGTTCTTAATTTTCCTGCTGGAAAAGGACTAAAATCTGACCTACTTTTGAGCAAAAGAGCCATTGGGATCCAAGTCCCAAAATAAGCCTGGACATAGATGCTCCCTTGGTGCCCACTGAGACATGTTGTTTAGTGCAATGAGATAATGCTTCTCTGGAAGAATTTCAAACAAAGAGATTCTGTAATCAAGGTTTCAAATAAAATTATCTGCCTTGTTGTTCAGGGCTAAAGAGTCCATCTTAATATTGAAAGGCAGTTGTGTTTTCTGTCTTGAGCTTGAGTTTTGTCATAATTTTTTTTAAAAAGCCTGACCCTGGTAACCAAACCGCTGAGGAGCCACTGCTCAAAGTGAGGTCAGACTCTGAAATCAGCCCTCACAAACAGTTGGTTTTGTGGCCTTTTGAAAATAACTCTTTTCAGATGTGCAATTGGGAATTTGCCAGGCCGCTCCAGATATTTCCCCAGAGGTCCAGATGGCACAAAAAGACATGGAAAATAAGATATGTCATTCTTAAATCAGATTAGTGGCATTCTGCCTTGCTGTAAAGTACTCTCATTGTATCAGCGTGGGTTTGGGGTGCGTGACCCAAAGCTCCACAGTCCTTTGCAAAGAGAGAGTGTCATGAGGGACTCGTGCAGGGTTCCATGAACACACCCCAAGCAGCCCAGTCTCACTGGAGGAGATGAGGAGCATCTTCCACACCAGAACAGTGATATTTTTTTTTAGCTGTAATACTCAAAAAAACTGCTAGAGTGAAAATCCAACCAGCCTCAGAGCACCCAGTGAGCCCCTGAGAGCTGCCCTAGGACAAAATGCTTGAAGTCTGCTGTTCACTTTGGGTGAGAAATTCCAAAGAAGGGGGTTTGGGAAAAGTTGCCATTCCACTTCACAATGAGGACCAGATTTTCAAGAATTCCTACTGAAAGCAAATTCCAACACATTTGCAAACTAATTTTGGACAACAGAAATATTTCCATGGGGGAGGGAGACAATATATATCCCACACAAAGCATGATCCCAGCACAGCTCTGAGCCCCAGGGTGTCACTCTTGAGGACAGGGGGTCCTGGCCAGCTGAGGACACTTCCCAGTGCCCTGAGAAGCACAGGGAGATGTCCAAACAACTTCCCACTAACTTGGGAGCATCTGCCTCACATTTTTGTTTTGTTTTGTATCTGCTTTCAGCCTTGAATAAAAAAATGAAACACCACCGAGCCCTGGAGAGCACTCGCTCAGTGTGTCTGGGCAAAGCCATGGTAAGCCTGGCTTGGCAGGCTTTGAGAGGGAAAGCTAAGCTGCTCCCCAGCCTCTCCATCTTCTCCAACAGAATGTTCCCAGAGCCCCTAAGGACACGGATGTGGGATTTAGCAGGACTTCAGGAGCCACCTGTGGATCAGAGGCTGCTCAGCAGAGCCAACAGCTCATCCAGGCCTCTTGGACTCCATCACCTGCACCAGGGCTCCCCAGAGCACAGTCCCTGATTGCTCTCTGGGAATCGTGGGAGGGTCAGGACCATTCTCCAGCTACCAGAGCGACAGAGCCTAGGGCCTGACTCATCTCCCTCTGTGGGATGGAGCTGGAGTGGAGCTGGGATGGAGCTGGGGTGGTGGGCAGCCCAAAGGCCCTCAGACCCCCTGCCCCACTGCAGACACAGGAATGTTTCATGGGATAATGATAGCCAAGTGGAATCCGACTGCCTGCTGGACCACTGCATGCTGCTGCTTGCAAAATACTATTTCTGGCACCATGAACATCCCAAACCCCAGACCGTAACGCTGCAGCCACAGTCTGCCTGATTCCCAGAAATTCCAGCAATGGATGAGGCAGGGCATCTTTCTCACACACCCACACAGGAACTTAGCAAAGGAAAAGCTAAATGTATATGCAGAAGCTGTTGATGGTGGTCACCTAAGTCCAATCTAAGCAACCAGCCTGGAAAAGCTGCTGTCTCCTGAGATAAAAGCTCCCAGGGCTTTTCTCAGGATTTTTTTCCTAGGGTCTCTGATTCCAGCCTCTCCTTGTCCACACTGACTCCCTGTCACTGACTGAAATGTCCCTGCCATGTTGTAGGGAGAACAACTCATTGTGCAATTGAAGAATCTGAGTTTCTCCAGGGATTATTCTAATTAGACACCAGCTATTTTTACCCCATATCATATGTTGGAAATACAACTTTAAAACCACACTGGAGCAGCCAAGTTAAATACTGTAATAACCTTGAAAATAGGGTTAGCAACTTTAATGGCTAACAACAACATTTCCAGCAATAACTCCAAAGCAGAGGGAATAGCTGCCATGCTTCTTGGCACAACCTGGACTCTGGGAGAGTCAGGGATCAACCTGCACCCTTGACAGGAGCTCAGGGCTATCCAAGTCCATCTGCAGCAGCTCTGTTATAACTGCTGCAAATGATGGGTGGTTGAAGTGGCTCAGATAAAGAGTGTCAAATCCTAGAAACAAATTACATTTACAACAGCTTCTGTATTCATGAGTATCACTACAGCAGGTCTCATAAATTTTCCAGCAAACCAGTGATTATGGCTAACGGGAAGCAGGCCAGTGGCTTAGTGCCCAGAGCAGCTTGAGAATCCTGGGCTCCCTCACAGCTCACGCTGGGACCAGAGCAGGAAGGAGCAGCACCGAGTCCTGCCTGACACAATTCTGCAGTTCTGTGGTGCTGGGCAGCTCAGCAAGCCTGGGAAAGCATGGGCCTGCAACCATTCACCACCACTGGGCTTCATCCTGGTTTACTTTTCCTAGGCCACATAGACAGCTCCTGTACCAGGACCCTGCAGCCTATGCTACGTCCTCATGCTCAGAAACTGAGTTTTGGCAAAAGCTCTGGGGGAAAAAAATCCCTCCTTCCCAAAATATCACATCTGCTCTACAGTGGGCTAGTCTGGCAAATCCCCAATTATGTGGGCACAGGTTTGGAAGGACTGGGGTTAAACTTAGCTCTAAATGTACACAGAGTTTACATCTTATTTTACAGCTGCAGGATGCCAGCTCAGTTTAAGTCTCAAAGCCCTTTTGCTGCCCTACACCCTTTTCAGGTGGGGGACTGGTGGTCCCCAGGGTGCACAGAAATGCCCTATCTCTGAAGCCAGCACACCAGCTTAAGGCCTGTGTCCAGTTTGGGATGCTGGATGAATTTTCCAGTCAGATCATCAGGTATGTGCCCATTCTGTTTCCCCAGGGCCACCCAGGACAGCTCCCTGGCACTGGGGATAAATTGCATCCAGGTTTCCAGAGCTGCTTGGGCAGAGAGGCTCCTTGAGAAAGTCTCTGGGATGCTCAGCTGCAAAGGCCCGCAGCAGGCAGCTTCCACGGGTCAATGCATTTCACCAGAGTTAAACTTGTTTCACCTTGAGCACAGCACTATGCAGAAAACTGCGAATTGAAAAAATGTGCTGTCCAGACAAGTGACCCTCACCTGTGCAAGGTAGCATCCTCCTGTGCTGCCCATTTTCCAAACCTCTTAGAAAATACCTGCTGGCTAATGCAAGAGCAGCCCTCAGCCCTGGCCTGCTGTGTGCACAGCTCATAGGGGGTCTCAGACATAAGAGATTTTCCTGAACACATCACAGTGTGGATGGACCAAGCAATTCTGACAGCACTGGGATGGTTAAAGACAAAGTTTGGAACTTTGGAGGGTTTTTTTTTTTTGTGTATTTCCTGTGGTCTGCAATGCCACTTCAGCACCTGCCTTTAGCTTTGGGAAGACCCATCCCATGGACACCAACTGGGTAAGATGTTGCTCAGCAGTTTCTTGAACGCCCCAGGTTTTTGGTTACTGTAGTCCACTATGCCAGTGGTTCATTTGTTTCTCATTGTGGAATATCTCCATATCCCGGGTTTGTGGCTGCAGTCCACATCACTGCTTCCACCCCTCTCTGCTGGCATCCTGCTCTTTCCCCACAGCTCTGAAACTCCCTTGACCTTCCTCCCTGCAGTCCCTAAAATAGCTTAACTCTTTTCCATTTTTAGAGGTCAGGCTCAAAATCCGTTGTGGATTGCAGCAGCAGAGACTCAGGTGCCAGAGGATGAAGGCAGCCCCTGGGAGCACCTCCCTGTGCCACAGGAGACCACGGGAGAGGGCTGGCACAGGCACTGAGCTTCTCTTGGTCCCACCCACAGCAAACCCCGGGAATACACATTATCCCAAAATAGTGGGATCAGCTATGTGGATGTATTTCTCTTGGGAAAGGGCAGACAAAGAGCACACTGTGGGGTGACAGGGCAGGACAGAGGAGTTACTCACAGAAGCATTTCCTTTCTCATGATCACTCAGTTTATCTCTGATTAGAACAGGGGTTTTTAAACTTCAGTCAGTCAGCATGGGAAAGTAAGATGGCAGTTCCTCTAAATGTCCAGTAAACTGCTTGTAGAAAGCATTTGTGAGAACTCAGCTAGTCCACAGAAATTGCTCCAGACAGGCAACACTACCTCCAAAAATGTGTTATACAACATTTAACTTCTAAACCTCTTAGTCAAAAAAACTAAACCCAATTCCAATAGGAGCTGGCTTGTAATGAATGAGGTGTGTAAATAGCATGTGTAAATAACACCTCAGCTATGTGGCTGTAGTCACTGCAGCAAATACATCAAGCTATTGTGCTTCCCTTCCAAACCTGTCATCACATGCACCACCCCAGCTGCCAAAGCCTCTGCCTTTTTTTTTCCTACCCAGATGTTTCAATCTCCAGTTTGAAGCTGACATCTGGAGAAGTGATGTTGTAGAAATGGTACACATCAGCAGGCCAAGTATGGGATATGCTATGGAAATGAAAATGTAGTGACAGAGCAAAATTAATGGACACCCAGATGCAAGTCATTAAGTGATAAAGTGCCTGTCAGGAGTTTCCTAATGCAAAAACAGGCAAGAAACCTTGCTGTACTGCAAGCCCTCCCAGGAGGGGTGTGACATCTGGCCAGTCACAGTTTCTGGAAAAAAGGCACACTCTCCAATGTGAGTCCCCCAAGTAACTCAACATTTCCAGTGCCCCTCTCTGCTCCTCATGCTTGTTAAGCTGCTCTGGTCCTCTCCCATCTTTTCATCCTTTGCAGCCATTTCTGCCAAGGCAAAAGCGCATCTGAAATACCTCCTCTGTGGTGTTTTGGGGCCTTGGCCATCTCAGGAGATGAGACTGCAGGCAGGGGACATGGGGCATAAGGAAGAGTTTCACAAAGAAGGGCTTAGAATAGTCCTCGGGTAACTGCTCTTTGAGTTCCACCATGGACAGAAAGAGCAGATTTTCTGTGCATTCTTCTGTAAGAAACCTGCACTCATTAGGCTTGTGAAAGGCAAATATTTCTGCTTGAGCAGCAGCTGCCTTTCTGGTGAAATCAAGGAAACCATTGCTGGTGGGATTCTTGCAGCAAAGGGCCTGCAAATTGTAAATCTGTGTGCTTTGAGTTGGGCAAAGTGTTGATTGTGGCTGACAGTAGCAATGCACTGCTTGATCCTTAAATCATACCAAAAACTTACAGAAGGATTTTAGTGGCATAGGAGCTCTGGAGGTCTCCTCCTCAACCAGAGCAAGTTGGTCAGTGCCTTGCCCAGCTGAGTTGAAAAATCTCCAAGGATGGCAGTCCCATCACATTCCAGGCCCTGTCTGGTGCACGGCAGCCAGAGCTTCCTTGTCACTACCAGTGGCTTCCTGCATTTATGAGGTCCTGGTAAGCTCTAGGAGCAGCTTAAGGCATAATTGGATGCCCCTCCCTCATGTTCTACAGGGTGATCACAACCACTCAACTCCTAATTTCACCCTTGTCTCTCCAGCACTAGTTGGTTTACAGCTCAGAAAGATGGAGAGAAAAGTGAAGCAAATGTGTTGACTGCACTAAGGCAGTTTTAAATTTATTTTTTTCCTGTGTAGACATGCTGAGGAATTCTCCAGCAGTTCAGACCAAAAAAAAAAAACCCAAACCCCAACTCTGGTCATTTTATTTACACGAGGAGGAATGCAGGAATTTTGACTTGCTCTAAAGTATCTCTGGTTATGCTGTGTCACTACAAATTTGTTAAGAGTAGAACTAACCCACAATCCCACTAAAGACACAACTGCAAGTTTTGATTCAAATATCTACTGCAGCCCACAAAAGTAGAAAGACACAGCTCCTGCTGTACTTTCAAAAACACATCAGCAGAGAGAAAACAGGTAAGTAGGAAAAAGCCATGAGCTAGGCAAGTGTGATAAATTTTCAGGAAGCAGGAAGAAATAAATTGGGAGTTTAGCTCTTTTGAAAGTAATTCCTATTTTTTCAGTGAATATTTATATTGGCTCCGTGTTCCTGTCTTTCCAGTCAAAATTCTGTTTCTCACCACGTGATGATGTATTTTAATATGAGGCCAAAAGGGATTCATATTCCAACTAAAGCAACATAGATGTGCATACTGTACACACATGATTTGCCTTCAGTGAGGCTGCCCGGAGAAAGGCAAGAAAGTTTCAGATCACTGCAAGCAGATGTGGTGTCGATCTCAATCAGCTCCTAGACCAGGAAGGGAAACCAAGCTCTGGTGGGCAGAAATCAGCAGTAGGGAAAAGGGATTCCTGCTTGGAAAGAGAGCACAGTTTACATCCCTTATGGAAATTCACATATTCTGCAATGGGAATAAAACCTGCTTCTGTTGCCCTGTCCTCTTTGGCCACCCATGACACTGGAAGGACAAGCAGATGAGGCAGAAGCAGATGCAACTGGTTAAATAGGCTGTTTCATGTGTGTCAAGACCTTCAGTTAGGGCACATATGGACCAGGGAACTGCTGATTTCCGTATAATCACCCCAAACTGCACAGGAATGCCAGGAGAGGCTGCCTTAGCAGTAGCTTTGCTTGGCAGAGAAGGTGTCTTGGATTTAATCTTGGTAATCTAGGCAAGGTCATCTGAAAATGGGTTGCAGAGAGGCTCGGATATCCCAAAAGAGCTGGAGCCCAGTCACCATCTTTGCCCAATTTTAGGAGCTGCTGCTCAGCAGAGATGGTTCCTCAGGCACTTGATTTACCTCCAAAGCTGGATAAAAAGCTCTTACACAGAGACCAGGCTTACACTGCCAAGAAGCATTCTTGGTTACTTTGGAGGAATTAGTACCTTAAAGAGAGTAAGATCCCTTAGCAAAGGGACTCATTTTTCATTATCAATGACATTTATGCTGGGGCTTTCCCAACATAGTTTTATGGGTAAGAATATGATCTTTCTTCTTTTTTTTGTTTTTTTTTAATTTATTTTTTACATTTCTAAAGTAAAAGGAAAAGACAGCTTTGCTGTCTTGCAAAGCTGCAACACAGACCCATCCTGACTAAAGAAGCGGATGAGGATGGAGATGTTAAAAATGAGCGAGCACTGCAGAAAGCATTAGTGATTTACATGCAAAAGTTAACTTTACCTATATTGTATTTATGTCCCTAGACTTTTTTTTCCCTGGGAATATGTGAGTTCCCATCTCTTCAAAAGGAGGAGTTTGTTTTCAGTGGCAGTTCTTGGAACTGGAACACTAAGTCTGATGCCAACTGAAAAATTGATATGCAGAGGGTGCACCCTGCTGCTTTCCAGTTACTTGAATTCTTACCCTGGAGCTCTGGCTGCCTGTGCTTTTCTGGGAAACAAATAATCACATCAAACCTAAGGGATTTGTTTGAAGACAGATTTGAGGGTTCAAGAACCTTTTTGTTTAAACGGGGCCTGAGACAGAAACTGGAGATGCTTCATGTTTAAGTTGCTCTTTGAGCAATAGAACAAAGTACAGTTTCCTAGACTCCTCTGTCCCATTTCCTTTCCCTTCCTTTCCACAATAACCTCTGTCTCCTCTTGCTGTCCTGAGGGCCTGGTGAAGCTGACAGCTCCCCTGTCCCCAGCCCCTCACACCATCCACCTCCTGTGTCCCACAGGCTGCATGCACTGGTGGCCAGTTCTGATCACCCAGAACATTTCAAACAGTGCAGGGAACTGCTGAGCACATTCTTGTTTCTCTTAGCAAGGAAGGCATGATTCCAGAACTTTTCCCTCTATCCAGAAACCAAGTTTTATCACAGAAACTACAGGAATTCAGCCTGCAGATTTAAAGAGAAGGAGACAGACAAGGTGAGTGTGTAAATTTTCTTACCCTGAGAAATAAGGTTAACAGGGAAATGTAGCAGCAATTTTAATCACAACAACTAAACTTGAAATGCAGACCCCAAGAGAAAGGGTTTGTCTTTTGCTCTGCCTAGTGAGTTTAGCTGAGCTTGTCTCTTGCAGCATTTTAATTTCTCTTTTAACCTAAGATGACAAGCAGGATGCAGTTGCAAGTTACTCCAACTATAATTAACTTGCAGTGAATGCAGAGCTAATCTTTGTGTTGCCAGCCCAGATACAGGCAGGAAAGCCTTTCTCAGACCAGGTCCTATGTGCCAACAGTTCTGGTCAATGATTATCCCTTGCAAAAAGCCTGTGACATGCTCCTTCTAGTCACCTGTTTACGTCCCAAACGTTCTCAAGTTCTGCTATTTCAAGCTTAACTCTTGTGACCTTACTCAATGATATTCAGTCCAAGTCTCTTAACCATATCCTGCAAGGCAAACAACTCCAGGTCACTTTTAGTAACCAGTGCTATGTCATGCCTGTGGTCAATGACTCTAAGTATGCCCACGCCTGTATGTTTCCTAAATTTGGATGTCTGTGATAGCAAACACCAGGGGCTGGGTGGGCAGTCCTGTTTCACCAAAGAAGAATTTGGGGCATTTTCGCTCTTTGAGCATTCTCTTTCACCTTCTGAGCATTTCCTGGATGAATTCAGATTTACTAGAAGATTTCAGCTAAGCCGGATGAGCAAACCAATTGTGACTCCTGCAAAACGTTTCTAAGAGGTGGATGAGTCAGATAACAGATCCACAGAGCAGAAGATATCCATCCCCTACAGAAGCCAACTGTCAATGCTTACAGACAGTATGAAAACAGGTCAAGTATGGAGTAATATTTCTCCTAAATACTCCACCAGACCCAGTGGTTTGTGGCTCAGGGACTTCCTGAAGCAGAGATGCTATGTCTGTGTGTAATAGCCTGGACAGAGTTTTCTTCCTGGTATTTCTTCAATAGGTTCTTGATCCCAAACATTTTAGCACTCAACACGTACTGTGGAAATAAGCTCCTCAGTCTATGTGTGAATTGTCCCTTTCTTTTTGATCCTGGCACTTCCTAGACCACTTTATTTCCTTTACAGTCTTTGCTCACTCTCCATGCCAAGTTTTGGAATGAACCTCTAAGACAGAGAGTGAGCAAGTCCCACCCACTACTTAACTTCTGATCTCCTTTGGAAAATGCTCTGATGTTTTATCCCAGGGGAACCAGTAAGTATGTGACCAGTTTTTATCCCAGTACACTCTTACACGTAAGCATCACTTTTGAAAGCTCCCTCCCAGAAGCATTTCTGTATTGCAAATGGTACATGGTTACTCCTGTAAAAACAAATTATCGTCATCAGCTCAACTGCATCCTAATTTGAACAATTTTTCATCTGTTCTGAGATACTGGTGGAGCTTATCTGAACTGCTGCTACCTGCTGGCATGCTGACATTGCACAGGATGCAGAAAAATGCATCAGTGTACTACCCTGGCCTTGGCTTTGCACCCCATTTATGCCTGTTTCTGCTCTTACTGCTCCAGGCCATCCATGCCAAAGGTAAGGTGTGGCTCAGTGCAGAGGGCACAGACACAGCAGCAGCAGCACAGGAAAGGGATGTGAACCTCCTCCAGTCCAGGGAGCTGGTTTAAGCACAGCTCTGCACGTTACTCTACCGGTACAGTGGAGAGGAAACTGTCCTGAAGAGAGGCAAGAATAAGTGGCTGGGGGCAAGGAGCCAGAGGAATTTCTTTAATTGGCTTTTTCCCTGCATCCAGCACATTCTGAGCACTGTCAGCAGAGGGGCAGAGCTGGAGATGGCTAACAGCTCTCAGGCATGCAATGCTCTGACTGACTGGACAGACATACACATATTTCTGCATAAATCCCTTCAATACTCTCATGTAACCCCTTTCTCTGTTCTGATTTATAAGCATGTTTGCATCTTGATTTAGAAAATACTGAATGAGCTGTCTTTAACCTGTTCAGAGGAAACTACCATGTTTTAAAAAATTTGGCTGATTGTTGCTGCAGCACCATCTCATCCTTCCTCACCTCCTGCTAGTTCAGCTGAGCCTTTGGTCTCACTCTCCAGCTTCCCATTGCTCCTGTGCAGCTGGGAGAGGCTCCAATGGCTGTCCTATGGTACCACCAAAACCAGTTTCACCAGGGATGCCATATAAAATATCAGTCCTACAGATGTAGGGAACAGAGCCCACCAGCCCAGCAGTTTGCCCTGCTCACTTGGGTTTTAGCTTTCCTTTTCTTTTTTTTTTCCATTTTTTTTTTTAATGGTTTGGGTTGGAAGGAATCTTACAGCCCATCCTGTTCCACCTCCTGCCTTGAGTAGGGACACTTCCATGATCCCAGATTGCTCCAAGCCCCGTCCAGCCTGGCCTTGAACATTTCCAGGGACACGGCAGCCACAGCTTCTCTAGGCACCCTGTGCCAGGGTCTACCACCCTCACAGGGAAGAATTGCTTCCTAATATCTAATCTATTTGTTTTGCTGCATTGAGCAATCCTGTGAAGCCAACCATTTCTGTCCTGTCAGAGAACAAAAATGTCTTTCACACAAAACAAAATAACAAATAAGACTCAGCAGAATCCATTAATAGGTTACTAAATAGGACTTGCCTGCCCTCTCTGGTCCAGAGCTGAGGGTCTCAGAAGCTGTGTTGCTCTACTGGGTTTTCCCACTGCTTGCAGTGCACTTGGAAGGATTCCTGAATCAAAGCAGGTGGACCGGTACCTACCACGGATATCCCCAAATTTAGGATAATACACACATCTGCTTACATAATGAATTGAATGGGCTTGGTTTACAGAACCATTTGATCTGTGGCTCAGCTAGGGTGTGGGAGATACCTAAGCAGTCATGAGCACCTCTCCCTTCTAGCAGCGGGTTTGTTCTGGTACTAACTGGAGTGCTGCATGTACCTCAGACGCCGGTTGGAAATAGCTCTGGATAAGACACACTGGCAGTTGCGGATAAGTAGGAAGCGGCAGCCAAGACTGGATGTCAGGAGAGGCCAGGAGGGGATGTCATAAAAACCCTGTGCTGTTTGGAGTGCTTTCATCCACGGGAATTCTTCAAGAGTTGGCTCATGGAGTGTTGCAGCTGTCCCGCGCTGCTGGCAAGAGCAGCGTGGCCACGTGAAGTGTCCAGGCCGTGGCCGGTGGGGAATTCCGTGTCTCTTCCTAAAGGGACACAGGAGGCTTTCAGCAGACACCGCTGCAGCTTCATTTGGCACCTTACAAAGAGAAAACTTGAAAATCTGCCCCTACTGCTTTGTCCTGCTTCCATGCTGCTCTGCTGTCCTGGCTGAAAAAGGATGATAAGTCAGGGCTCTGCACAGCCTGGGAGCTGTAGGGAACCACTCTGCAAACAGTTTTTGCTCCAAGAAAAGCCTGGCGTGCTGTATGCAGCCATTGTGCCACAGACCCCAGGGTCTCCACCAGCCAGATTTTCTAACTGCAGATTCCAAGTCATTCCTCTCGCATTAAAAAGTGTTTTGTCCCACAGGGAGGGGAACTTTAATCTTCTCAAACAGATCTGCTTTTACAGGAGGCTATTTTAGGCATTGATTCTGTAACAGTGAAGTTATTGGACAAATGAAGAACATGGCATATGCTGTTGCTTGGAGCAATTTGCATTCCTCAGGTGCTAAAAGCTTTAAATACTTCCTTTGGGCATGAAATAGATCTGCTGCCAAAGAAGCCAGCATTCCTGAGAGTGCTGTCCCACAGACTCCCACAGGGGAAAAGTCTGCAGAGCTGAACTAGCCTGACCCCAGGAAATCCTTCCCACAGCTCTCATTCTTGCTCAGCTTCTCCTTTAAGTTTCATAATTTGCTGAAAGATCAGTTTGATGTTTGGTTATCTTCCTTTTCACGCACTTTCTTGGTCTTCCTCTTTTATATTGATACCACATTAAAGCTGGGATGTGAACCATGCAAGTCAGGAAGTCCAAGATGCTCTTTCAAAGACACTCAGTCAACACTGTTAATCATTTTTAAATGATTGTTGTCTTTGCTAATACACAAACAGCTCCTTTCAGATTGGAGCTAAACACATCTGGGAAGCCAGCAGGTAACATCCCTCATTCTTCTGAGCTTATTTTTATCTATTGTAACTAAAACATCATACAGAGATCTCCAGTATCAATACCTTCAAGATTTATTCATGTTTCCTTCCCTTTTTTTTTGTTTTTACACCATTACAGTAGCAGTGTTATCATGCTTTACAATGATTTAAGGGCTTTTCAGTGCATTCTTGAAGATGCTTTGGGTTCCAAAGTATATTAGCTGTTTTTTCAGGGTCAAAAAAAATGAATACTGTGTATCAGACTCTGTGTTTGCTCCATTCACGATTTGTTTGGGTATTTTTTTACACCTTTTATTAAACTGGAATAGTAACATTTGGAAATTCTGGGCTTTGTTCATGGTTTACAGGAATGTCAGAGTTTCTCATCTGTCCTACTCACATCTGAGCATGACTCCATGCTCAAATTAACTGGTTCCTGTTTCTGCCTCCGTAAGAACCTTTAGCTACTGATACTCCTGGCTGCACCTCCAAAGCTGTCAATGTCTCCTAAAATTACAGTCAGTAATTTATCCTTCTCCCTCCCAAATTCACAAAAGGGGTAGACAGTAAATGCCTACTCTCTGCATCACTGGATGGTGCTATTCCTAGTATGAGTATTTTATTACACAAATGGGAATAAATCCACTTGAATTCATCAGACTTTCCCTCATACCCTTAGTGCAAAATGCTTGTTTATGAATCAACGGACCCAATTGCATGTCCCCAGAATGTTGGGAGGAAAAATCATATTTTGACCCCATTTTCACCATATGCTCCATCTGGATAAAAGCTGGAGCCAAGATTTTTTTTCTGCAGGCCAGATAGTTGTTATTTGGGGAACTGAGGGAGTAATTAATGTAGCTCTCTATAAAGCCAGCTTGTGACCATGCATACTCATCTAAATGCATGTTCAGGCCTCTTTGGAGTAGAAGCACAAAATAATTTGGGTTGGAAGCGACCTTCAAGACCATTCAGTTCCACGCCCTGAAATGGGCAGGGACACCTCCCATTACCCAGGTCCTATCCAGCCTGGCCTTGGACACTTCCAGCGGTGGGGGAGCCACAGCTTCTCTGGACAACCTGTGACAGGGCCTTGTCACCCTGACAGGAAATAATTTCTTCTAATATCCCTTCTGTCAGCCTGAGACCATTCCCCTTGTCCTGTCACCCCAGGCTCTCATCCAAAGTCCCTCTCCAGATTTCTTGAAGGCCCTTTCGCCACTCTAAGGGACTCCAAGGTCTCTGCGAGCCTTCTCCAACACAGGCTGAACACTCCCAGCCTTTGTATTGATGAATTAATGATTAATATGAAGGACCGAGGAGTGTATGCTGAAAACCAGCGACAATTCAAACGCTGTTTTACAGAGGGTATATGCTCCAGAAAACAACCCCCACATGACAACACACCCTCGAGGAAGAACGATCCCCAAACAGCGGCCGCTCCGAACGCCGCGCCGCCAGCGACTCTTCCCCCTCACGGCCGCGCCTCCGCCCCCGCCCCGGCCCGCCCCTCACGGCGGCCGCGGGGCTTCCCGGGGCCTCGGCAGGGGCTGCGCGCGCCCCGCCCGCGGCGGGAACGGGCCCGGCAGGTGCGTGAGGGGGAGCCCGGGAATGGCCGGGAATGGCCGAGAGCGACCGCGAATGACGGGGAATGGCGGGGCGGGCGGAGGAGGGAGCTCGGATTCCTGGGGCTCGGCCACGGCGCCGGCAGTGCCCGAACGGGCCCGGCCGGCCTTGCTCATGACTGCCGGGCACGCCCCTCGTTGCAGCCCTGGATTCCGCTCCGAATCATGAGTGACCTCAACCAAAACGGAGCGTTGGTCTACTGTAAAGGCTTTTTCTTTGATTTATCTTAGTTACCTTCTTTGTTCTTTACAGAAGGATGAGTTAAATTTCATCCAAAAAAAGCTCAAGATGCCCTTTAGGGAGTAGGAGCGAGGACTTGAATTGCAAGGAAATGAGATCCCCAGCACTTAGTAAGGTCAATAAAAGCATCCTTTGTGGCATATTTTTTGAGGTATTAGGATTGCACGTTCTGTCAAAATCTATCTGTGGAGAAATTGGCTTGATGTTTATGGTTATATTAGCTCATGCCTGCACTTTTTTTTCGAGTTTTTTTTCATGCTTCTCACACTGTTGTCCAGAAAACTATATATTGTTAACTTACTTCTGGTTACTAATAGATAGACTAGACAGGAAAGGCAGAGAGACATTATTTATGCTGAGAATTTACTGAAGGACCTGCCTTAAAACGTGTGTTTAAGAGCTTATGGAACAAAAAGACAGGAATAACAGGCAGGAATAAGTTGCCAAACTGGCAGAAAGAGGCAGGAATAAACTACCAAACCAGATGCAGCCCCCAAGGACAGTGTTGCTAGTGATGGTTTCAACAGCAAATATGTCACTCATTTTTCAAGAGGGTTCTAGGGGAAATACAAGGACTGCAGACCTGGACTTTTGACCACCAAGAAGTGAATTAATAGAAAATGCAAGGTAGGATTATTGGAGAGCTGCATAAGTATCTAGCAGGGAAAAATCAATGTGGCTTAAAAGTCATGCCCTAAAAAAATTCTGGAATTTTCTGCAGGTCTAAATAAGCATGTTGAGGTCTGGCTCACAGTCTGTACTCAGATTTCAGGAAGGTTTTAAACGGGAGCCCTTTACCTGGGCAGCCCTGGACATAATAAGGGTGTTCCCCTGTCATAAATACACAGTTGTTGCAAAGATAGGAAAGAGGATGTGAGTAAATGGGCAGCTCTCCTGGTGGCTGGAGGTCACTGCTGGGGTGCTGCAGGGATGGATTGCAGGTGACATGGAAAATCAGTGTTTCCAGCTGGCTTTGCCTTACTGAAGGTGGTAAAGAGGAGGGCTGAGGTGGTGAAGTGCAGATGTAAACTCGTTTGTATGGGTGGGGAGCAGTGCAAATGCCCCACACAAAATGAGTGAGGTTTTGGAGCAGTAATAATAATAAATAATTCTGTGAAGTTTTCTTCCTTGTTAAAGTCTCCCTTTGGCTGGTGTTCCAGAGATTCAGGGAGGACTGTGCCTGGGTCAGAAGGTTCCAGTGCAGAGACATGGAGGATGTGTGGAGGAGCACTGGATGTTTATCTGCTCTTCCCCAGGCTCCTGCTCTTGACCTGGGCTGGAGAGCAGGATACAGGGAGAGGTATCCTTTGGTCTGACCCAGCATTGACCTAGCATGTATTCCCACTTAAAATCTGTGCAACTGGGAATTGCTGTGAGGAATTATCTCTCCAGATGTGGCAGTGTTTTATGTTCTCTTTTTCATTACTCTGTCAGAAAAATTGGTGTACCTGAGGAAGGTTTTGCAGGTGTCTGGATCTGGGAGCCAAAAGTACATGCAAATTACTGGTGGGGTTTTTTGGGGTTTTTTTACCTTCTTTTAATGAAAACTCATTAAATATCTAAGAAAATGCCTGCAAATGCAGTCTTGTTAGGAGTAAAGAATCTTCTGTGGACTCTGTTGTGTCTTGACTACTGCTTGTATCTGAGCTGGGTTTTACACAGATTTGCAGTGTCTCTCCAATTCTGGCTTGCAGGCTCCTGAACCACTTGCCTGAGATTAACCCAGCAGCCCTGAACACTCCAGGCACTTGTGCTGAGTGATTCAGCTCTTGATCTTCTTTTTCTGACTTCCATAATTCTTTTTTTTTTGTATGTGTTTCCCAGATGTGCATTATAACTTGTAGTTAATTTGGTTACAACAGGATTAGTAGAAAGTGATTAAACCCACAGCTCATTATTTGAGGCCCAGGAGTAGAATTTGTTTATTATACAAGCAAGAAAGTCTGTATAGAAATGAAGAACTGCAGAATTTGTATGTAGACCTAAAGAAGAGGTTGAGCCTTTTGCTTCCCAAATACACAGGACTTGGATCCGTGATGTGTGTTGCCTTCTACAGCATGGTTTTTCTTGGGCAAGAAGAGATTTGTATTGACAAGCAACATCCTTTCCAGAAAGTGTAGATAAGTTTTGAGGCATGGAGCTTTGTGTTTCAGATGAACAAGCAGGGAGATAGAAGGTAGAATGTTTTTTTCTGAATTTCCAAGCTAATGGTGTAGCACCTCACTCTGCTCTCAGTTTTTGTATGTGACCTATTTCTCCTGGCTAGAAGGCAATTTCCTGCTGCTGTTTCTATGGAAGATGCTGAGATGTGTCAAGGATCAGCCCATAGCACTGAAGTTCCAAGTGCCCCGAGGCTGCTGCTGCAAGATGCCAATAAGAGCACTTGCAGCTTTTGGGAATGGTTTAATTGGAAGGGCAGTAGGTGCCAGGCAGCTCAGATCCTGTTTCCGATGTCGCATTCCATTAGAGCACAAATTACCAAATGAGTTAATGCTCCACTCAGTCAGCCATGTTTGCAGCGTGTCTTTATGTGTGCCTGATGAGCTGGAAGTTCCAGTTAACACTGTCAGAGAGGTCTGGAGGTATTGTCTTTAGTGGGAAGTACTGCCTTGACTGAGTGTGTCAGAGGGTCAGTCTGAAATGGTGAAGGTTTCCTCCTCTGGCCCACACTTCCTGCAGCACTTTCTCCTAAACAGGACTCATCTGCCAAAGCCACCAGACAGTTTTGTCTGAGGCACGCTGGTGAGTTCTGACAATTTTTTTAAGAATTCCCACCAGCTGAAAGCCACAGCTCAGAGCAGAGTACCTGACATGGGGCTGGTGGTTCTATGGCAAGTCTGACACCATCAAATTATTGCAATAAAATAAATTAGGTGTTCAGAAAAAAATAAAACCATCTTAGCTCTCTGCCAGTCATGCCAATGTGATTTGATTTTTTTTTCCTGCCTATTTTTATATGTTTGTGTCTGAATTCTTCTGAAGTGAAACAACACTGTGGGGAAATTGGCACTGGTGATTCAGATTGGAGCAATGCTGAATTTGTTTCACTATACTGAAAAGAAACTTGCTAGTGGAACTTCATTGTGAGGATCATCAGACCAAGATAAAGATTGGTTTTGATGTTGAACGTTGTCTTAGTAATTTTTAAATGCTGATGATCTGGTGAAAAATGAGTGGCAACAGCTAATTACTTATGTATATACTTGCTTGCAGGTTCAGCTATTGGATTCTTTCTCCATTTATAAATCTGTATGATGTTGGACCCTTAACATCTACATGTGGTTCAATTTAGAACTGGTGGCTTTACATTCTCTTGTAAAAGTCCTTTTTTGAGGCTGACACTTTCCAAATTTAGTGCCAATGGTGGCATTTTAAAAGTTTTGTTTTGGCTTTCTGTGTATTCAATATAGGAAAAGTGCATTCCCCACTGATTAACAAAGGCTAAAGAGCATCTCCTGCACTGCCCATCTGGGAGATGGGCTTTTTCTGGACCAACAGAAATCTGCAAATTATTCTGAAGTTTGATCTAATGGGGCACTCTTGGTATCACATCTCCATTGGATCTCCAGAATCTCTTGGCCTGTTTCAAAGCATTCATCCATTCATTCATTTATCAGTGAGTAAATGTTTGTACCTGTTCAACAGGATAAGGACTGCAGCACTGAAAACAGAACACCAGCTTTTTGGATCTCACATAGGGGAGTGGTGACAAACCAGAAGAACAATTGCACGTGATATAGTTGCCTCAGGTCTGTGCTGTTGGCTGAATCCTTCTGGTAAGTTGGATCATTTTGGGGAGATGCTAACACCAACACTTCTGCACACAATAAACAACTTTGTGACTGTGAGTAGGGCATCTCTAAATTTCCTGTGGAGGTTTTCTGATCCAGTTACATTGCCTTTGAAAATGATTGATACACAACTTCTGCAGGCTTTCTGAGGCAGCACAGTTTTTGTAGTACTTGTTTTCTGCTTTTTTTTTTTCTGTCTGATTAAAAGATTATGTCGGCTTTAGGTATAAAGTACATACTACTAGTTCATCTTTGTTTTTACTTTCTGGTTTTTCTAACCTAACAGCAAACTTATTTTCAGTGCTTAATTGGAGCAGAGTTGCTTTTATCTGCAGTCCTTAAAAGATGAGTACTCAAACTGCTGTTTTCTGTTTGTTCATCATAGAGCCCAATATTTGCCCAGCCTGGTGCAAACACAGCTAAATCTGTCACCTTCTGCTGCAGTTTGCAGAGGCTGACCATGTAGTCATAGCTTTCAGATTTGTTGTGGAAAGATGTGTAAAAACAGAAGTTTGTGGAAATGAGTTGTTTTTAAATAAGCATTATAATCTTAATTATGTTTATATCCATTTTCTAGAACTATGCCAAGAAAAAGAAAGCTGTTGGCTCAATTAAGTGCTCTTCAAAACACCACCAGCTTCCCTCAGATCTGTGCTGTGGAGCAGCTCAACACTACACCTGGAGCAGATGCTTCTCCTAAAAGCAGCAAGTATTTTGTGATAGAGAAACAAAACTCTTCTCAGCTACAAGAAGATTTTTTCAACCAGCCCTGTGTTAGTCTGGCCAAGTCCTTTCTGGGACAGGTAAGAAATGAGCACTGAGATTCCTGTACTGGAGCATGTGCTAGCTAATAGCTTAGTGTAAAAGGATGAAATTCTTTTTTTGCCATTTGACTCCTGGGCTTGGCTATTTTAGGACTACAGCTCTCATTCCTGCTCTTGCTAAGTGCAGTGGAATTTAAAGACCAGTAGCTGAATCTATTCTAGATGAAGTCAGAGGAGTAATTTTTCAGGTTTAATGTGTCACATTTTTAATTGTTTGGTTTGGTTTTTTTTTGGTGGAGTTTCCCTCCCCTTTTTTCTATTTGCTAAAATGTGCTTAGCTGCTTGTGGTTTGAAGGCTGTTTCAGGCCCATTATTCTCCTTTCAGCAATTGCTTTACATGTTTTTGTTTCTTGTTTATCCCAGTAGAAAGTAATGCTCTGCAGTCAGCAACATCTTCTTTGCCTCCATTTTACTGCCATGTTATGCTAAGGATTGCACAGTCCCACGGTTAAGCTCTCTTCACTCCAAGTATTGCTATTCCTATCTTTTGTTTCTGAGTTTCCAAGTCATTACCTGTTCATGCAAGGACTTCTCCCTAAGCCCATTGCATAAACTTTGAGGAGTCTTGCTGAAAGCCTTTGGAAATCACAGTGGTGGAGATTCACTCTTCTGCTTACCGAGTCCTTCAGAAAACTCTCTGGCTGTTTCCAGGAGAGGGAGTTCCTTCAGTGTTTTCCCTAGAAAACTCAGCTGCAAAATGTGTGTTCAGTTTCACTGCTTTGGTCTTATCTTCTCTGAGTCTTTTTTATACCTTTATTGTCTGCAGCGTGAGCAGACTCTCTGGGTTCTCATGGCTTTAGATAACTTCAGGAATTTGTTCCACAAACTGTTGGTTTTGGCCTGTTTTGCTGCATCCAGCCTTTTTTTATTTTCTAAGGATATCTTGCTTGTAAGTGACGCCTTTGCTCTGCTTTTTGGCCCTGCTGGGTTTCTCTCTGGTCTGCCTTCACCTCTTTGTGATACTCCACATGTGTTGCTATCTTTGCAGACATCCTGCTAGAGGCTTGTCTTTCAGGCCTTAACCTTTGGCTGCCTCTGAAGTTCTTCCCAACCAGCTCCCTCACTTTATGTAGTTTCCTCTTTTTGCTGGTGGGCAGGACTCTGACAGATTATTTTTGGACTTTAATGCTTGTGAAAGGACACTGAACTTTATCCTTCACAGTCATGATACTAAGTAGTTTTTCAGGAATAAGTCATTGGAAAAGACTTTGTGTTTTGCTCCAGATCTGAGAACTGACTCTTTTCTCATCAGCTTCCTGATTCCTCACTTGCACAACATTTGATGGTGTCTAAGAAAGCATTGCACATGTCCAGGTCTGTCTGAGGATGCCTGAAGTCTCCCATTACTGATTCATTTTTGTTGTCTTAATGGCTCCATCACACTCATGCATTGTTACTCTGGGCAGAGGATTTTTGAGTCCTAATTGTGTATTTTTCCTAGGCCTAGTATTCCAAACCACATGATTTCTGTCTTAATTTTACATTTTCTTTAAAGTATAACCCCCAGTCTCCCATGACTCAGCCTATTCTCTCATAAAGGTAATTTTGTTTCCTTCATTACCTCCATTCTACCAAATTTTAGAGGCATCTATTATATTAATATTACTTTATGGTATCTGAGATCTTGGAAACAAAAAAGATACATGCAGTAAATGGCCTTTCAGAGGGAGCTGCTATAACATCAAGATACATCCTCAATGAGAAAAATAACCTTTATGGAATGGCTTACTGTGGGGTGTTGGGAATTACCACCATTTTTAAACTTTTTTATCCAACAGAATATTTGGTGTGTCTGAAGACAGGGAAATGGCTGGATGCTTTTAAACCCATAACCTAACCATTGCCTTTCATCATACTGAGGCAGAAATGTGGCCACATGGGTCTGGTTTTGGGGTGTTCCCAGCCACTTGCTGAACACCAGTGCTTTTTTTTTGTCCATAAAAAATAACAAACAGATTATTTTCAACAATTTGACAAGAGGTGTAGAGAAACTGTGATATAGCAGAGCTGCAGCTTTGGGAACCAACTCCTGCAGCATCCATTATGGATCAGATCAATATCTGCATTAGCAATCCAGCACAAACATCTGTTAGGAATTAAACTGTTTGCTGAAGGTCATTTTGGAATGGCTGCATAATTAAATATTATAATTAAATGGATAGCTGGTGCCCAAAGGAGACCCTGCTGCAGTATTTCATACACATTAAGTAAAGCACAAAGTTTAGAAATCAGGTCAAACCATGAATTCCTTTGTACAAAGTTTAGTGGCTGTTTTATTTTTAAAGAGAATCCTTTGCCTGTCATGTTTTGTTTCCCCTGCATCTGCTTTATTTTATTTAAGGAGGTACCAGCAGCAAGAACACACTGTAATAACAAAGATCTGTTGTTTGCCTGAAGCCAATTCCCAGCTGTCCCACACTGCCCTTCTCTGTGGTGCAGAAAATACTGAAATAGCATTGATGCTCTCTCTAGAGCTGATTATCTCTGTGATTTGGGACTGAGACTTGTTTGAAATATCTCTAGGGAGAGAAACTGTCTAATCATAGCAGTTATTTAATTGTGCCACTGTCATATTTCTTCTGATCTAAAGATTATACATTCATGATGCTTCAAGGTTGGTATCAGCTGTGATTTTTGCCTTAAACCTGATGGATTGGAGTGGAGAATACAGAAAATAACCACAAGAGCAACTCCATGGGCTTTAGTAGTTACAGATCATAAATTGATTCTTTTTAATACTGCTTCATCTAGACACTCCAGGCATTTTGTGAGGTGAGTGACAGGTAGGAATTCCTTGTGCTGGGCTGTGGCCTGAGCAGTGAAGCTGAAAAAGCTGGTGTTAGCTTACAGACTGCTAACTGGAGAGGATTTAGTACCAGCAGATCCTTTCTTTCCAGCTGCTCTGTTTCCACAGCTCTTGCTGTGGTTATTTTGTACTGAGGGCTGGTAACTGATGCACTCTGACCTCTCTTTCAGATTTTAGTTCGCAAACTTCCTGATGGCAGAGAGCTCTGGGGCAGGATTGTTGAAACAGAAGCTTATCTGGGTGGGGAAGATGAAGCTTCCCACTCGAAAGGTGGGAAGCAAACACAACGAAACGCAGCAATGTTCATGAAACCAGGAACTCTGTACGTGTACCAGATCTACGGGATTTATTTCTGCATGAATGTTTCCAGCCAAGGTAAGCTGAGATGGAATGCCAGCAGGATGGGGCTGGCACTTCAAGTGACACTGGTCCTGCAAGTGACTTGTGAGCTCTCTGTGGGCTCTCTGATGTCTGTGACTTGCTGTCCCGTCGTCCCTTGGGGACTGGGCTTTGCCACTGTGACCAGGGTGTACCTGTGGGCAGGCAGCAGAGCAGGCAGGGCCCCTCTCCAGCTGCCCAGTTTGTCCCAGCTGGGAGCTGTGGGAGCTGTTCAGGCACACAGAGATTGAGAAATAAGGGACAATCTGGATAGAATGGAGCTTTCAGTTTCGATGACCTGGGCTGCTGCCTCAGTCATGTGATTCAGTGAACCTTGTTCCTCAAAAGTGGTGATGTAGAGAAAAGTTTGAAGTCATTAATGACAGCCTAAACCTCGGTGTCTGTTGCCATGGCAGGAAACTCCTCTGTCTCCTACCTTTATCTTCAGAGGCTGAATGAAATGTTGGGGAAAACAAAACATCTGAGATGTCCTAAGCTTAAGCAAGGAGTCAGTAGGAGCATTTTAACTGTCTTGCTGTATCTAAAAGCCAAAAAAATCCCACCCAAATCAAAATACCTAGACTGTTACAGAATCTTCAGTCTCCTTTTATTATTCTTAAGAAAAAAAATGGAGCTCTAATTAAATTATTCTGGAGTTTACTGAAACTGTCCTTCCACATTTCAAGATTCTTTACAAGCGTTACTGAAAACTTCTTTCTTTTCCTTTCCTATAGGAATGACAGTATTTTCCTTGCAATTAAGCTGTTGCTTAATTAGACACCTTGAAATGGCAGGAAGTGTTTCCTAGGTAACTACTCACTGTTAGAAAAAATCTCAAACCCAATTTACTTTCTTCTTCACCATTTTTAAGATAAAGGTTAAAAAGCTCGTGTATTTCTAAGTGGAAAGCAAATGTAACTGTGACCATTAATGCTCAGGTTTTGGCCTTTGGACAGAAGCCAAGCAGAAAAACACTGCCAGGTTACAGTGTGGGGGAAGAGCCTGCCTTTCAAATGGGGGTCTGGAGTCTGGTGGATGAACACATGTGAACTTCATTACATTGGCTCTGCCAAATCTGTTCAGATAATGAAAGCACATGGTTCATTTGTCAGGATGGGATTCTTAAGAATAATACTTTTTATTTTAAAAAACATATGTTTAGCCTTTGAATTCTAGAAATATTTCTTTGAAATACACACTTCGGGAAATTTTTCCTTATATTACCTGTGTTTAGTTTTGTAGCAAAGCAGTTAAAGGGCACCCTGTGATGGAATTCATTAGATTTTTTTACAAACTCCCTCCCCATCATCCTGTCACACATGAGGGACACCAGGCAGAGCTGTCACTGCCTGCTTTGTCAGAGCACTGCAGTCAGTACCATGGCTGTGCACATCATTGATGCTACAAAACAGGAGCTGCTCCTTCTGTGCATTTGCCCACACATTGAAAGAATGTGGGGAGGAATCACACCCAAGATGTTTTTCTCCAGTTAGAGGGAGAAGGAGTTGTTTAATTGTGCTGTTGTTTAGTGTGAGGGAAGGACTGAGGGAATCATCTCTTGGTGGCACCTGGGTAGAAGGCAAAAGCATTCCACTCTCTGGATGTGGGATAGATTTTGAAAACTTTGTTTCAACTCTGGCTGCAAAAAAACACAAAGAAACCCTGGCAAAAAAAATAAAATTCCCATCTCATGTGGCATAGCTTGGTCCTTCATAGCACAGAGCATGCTCTGTAGGCAAACAGCTCCAAGAGACAAGTGTAAGCTCTGAAGCAGTGGAAATGTGACCCTTTAGGGATCACTTGTTTTGATACAAAAGCTCACAGCCTCTAACTCCAGGTGGAATAAACCTTCTCTGGTTTAATAAACCTTCTGTTGGTTTATGCTGGGGTTCAGGCTCCAGTATTCCTTGTCAGCGAAGAAGGGGAAATCTTTGTGCACATCACTGAGATAAAACTACATCATGGGGAATTTTACTGTGAGAGGTCTTCCCATCACTAAGTGAACCACTGCAGCTGCCTGAAGCCACGGCATTTGGAGAAATCATAGGTGGTAGAGGAGAAGAGGTTATAGAGAAAATACAGCCAAAGTCTTTTACTGTGCATGAATCCTGCAGTAGATCCTGGGCAGCACCATGATCTCAGTACTAAGAGCTTTCCCTGGAGTTGGGAGGTGTGGGGCTTTCCTTGCTTCAGGAAGAGGGTAAATGCCAGTCATGCTTCTCTTTGACTTAGCTGTGATCTGTTTCTCTGGAATTTGCCATGGTCTGTGTTTTGCTGCCAGATCTGAAAGAATAACTTGTAAAACCAAGAGCCTGGTGATGCTCAGCCCCAGGTCACACTGCAGGGACTTCTCCTCACTTTCAGCTCCTAGACTAAGATTTGGAAAGAAGTATTGGGGAGCACTGAGTCAGGTGGGTGAATAGAGGAGAAAATTCTTTTCTCTCCAGTGTCCAAGAGCTGTTTCCAAGCCTGGGAGCTGGAGCTGTGTCTGGGAAGGAGCAGGAAGCTGCGCCGTGGGGGTGTGGGACTCCACTGCCATGTTACGATTTCTAGCTGCTCAGGAAGAGAATTGGCCTCTGCAGTGTTGTTGGATCCCAGCTTTTAGCCCTGAATGCTGCTCATTATATGGAGTGACTCTTAGCAGGGGAGATAAATCCTCAACATCCCCAGCTGGCCCTGCTGCTGCTGGTGTGTGCATATTGGGCAGATGCTGAACCCAGGTAACCCTTGAGGCCAGGAGGGGCAGGAAGCCAGGCTGAAGCACTCTAGAGCTGAGTCAAAAGGATCCAGCTATTCTTTGGGAATTGAAATTAAATTTCTAATACGGAAATGCTCAGAAAGACCCAGAAGTGTGAGGGGAAGAAGGCAGTGCTCATCATGGTATCCCTGCACTCTTGTCCTGCCTGCTGTCTCCACCTCTTCCCAAGGCTGCTTTCTGGGCAGAGTTTGCACACAGCTAGAAAGATCCAGCTGGAAATGCAGAAATTTCAGCCAGAGAGAGAAATTCCCAGTACCCCCTGGCTGGGCTCTGTGCTGCTCTGGGAGCACCTGCAGTTTTCCAAGTGCTTGTCTCTCTTCATATGAACTCCGGAGGATTCAGTTCAATTCAAATGTGACCACAGTTTGCACTTGCATTTGAGATGGATGAAAACAAGCAGTGCAGTTAGTGATTGCTCAGAATCACACAGTTGTTCCTGGCAAGGGGAGGCAGCAGCATGATGAGAAGGATGTTTCTTTGTGCGTTGATAAAAGCAGAATTAGGACATGGAACATGTTCTTAAAAATCTAAAATGACCTTTGAGCTCTAAATCACTGTTAGGCCAGGGAAGCAGCTTTTGGCTGCCAGATTAGCATCAGTCCCCCTCCTTGGAGAAGGGAGTGCCTGGGAACAGATTGCTGACAGCTGTTGGAATTCAGGCTGTTGACTTCACTGAGCTGTAGTGGAGGCAGCAGGGGCTCCGAGATCGTTCAGGGCAGCAGGCACACCTCAGAGAGCCAGGACCTCACTGGGAGCCCAGAGGGGGTAATTTAGTGTGGGATTTGTACAAAGTATGAGAGGGATTCTATTTTGGGAAACCACAGGTCCTTAGAGATCTGCCAGTGCCTACACAAAAAGCCTTTGCCAGGCATGAGCATGGCTCCAGATGTTCAAGGCTGGAGAGGGAGAAGGGATTCTTGGTGACGCTGGTGGGAGGAAAGCCGTGGGTGGCTGCATGGGGGCAGCTGTGTGGGGCTGCACAGAGGCCCTGTGCCAGTGCTCCCCTCACCCTCTCAGGCAGGAGACCTCCCTGCTGGCCACCAGGGAAATGCTTCTGTCCCACTTAGGCTGGAGATCCTTGTCTGACAGGGAATGTCTGTTCAGAGCTGTATCTTTGCTTCACTGGCAGCAACAGCTGGGAGAGCAGGAGACCTAAGGCTTCTGACAGGGTGGCAAATCACATTTGAGAAAAGAATTTGTTCAGTTTTTGTCATAGAAAGGTCTCCTCTGCTAAGTGCTGCTCCCAGAGCTGTGCATCCCACAGCCAGGCTGTGCAGCCCTGTCCTGCCCCAGGTCCCTGCCTTGGGAGAGCTTCCCTGGCACATGTGTCCAAATCACACTCTGTTGGAGCTGTGCAGTGACCCAAGGCCATGCTCACCCCACCTGCTGCATCTCCAGAGGCAGTTTGGATTGGTACCAGCCCAGGTTCCCTCAGCAGTGTCTGCTCCCAGTGCCTGCAGCTCCTTCCCAGGTTTCTCTTTGTCCAGACTCACTCTGCAAGCTGCCTCTTTCTGCTGGCAGCATCCAGCCTCATTCCTCCCTGCCTTTGTTAGCTGGAGTTCTTGTAATCAGAGTTTATTAGAAATCCACTGGGTTTGGGAGCAGCTTTGGATACCTCTGCCAAAACTGAACCAGATGTATATTTATTCTGGACGTTGTGCTGACAAAAGGAAAAGCTCTTGCCCTCTGGCAAGCCTTGGAGCAGCAGCCAGACTTAGCAACATCAGGTGGAGCTGGGAAGAGCAAGTCAGCACTGCAGAATGAAGGGCACAGAGCTACAGGACACTGGAGATTTGGAGGAGGGAAGGGAGTGCCCTTGGAACAAAGGACAGGCCCCATGGTTGGGTGCATTCCCTCTTCCACTGGGCTGAGCCACAGGCTCAGAGCTGCAGTGCTGCTGGCAGTGGGCTGAAATATGAGGCATTCCCAAAAAACAACCCCTACTAACACCCAGCTCTTGTTGTGCACAGGAGAAGGGGCTGCAGTGCTGCTGCGTTCCTTGGAACCTCTGCAGGGCTTGGATGCCATGAGGGAGCTGCGCAGAGCCTCCAGGAAAGCACCCAGCAGGCTGCTCAAGGACTGGCAGCTCTGCAATGGGCCCTCCAAGCTCTGCCAGGCTTTTGGCATCGACAAGGCTTTTGACCAAAGGGACCTGACTCAGGATGCTGCCATCTGGATGGTGCCTGGACAGGACCTGCCAGGGGAGCAGGACGTGGTGGCCACAACCAGGATTGGCATTGGCAACAGGGGAGAGTGGGCACAGAAACCACTCAGGTTTTATTTACGAGGAAACAGATTTGTGAGTGTTGTAGACAAGAAAATGGAGAGAGAGATGGCAGCAAGGGGACACTCCCCTGGCAGCTGACAAGTCTTGCAAGTGTTCCCGGGACCAGGACTTGAGCTGTGCTCTGTACAATGGCCTCAAGCTGCATCATGGCACGTAGAGGGGCTTGGGGCGTTTTTAACAATAAATGTACTTTGTCACAATGAATGGGCAAGGTGGAGCTTTTTTGCAGGAGACTGACATGAACTGAGGCTGGTTTTGGACACCTGAACACTGAAGGCCACTTCCTCCCTTGCCAACAGATCCAGGCTTAATTATGGTAGGTGAGAGGAGAAGGGTAACAGCTCTGGGCTACTCCCATCACCTCAGCCCCCAGCAGAGGCCAGTGCTTGGTTGCTGCAAGAATCAAAAAATTGGGTGGCAGCAGAGCAGACCGAAAGGATGGGAGCTGGAAGAGAAGGATGTAAAGGGAGGATCTTACTGTTGGCTGCTACCTCAGAGGAGAGGGGATGGAGAAGACAGAGCCAGCTGCTGTCAGGCAGGATGAGAGGCAATGTGCCACCAGCTGGAAAACAGGAAGTTCTCATTAGCTCTGTGGAAAAAGTCTTCCCCATGAGGGTGGTCAAACACTGAAACAGGGCCCCAGAGAAGCTGTGGGCCATTCACACCTCCACAGACAGTTCTGAGTGACCTGAGCTACCACCTCTCCTTTGAGCAGAGACCCCTTCCAACCTCTGCCTCTCTCTAATGTCCAGCTTGGAGAACAAGAATGGGTTTTGTTCATTTTCCTAGCTGCTTTTCAAACCAGTTCAGAACTTAGCACTGTGTGAACCCCCACAGAGAAAGCACTGATGCAGCAGCCTGACTTGAGGTACAGAGAGGATAAACCTCCAAGGATTCAGGGCAGGACCTGCAGGACTGCAGCCACACTGAGTGGATACAGGTTCACATACAATAATTTTTTAAATACTTTTGTCCCCATCCCCGTGAAAAAAATTTGCTTTAGCCCCTCCTGGGCAGCCTTCTTTTCTGACTGCAGTAACTCACCTTGATGCTCAGGTGCTGGGGCTGGTTGAGACAGGGCTCACAGTGATGATGATGTGATTTTTAGGTCAGACAGGGTTTTTGCTTTTCTCTGCCATCCCTGTTGCAGCTGCAGGGCCAGACTGGCTGAAGGGCCCCAGGAAGCTGCCATGGAGAAGCTCCCCCAATGGCTGCTGGAAGGTAAGTGAGCTAAAGACCCCCAGTCTCAGCCAGTTTGTGTGAGCAAGTGAAGCTGTTGGGAGCCTGCAGCTCTGGGAAAAGCTGCAGCTGCCGTGTGTGGTGGAAGGGAAGGCCTTCAGAGAGCACCTCACAATATTATAACAACAAAGCCCGAGAAGCCACACCACCATGGGGGTAAAGCTCCCCCTCCCTTGCCCTGGGTATGCAGCACAGAGCAGTGACAGTCAGGGACAGTGGCCTCACACAGGCAGAGGTGAGCTGGCCCAAGCTCCTGTCCCCAAGCCCTGGCATGTCCCAGGGCTGCCCCTTTTGTTCTGGCCCTGGTGTGGCTGGAGGAGCACTTCCAAATCAGAGGAAATGCAGCCCTGCATCTCATGTTCCTGCTGGATAGCTTTAACCCGGGCCAGGATCCCTGTCTGGTTCCCTGCAGCCACAGCCATGCTTGTGGGGTGGGGACTGGAGGGACAAAACAAGGCCTGGGGGACAAGCCTGGGTGCCCTCAGCACCAGCCTCTGGAACGTGTCCCTGCACTTGCAGCTTGGCCAGTGCCTTTCAGTCCTGCTCAACAACTTAGCTGCAACCCCCAGGCACAAACTGGGAAATATGGAAACACAGGAACTCAGAGGCTGCTTGGTGACAGCCCTGCTCCTACAGACACTTGGGAATAAGGATGTTGGTGTGAGGAAAGAGCTGTGACACAGTGACTGAGTCATTCATTCATGATTTCATGTTTACTTGTGATACGTTGCCTTCCCACCTCTGTCCTCGCTGCTGTGAGATCAAACAGAATTCCTGGGTGCCCAGGGTCATTTCCCTAGGAGCCAGGCCAGCTCCCCTGTGTCCTGGAGCAAGGCCATGCATGCTGTGCCATGGGGAGAGGCTCTCCTGGCTGAGTGTCCCAGCAGTCACACTGGAGAGCACAGGAAGTGCTCCCAGGGCACCAGTGTCCCCTCAAAGGTGAGTTCTGCCAGCAGCACACCACAGCAGAAGCCTCGTCCCACTGTTACAATCCCTGGGGAGCAGCAGGGCCAGGGAAGGGCTGTGAATGTGACAGGGCAGGAATCCAGGCTGAGCAAGCACGTGCTGTCCTGCAGCAGGCCCTGGTGCCTCGGGGACAGCTGCAACATCGAGGCACGGACAGGGACAACCTGCTGTGTGTCCCATGGCAAGAGAGAACTGAAAGCACCTCCTTCAGTTTTTAGGCATCCTTTAGACTCAGCATGGAGAGCATGGCAGGCTCCTCCCTCGTGTGTGCCTGCAGAGTCACTTGAGGAGCGACTGGAACACCGAGATGACGGGGTCCTCGTGGCTGGTGACCACCAGCACGCTGCGGAACTTGTCAAACAGCATCAGCAGCTGCGAGCGCCGCATGTTCTCGTTGTACATGATCTCCTCCAAGTGGTGCCGGCCTCGGAAGTAGTGCAGCAGCCTGCAGGGAGCAGAGCAGGGAGCAGATGCAGCTCAAACAACTCACACTGCCACCCCCAAGGTCTCCTCTCCCACGGGATGCAAAGCAGAAGGTTGTTTGGGTTATGTCTCTCATTTGCATAGAAAGGGAAATGAAATCATGCCTAGCACAGAAATCCCCTGGAAATGGATGGGGCTCTCCCACTGTGGGGCTTTGCCAAGGTTCTCCTTGGATCAAGAGGTTTCCAGTCTGGGGCATTTCCCAAGACTCAATTTTCAACTTAGTTAAAATTCCAGAAAGTGAACAAACAAAAGTGCCAACGAGCCTTGAAAAATCAGGACATGTTAGATTTATTCTGTGCTCTCTTAGCTAAGCCTACAACTGCCCTTTGTCACAGCTCTGCATCAGGGGCCTGGGTATCTGCACTGCCTTTTAGAATTAAGAGCAGTTTTCCCTCACAGAAGCCCAAGGGGCTCTGTAACTACAGGTTCTGCACTCAGGGTGTGGGCAGCTTGAGTTGGGTGGAGCAGTCACAACAGGGAGATAGAAATTTTGGTGGTAGGCACCACAGAGAAACTGTGAGTTACAAATCCCCCAAAGCCCAAGCTCACACCATGCTGGCTTCTTAAATTCCCTATACTTTTTAAACAAAGACATCACAGATAGCCCTTTGCTGGCCGCCAACCTTGCCCTGCACAGTCAGTCATAGCAGGACAAACACAAGTCCCCAGTGGCTATGGGCCCCTCCCCAGAGTTCCTTCTAAGCCATAGCACCAAGCCAGCCCCCACATGAAGCCTGAGTTTGCTGCTCAGTGTCTTGTCTCAAATGTCACAGTCACATAGCACGTGTGACTCTAACACTCCGTACCCCGTGAAGGCCCAAAGGCCAGAGTCCCTTCCCAGCTCCACAGGCAGCTGTGCCTCCACGTGTTCCACACCACACTCTGCACTCAGCCTTTGCTCATGTTCCATTACCCATCTGCAGCTTCATGCCAACTGACTGTAAAAATGAGTGAGATGACATGATCTGTTTTCCATTCCTACAGCCCCCATGCAGCAACAGCCCTCAAAATATATCTAATGTCCACTGGAGCACTTCTGCCTGTTTTGGAGGATGGAGTGGCTCCTGCTTTCCCTGCAGGACCAACACTTGCCTGGCTGGGCACTCCTGTCACCCACCACCCTCACAGGTAACTGAAGTCACCCTGCAGCAAGTGTCCCTCCATCACACGCCCACTGCAGAGTTTTCACCTCCAGAGCAGCACCACAAGTACTCTGCTTCCCAATGTGCCACATCCCTTCTGTCCCTCATGAGCTCTGTGGGCTCAGAGCAGGATCCTCACTGGCAGCCTGAGGCTGGGCAGCCCCAGCTCCCTCCTGCTGCTCCTCTGCCAGCTCTAAGCTGCCACCAGTATGGAGAAAACAACTGCTGCTTCTGTCCCTGCAGCACAAAACAACAGCAGAGACAAGCTCCAGACTTTCCCGTATCGGGGCTCTGCCTTTTGCTTCTCCCACTGGCTATTGACATGAGGCTCTTGGCCACCTCTCCTGGACCACTGGCAGCTGTGTGCACTCAGAACTGGGCGACACAGTTCTTGGGTGTGTCAAAACCAGACTGTTCCCACAGGTATGAACAGAAACATTTCTATTTCACAACTCGTCTCACAGTTCACAAAATGATTTTGGGGATTCTCTCCCCTGTGCCAGGCTCTTGTGCCCATGTACTCATACCCTGGCTCAGCTCTCTTCCATGCAAATGGTACAGCCTGGCTTTCCACAGCAGCACAGACTGAGCAGCTTGCCAATAAATACATCCATCTTATATTCAGAAAGAGTCTGGATTTGTAACTAAATACTTTCCACTCCAATAAAAGCTAGAGAGGATATTAAAGAATATCACAAAAATGCCAGCTGGAAGACACCCCCAAAGCCTAGCCCAGCATCCTGCTCCAGCAGAACTATTGCTAATGCTGTGGAGCTTTTTCAAACTCTTCTGAGATGGAGATGCCTCCACATGCTCGGGCAATCAGTCCTGAGCTGCATCACCCTCCTGGGGAGGAGCTTTTCCCAAAAGTCCAACTAGAATCTACAAGGTTCATAGCTCCAGAGAAGGTGGGCACTGCCTTCACCTTTTTTGGGACACAATCAGCATGAGATGGCTCTTCTTGGGCACTAACACTGTGTTTGAGTCTCTCTGAAGCTACACAGGTGTGTCTGCTGAAAGATCTGCACATCCAGATGCAATGATGGAAGATTATTGCTTTTCATTGCTGTTTTCCCCTCTTCAAGTTGCAAAAGCTGCTCCTCTAACAGCACTGGAGTGTTCCTACACATTAAAAGGCAAGAATTCTCTCAGACTTGCAATTCAAATAGAATTAGCTTATTTCTGGCCAAGGAGATATCCCTGCCACAGCACTGCTTGAAACCAGAGCAGAATTGTCCACAGCTCAGTGCTGCCAATGAGCATTCCTCATGGGAGGGAAGGATCTCACCTCCCAATCTCAGAGCAAGACAAATAAACCCTGAAAGCAACTCCACACCCATGGCTTGGGAGAGAAGCCATGAGTGAAGCCTCCACCTTCTTCAGGCTTCAAAAGCACTGTTTAATGTGCAGTGAGGAAGGCTTAATGTACATTACTGAGGATCTAGCTCAAAAAGAACTTGTCTCCTTCTTAAGCCTACTCCTGGAAGGACACGCCAACCCTCCTTTAGTTGCACCTTAGGAAAGAACTTGGATTTAAATTCCCATTCAATGTTACGAGGGTTAATGCACCCAATGCTGGTGCCAGGCTTTAGTAACTCCTTAAATCCCCTGAAGGTTTCTGCCTCCAAACATGGGCTGTGAACAGGCACCAGCACACTGTGCTGTCTATGGAACAAGGGACAGGCACTCAGAGGCACCAGTACTGGAAAATGTGCCAGGCTGAGCTTTATTGCTGTGCTGGAAATAGCCCATCCCTCTGTGTGCACACACAGCACCCTGGGAAGGGCAAATAGCACAGGATATTTAGGACACAGTTGTGCATTTATAGCCCTTTGCTCTGGAGGCAGCTGGGAGAGCAGAGCTGTTGGCCAGGGCTGGAGCAGCACCTGCATCAGGACAATGAGGGAGATCAGCTCCTTCAGGCAGCCTCACCATGGCTTTTTCTCTTTCACTGACAGCAACAGATTTACTCATCTCTGATGGTTATGACACAAAAAGAGAGAAAATACACCACAACATACAAGTTGTGGTGTCTCTTAAAACTAGCAGTAACCAAGAGGGTCTGGCATGAACATTCCTATATGTGCCCACAGGACCCATCTGTTTATTGTTTATTTATTGTTTAATCTGTTTGTTCCTCTGCTCCTCACTGTTGCCTCAGAGCATACTGCACTTGTCAATTCAATCTGTAGTAGACTGGAAATTCTGACCTGGTAAGGCCTGGGGATCTGCAAAAGAACCCAGGGAGGAGCAAACTGCACAATAAACATCACTCAGCTGGTTTCACAAAGAAATCAGAGTAATTTCTTGCATCTGTAATTCCAAAGCTTCTAAATGGCTCTTTTACCCAGCTGAGCATATGAGAGGGGAGCAATACTGACATCCTTTCCTCTCATTAGGATAACTAAGAATCTGCATTGCCACTGGACTGGTCCAAGGAGTCCTCCATAAATTCTGTCTTAAGCTGTTAAATATTATTTTATTGTTACTTTCCTTCCTCAGTGATTTTATAATGACTTGGCTGGTAATAAAGAAAAAAACACTTCAGAGTTCTCAAGTGGCCAATGTTGCTTCCCAGTCAGAGCATATCCTCTGAAGAGATGCAGAAGATGAAGGAGACGAATAATTCAGAGAGCAGTAACTACCCACAAGCTTTGAGAGCTCTGCCCAAGTCCCTGAGCTGTACTCTGCCACAGACAAGGAAAGCATCTTCCTGCTATTACCATTTCCCTGGGCTACCTGCCTGTATCCCTCCTAGAGCAAGAACCAGGTTTTCAGGGGATTACCAACTGAATCCAGAATATGGAACAGCTGCAGTCCCTGCCTCAGGTGGTTTTCTGCTCCACAAGTATGAAAAACAGTGAAAGTTGCATTCCAGTGATGCCACTGAGTTTTGAAATCCTTCTGAAGAAAAAGTATTTCCCTCCCTCCCTTCTTCCCCGATGGCTACTTAGGAAGTCATTCTGCTTTTAGCACGTGAAGAACCACATAGAGCCTGGTTTTGTTGAGTGCAAATTTTTAACAACAAAATGTGTGCTACTGCTCACACATTCTAATGCCTTTAGCTTAGCTAACCTAAGCAGTGAGCTCTCATCACTGCCAAACACACCTTGGGACACCCTGTTAAAGTATTCAGGCTGCTCTGAGTCTCATGTTTCCATGGAGTTTACAAACTGCAAAATTAAGGAAAGCTGATTTGGAAATACCAATGGTCACAACATGGCAGCATCACTGGGTCCCAGCCTTGCGTGCTTACAATGGTTTTTCAGGCTGTGCAGTTTTGTGTCTGTGTGGACACAGGAACACTGGCAGGCAAAGAGTGATGTCCACCCATACTCCCTGACACTGCTTCACATGCCCAGGACTCTGTTACCCAGTGCTCTTGTGCACAAGTATTAGTTTCTCTTACAGATGAAATACAGGAGCAAACCCAAAAGAATTTCTCCTCCAGCTCCCAAGGCTAACAGGATTTGCTCAGACTCCACACCAATCCTTCCATAAAGCAGGGAGGATAAGACTCAAGGACTGCATCCTGCACTGCTCACCTTGCAAACATGCGGAGATCTTCAGGGTTCTGGGCAGCTGGGACATTCAGGATGGCTTCCCTCTCGTGTTCCAACAGGCTTGCCAGGAGATTCTCTGTCATCCTCTTATTTAGGGGTGAGTCCCCACCAGGTATCAACTCAGCACTGGAATTATCCATGCTAGGGCTTGTCAGAGTCATGTCATCACTGCTGGCTATCAGGGCAAGAGAGAGACACACATACACACAACATTTTTATATTGCTCAGCATAAGGATGCAAAGTTTATCAATTCAGGCTGTTTCGGTGCAGCCTTTCCAACTAATTCCTCTTCTCTGGAGAGCAGAGAAAGTGGCTCTCCAAGTGCTCCATGAATCTGCAATTAGTCATATGACAACACAGCGATTTTCTCAATGGGAAATTCAAATGCTTCAACAGAGTCATCAATTTGTGTGGAAAACTGTACTTCTGGAGACCATAAACAGTCCATAAAAAACATTTGAAAAGAGAATTCCCAGACAGCTGTGCTGGAATACCGTGAAGTGGTAACACAAAAAGCCTAACAGCACAGAAGGTGGGAGAAGGCAGAGGCCAAGAAGCAATATCCTCTTGTGAGGAGGCCAGAAAAAGCAGATCACAGACTCATCTGACTCATGTTCCAAGATTTCTGCCCTAATTCACGACTCCTGTAAAGCTCCCCATACCCAAGCCCAGTGGTGTTCTGCAAAGGCTGCTCAGAACAGCACAGGCAGGAACGTTTGGTGATTTCAGCATCCTGACTTATCCTCTTCAAAGAATGCTTTCCTGGAATCACCCTGAAGAATGGCACTGGGGAGATTAAAGAAATCAGGGGACATAAACAGAAATCAACCATTTATGAGAAAAAAGCCATCTCTGTGTCTTCTCAAGTGGCTCTAATGGTTCTACAGCCCACAGAAACCAATGCTGCTTGAACAAATTCTCACATTTTCTTTCTGTCCTGAAAACCAAAATCTGCCAGAAGAACACAGAGGATACTTCTGAGTGCAGCAAGGGAGGACAAAGTTACTTTTGAAAACAAAGAAGTACCTCTCATAAAAATCTTTTACTTGACCAAATGAGAAATTGGCAAATTACAAAGCATTACTTCTTTCTTTTTAAAGAAGTCTAATAGCCCCTAGCATGTTCACCAGTGCCCAGCTTTAAATTTAGGAAAGTACTGCAGCAAGAGGAGACAGCTCATTACCAAGGCCTGATGGGCCTTGGCAGCACTAAGAGAAGCTCTAGAAGTGAGGTGAAGTCTGAAGAGCAGAGAAAAGTGTGCTCATACTTGGAGAGCCGAAGCTGAGAGCGTTGGGGGTGCTCAGACTTCGTCCTCCAACCCTGGCAGTGAAGGGCATGTCCTCATCCTGGGCTCGGAACTCCTCCTCATTTGGGGGCACCATCAGGCACACATAGGTGTGCAGCTGGATCAGGAGCCGGTGCTGGAGTATCCAGATCACCATCTGGATCAGCTGGGTCTGCAGGGGGAGAAACAAGAAATGGGAAATGAGACACAGGAGGAGAACAACACACAAAGGGTACACTTTGTGAGTAATGAGTCGTGGAGAAATTGCTTCTTGCCCCACACAAGAGTTTCTCTTTTCTCCAATCACTACAAGGTGACCAGGCACAAACCTTCATCACAGCCAGAGCCTCTGTGGGTGCTCAGGCTGCAGTGCAGCCTTTCACGATCCACTTCCTTGTGCAACACTGACCAGCACAGCCCCAAAGGAACCTGTCCTGCCCCTGCCTCAGCTCCACACCAGTTTGCTGGTTTCTAAACAAGGACCACTAAAATACACCACTGAAGGGTTAATCCCACATGGTCAGAATGAAGTGCAGGCTGCTCTAGAGGGTCAGAGAAAGGGCAAGGTGATGGGGCAGAGCTGAAACAACCAGGGAGGGGGCCAGGAATAGGAGCCCTTTCTGTCAGATGGGAAATTGCTGATTAGCCATGGGAGAGGCTCTGGAGATCAGAGCCTGACAGGGCTGGGCAATACAGAAGCAGCAGCACAAGCCCTGGCAAGGGGCAGCAGCCTGAGCTGCCAGGGAGTCCCCTCTCAGTTCAGAGTCTCCACCCCTCATTTCACCTCCCTCTGCTATACAGGGCCAAAGATAATAACGGCATCTGGGCTGTCAGGCAGACAAGAGACTCAAAAGCAAGGAGTGTATTAAACATTAATAATAACAAATATTAAACACCCAACACCTGCTGGAGACCCACAGCATGGACAGAGCAAGGGGCAAGTGTTTGTAGGGTCTGTTTTCAGAAGTCTGGGAGGAGCCTTCAAAATGCATCATTGTGTCTTGACTTCTGCATAAAAAGCCTTTTCATATCACTGCAGGCAACTCTCATGGCAAAGGGCTCAAAACACAATCACTGACAAGGCTGTTTGGGGATTTCATAGCAACCACCACTGTTTTGGTGAGACAAACACATGTAGCATGAGCTCAGGCTCAGAAGGAAGCTCACTCTGCTGTATTAATCATCAGGGTAACAGGCCAAATCGCAATAAAAGCCCCAAACCCAAGTTCATCAGCCCACATAATTTTCCTTTTTCCATAAATCTGGTAATTCTCAGTTCCTCCTCTGCTATCAAATCATAGAAGAAACCTCTTCTGTTTGCAGACAGATCCACACCCTGTCTTTTCAGGGATTACCACTTCTGGGGGCTCAGTGGATTTTAATCTTAAAACATATGATCTGTGATTGCCTTCAAACATCCATTTTTTGGAAAAGCCATAATTCATTTTACATGTTTAACAGAAAATCTACAGAAGAGCAAGGCTGGCAAAAGACACCAAAGACATAATGCTTTGCTAACATCTGAAGCCAGCCTGGAAGAGCAAGCTTTGCTCCAGTGATTACGTTGCTGAAATCCTTCCTTCCAGATGCAGGCCTGGGTGGAAAGATGGCTCATTTATTTTACTTAAATTTCCAACCTGTCTGATTAGCAAATGAAAGAGGTCTGCACGTTTGAGAGCACAAAACAACCCTGGAAAAATCCAAGGAGACAGGAAGACAGGCTCTACCACAAGCAGTCTGTAGGATCTGACCCAGACCAGCCTCCCCTGGGCACTCTGGTGATTCCATGAATTACAAAAATAGCCAACTTCCTTTGTTGCAGCTCCATGTGCATGGAGAGTCTCATCCAGCCCTCTCTAATCCTGCATGTGCACCTTCAGCTCCACACCCTTGTGGAAATACCTAGAAAGCCACCCTGAGCCAGCAGCAATGGCCCACAGGAACAAGAAGCCAGGCAGCAGTGGTGTCACAGCATTACAGCCACAAGAACCTCTGCCAAACACCTCTGTGCCATCTCTGGGTGGCAGAGCTGGAGATCTGGGACAACCCTGAGAACCAGAGAAAACTCTCCTTCCATCCTGAAGTAAACTTGAACAACCATCCCTTGAGACTGATGATCCCTGACATTCTTCTGTACTAGCCAAATTTCAGCAGGAATTTGGTACCTCTCAGAACCCAGAAAAAGCCCAAGTGCTGCAGCATCCTGCACTGGCCCCTGCCCATGTGATGAGCTTTCTGTCACCACTGCAAGTGCCTCACATCATTCCCACTTCCTCCAGGTTTAGACTCATTTCTTACCAAAGGCAGAAGTGTCTCCGCAGATCAGCCCTAGCAGAGGCTTTGCTAACACATCCTGCTGCCTGTGCTTCTGGACACCAGCACTGCATTTCCATCCTTTCTCCATGGAGCTCACCCAGGGCTGCAGGAGCACAGGCATCCCCACACCATCTGTGCTGTGCTGGCTGGAAATGCTGCTCCTTCCCCAAAGGCGCAGGTTCTGCCTGTCCCTGCTCTCAGGGCACTTCCTCAGAGCTGGGCTCCTTGCTGAAGCCACACAGGCTGGGAGCAGCTTCCCAGGCAGGGATATACTTCATCCCAGGACTGCTTGCCTCAGTCATGCTCAGGCACAGCAGGAATCCAGAGCCAGCCTTTTTTGGCTGAAACACCAGGACTGTGATGGAAATATAAATTGAAACATTTTCTTTTGCTTAATTTAACTACCAATTCAATGTCAATTTCATCCATGTTCCTTTCATGCTTCCTGTCTGCCCGTGCTGCCTCTTTCCAGCCTGCTCTGAGGGGGTCCTGTCTGCTGCAGCAGCCACATCTGGCTTGTTCCTGCTGGCACAGAGCAGCCCAGGGCCATTCCCAGAGCAGTGCCAGGCTGTTGTCATGCAAGGCACTGGTACAGTGCCCTGCTTTGTGCTCACTGGCACAAGCAGAGATGCTGCACTGGCTTCCAAAAACACAGCACTGCACATCAGCCCAGCTGGGCACTTCGGGATGGCCAGAGGAAAGCTCAGCCCCAGCTCTCAGAGGGACAAGATCCAGCATTCCTTAGTCTCTGGGGCCATTTGTAAAGCTCTTGAGAAATGTGTTACATTTCCTGCAAGGATTCTTTAAGGCTGATTTCTTTACCAGGCCTAAAAAGCTAAGAATAACTGGGAGCCACAACAGATTCAGGAAAGGGAAGGGAAAATGGCAGTCTAGAAATACTCAATCCCAGTTTATTTCTCACTCTGTGAGCAGACAGTGAAAACACAGCTTGTTTTGCCTGCTGAAGCACAAAAGCCCTCTTTCTCCAGCCTGGATTATCCAGTTATTTGATACAAATCCTCTTCAAGGTCTGAGTGGAGAACTGAGGTTTGCCTGGCTCAGGATGATGACATCTTCAAAGCCACTGGGCTGCAGGGATGTTTGTTGAAATGTATTACCTTTCTTTAGCACTCAAACCATGCTGTTTCATGGAACACACAAAAGCTATGAAAACTTCTCCCTGCTATACAGGAAACAGATTCTGCAAACTCCTACTGATGTAGGATGAAACATTTACTGTCTAATATTGCCACTTTAATCTTTAGCTAACAGCTCTGAATTCTCAGCTTAACCATTCCCTCCATTCAAGCCTCGTCTGACATATTCTTTTAACTTAGTGTGCGAAACCCTGATTTTATACCCAGTCCAACAATATAAATGCATCTTAATCCCACTTCCCTACTTCTGCCAACAAAAGCTCCTGTGGCTCCTAATGCCTTCCAGCAAGCAGCCCCATGTGCAGTGTGGCTCCCTGAAGACACAGCTGCCCATTCAGGGTGTGCAGGCAGCTCAGCTCCCCTCCCACTCCATCCCCTGACACATTTTCTGCCTCATTTTCCAGGAGCCCTGCACAAAGCTCAGCACATTTTCTGCAGGCACAAGGCAGAGGCCTCATCTCCCTGTGCCTGGCTCCCAGCAGGATGGCCCAGACTGACTAAAACAAAAGTGAAAAGTTAAACAGATTTTGTTCAGCAGCAGCTGTCCTGCTTTCCCATCTGTTTTTGTTTGGTTTTTTTCTGCAGTTATCCACATCCCATCAAGGGAGAATTAAAGAACCACAATAATAACGATAATGTGCATTATGATAAAGAGAATGCAGGAAGGAAATGGGATGTCTAATTCACCTAGGAACACTCCTCACAGGTGAGAGGATCCCTCCCATGTTTGTTCAAGGCAGGGTAGAGAGCTGTTACAGCTTCTGAAGCAGATAAATTGGCTGAGGTTATAGTGCAGAGGAGGGGAAGCCACAAACATCATCCCTAACTCTTGGTTTGCAAAGCAACTTCGTGCAGAGTAGCTGGGTAAAGAAATTTAATGCTGGACAAAGAAATCCTTATCCTGAACAGCAGGTCAAAGCCTTTCCCTGCACCAGCAGCAGTGCCTGGTACAGATCCCGCCAGTCATGAAGGCTTTGGGTCACCAGGTGCTCCAGTGCTTTCCCAGGAGGTTTGGAAGGGGTGTGCACCCCACTGAGCAACCCCAGAGCTCCACCCCAGTGTGCCCTGCAGTCACAACAAGGCTGTGCCACTCACAGGAGGAGAGCACAGGGACACGAGCCAACAGCTGGGGTTGGGGTAGAGGAGATGCAAACTGCTTCTTCTCCAGCAAAAACACCAAAAGGCAAGATGAGTTCCCTTTTGTGTGAGCTCACAGGATCTCCCCACCCCATGGCTGCACCCTGGTGAGATCCAGGACAAAGCCAGGCACTGCAGCAAGTCCTGGTGACATGACAAGTCACAATGGAGCTAAGGGACAGCTCACTGTGAAATGGGGAGAACAGCTTCTGCTTCCCTCAGCCCTGGAGCTCACTGCATCTCCCCAAGGAATTCCACCTGCTAACCTGGCAGAAAACTTGTGCAGCTGAAACAAGTTAAATGAATAGAGTCAGGCTGGACAGGAGCCAGAGCTCTAGGAAAGTGAAGAGGGAAAGGAAGAATGCTCCTGTGCATACACCTGGGAGGGGGAAGGAAAAGCAGGGCATCGGCTCAACAGCCCTGAGATCTCTTGAGATCAGCTGAGCTGAGGGCATGGGCTCATCCTCACCCTGCTGCTGTCCCAGGGACTCCAAGGGAAACACAGAGAAAGGAAGCAGCACTGCATGGACATCAAAAACTGACCAGGGCTCCACTGCAATACAGTGCTCGTCATCTCAGACAAGAAAAGAAATCAAGATGACACAATCAAGACTTTCAGCCTCTGGCACAGCTGAGAGCACTGGCAGGCTGGCACACACCGGACACCTCCTACCTACTTGACAGGCAGACAGCAAAAGCACAACACAGCCATGCACTCCCAAGGCAGTCCTGTCCTTGCTCAAGTTGTTCGTATCTCCTACCAGCCAAAAAATACCACAGCACACCGAGTAGAAAAATGAGTGTCATATTTTTTTTTCCTCTACCCAAAGGAATAGAGGAATTCCACTCACGTAATAGTAACTGAACAAATAACTTTGTCCCCTTTCAAACCAAGCAATATTTTTGTATAAAAACAGGAAGGGCTCTGAGGCTCTCCTATTTCCCTTGGTGGGCTTTATTGATGCCTTCTGTATTCTTTACCCATCCAGAAGCACCTTCCAAAAGCAGGGAGCCAATCCCATGCTTAAGAGAAGAATCAAATGGGATGGATGCCATGAGGCCACAAGAGTTTCTGCAGAAGATGCAGCCCCTCCCACAGTATTGACCCTCAGCACAGTGACCTTCAGGAGCACAGACAGTGCCCTCAGCCTGATGAAAAGCATGAGATAACAGAGAATCACTGGAAAACTTTGAAGCTAAAAAACCTCACATCCCTTCTTGTGCACACAAAGAACAAAACTACAGAGAGAAGTCCCACTTTTGCTAATTTTTTTCAAAGGCAAAGCAAATACATTTTGACAATATTTACAGTTCAGAGTACAACATCTTTCAGCACAGCACAGCAGAACAAAAACCCACACACATTTCATTAGATTAATTGTTGCATTGATTGGATCTCTGTTAATTACAAGTGGAGCCTGACTACTTCAGGGCAGGGATTGAAGTCACATCCCTTAAAAGACTAAAAAAAACAAACAAAACAAAATACAAGAAGTCCTACATAGGTAAATCAAAGTAGAAAAAAATGCACTGATATGAAAATACATAAAAACCCACTCTAAACTCCCCTAAGAACTGTCACACCTTGCCTTATCAAAAAGCCACAGCTTTTCACAGAATCTTCCTTCATCCTTCCATTAAGGCTGAAAGGATGATGAAAGCAAGCTGTGCTACTGACCCTTAGGACCCTACCATAGACAGGTGAGCAGTAGAGGGAAGGTACACACTCTAAAAAAATCATTTAGCTCTGCATCAGCTCTGGCAAGCATTTACTGCACCCTTGTTTCAAGGCATAAGTGCAGCAGTAAGTGGCAGACTTTTATTTATGTATTTTAAACAAAAGGAGGACGTCTGAGAACAACCAGAACTACTGAAGGAGAAGTATTAGGCAAGTAATTAATTTTAAAAGGATTACTGAGAATGTCTCCTGAAGCTACTGCAGCTAGAATAAAATCAATGCTATGACTTCAGCTTCAATTTTCAGAACACTTATTTGTCTGTAGCTACAGTGGAGTCCTGCTCTTCCTCTGCCTCCCAAGGTGGCAGCTGACCAGTACATGCTACTGGCATTACATCTACATCATTACTTATCTTTATCTCTGATCATCATCTCTGCCAACCTGTAATTACAGCCAATTCTTCCCTCACAGCTGTGCTGGACTGCACAGGTGATGGTAATCTCTGTATCTGAGCAGGGGATTAATCCATGGAGCCACCAAGGCACCCAAGTCTGAAGGCCAGAAACAAACACCACGAGAAACCAGCCAAAGAACTCTGCCTGTGCTTCCTTTGCCACACTGAGCCATGGTCAGGCTCCTCCACCTGGGAGCAGAACAGTGTCAGCCAGGAGACCTCATGTTACTGAGCTCCTTCCTGTCTTCCACCAGTTCCCAGAAATGCCACAAGCCACAGTGGATGCACAAGCAAAACAGCTCACAAATCCAAAATCTATGTTTTATTAACACTAAGAAGCTAATGCAGTGACACATGGACTTCTGCTGACCCCATGCTGAGCCTACTTCCTCAAAAAGCCTTTAAACAATTCCAGTTTTACAGCAAAACCAAGTTAGCAAACAGATTGCTTTTAAAAACAGATTGTGAACTTGGGGCAGACAATATAATACAATCAAATGTGATTGTGACGAATCCACAAACTTGATTCAGCCCTGCCAATTGATGACAGTTTGGAACAGACAAAATGGAGTTTCAGTTTTCCCTACTACACCACTCCAGGAAAAGAAACATTCTAATACTTCTTTTAGCGCCAGCACAGAGCATCCTCTCACCTTGAACATCCCCCCAGCTTTTTGGCACGAGGATGTGAAACAATAAATCATGAGGCTGGAGACACAGAAACTGGGAACTTGTAAATGTGCAAGAGCAGGCTCCTGGCTGAGTGCCCCAGGAGCAGCTCCATCCATCCCCTGTGAGCAGCAGAACAAGGAGTGGTGGGCAGTGCCCAGCTCACCTCCTGCACAGGCGGTGCCAGCGGGTTCTTGAACTCGGAGAGGGACACAGGGAGGGAGAACTTGGCCAGCATGGAGGGCAGGTTGTGACCCCGGAACTGACAGGAGAAGGCATCTGCCAGGGGAGAGTAACTGCAGGAGAGAGGCAAAGGCACACATCAGCTCTGTAGTGCTGCTCAGGGTAACTTTGATCCAATTAAGCATTGCAGAAGTGCCAATTCCCAAATGTAATATTCCCTGTGGTCTAGAAAACCCCGAAGCATAGTTGATGGCATGTTGTGTCCTGCAGAAGCCAGCCAGAAGCTCACACACTTTCACCTCAGCCTTACTTTCAACTCCAGCATTTTATCCAAGGCATGGAGGGAATCCAGAGGAGAAAAATGAAAGTGATTTAAAAGTCCAGACCTGTGCAGCCTCTGATCAAAGGGACAGAGCTTGGGCAGGGCTGGGCAAGATGCACACACAATCTCTGAGTGTGCCAGCTGCAGCTGCAGATGTGGCTGTGCCCCCTCCCTGTGCTCACAGGACAAGAAATGTGACTGAAGAGAAGTAAAGGATAGCCAAGCTAAACATCAAGAAAACTGTCTGTGTTAGCATTTCCATCTCCAAAGATCTTCAAGAACAGCACTGCCATATTTGATACAGGCATAGTTGTTGCTGAATGACCTCAAGGTCCCTTCCAGTCCTATTTTTATACTTCCATCACCGAAGTTTTGATTTAAAACTATTTTCCTAAAAGTGAGTTCCAACACAGAGTCTTAAGGCATCTCAAAATCCAACAGAGGAAGGGTTGCCAATCTTCAGCAGAGTAAAAATACCCAGCCCTGCCTCCACATCTTCCTTGCAATGGCTCTGCAAATGGCCCCGCTGCCTTCTGTGACAAGGCACACAGTGTGGAATGCCAGCACATGAAACAACACAATGGCAATTTTTGCTACTTTTGATTCATGTCAGGTGTGCCAGCTACACAGAGAGCCCTATAAACCACTCATTTAACTTAGTCATAAAGTATTTTGGTTTGTAAATGTTCCCATATTGGACATCCAGCGAGCAGGAGTACAAAAAATACTGACAGCAGCTCCACAGGGTAAATATTGCTGCCAGGGCTCTCACCACCACAGAGGAATATTGATCTGCTCTGCTGCTCCTCCCTGCCCACACTGGCTATGCAAGTTCAGGCTCATGTAATGGGTTTTTGCACAGTCTCAACAAATTCATGAAGAAAGATCCCACTCTGTATCCCATCAGGGAAGGGAAGTACATCTGCTCCTCAGCACTGTGCCACAAACACATGTTCCTTCTACTTACAGGCAGACACTGGCATTTGGAGAAAGCATGTAGACATTGTTTTCACAAAGAGGATAAATAATAATTGCTTTGCCCCAGTAAACAAGATGTGCTGCAAGCTGGAAAACCTGTATAGAGAAAACAGGGAAAAATTAGGGGAGCAAAATCAATATACAAACTGTCAGCAAGCGTTTCATACAACAACAACAAGAGTCTTGTTTGAGCTGAAATGAAAGAAAAATGTTCCATCCTTTCACCCTGCCTTCAGAATAAATTCACGGTTTAATATAACATGTGGCAGATCAAAAAGCATTTGACAAGGTTATGAATTTCCAGAGATCCACTTCACATTTCTAAGCAACTTAGTATTTCCTGCCTCAAAGGAATTCCTTCAAACTGTATCAATACAAGTTTAGTTTCTTTTCATGCCCCAAAAAACTATTTTATTCATGCACAAAATGCATTGTGTTATACATGAAAAACAAAATGCATGAAAAATAAAACAAAAGAGTCAGCCTCTACTATGACAGAAACGTAAAAGGAAACTATCACTGCCTTTTTACTGCACGGAGGTATTTCAGTAATGAGCTACACAAAGTATTTTAATGTGCTAAACAAGTCAGTGGTTGCTAATGGCTCTGGAAAAGCCACATAAATAGTGTCTACAAGACATAAAATCCAGCCTGTATCATTAGATGCATTTAACTGTGCTTTTTTGTGGAGAACAAAACTACAGAAGCAGTAGGGAATTTCCAGAGTTCATCCCATAGCCAAGAAACACCACAGACCACTGCAGGCAGACCTGGAGCTTTATTACAAAGCAGGACCTTTCCCTTGGAACAAGAGGAGGCACTGACCTATGAACAGGAGAACATGTGATGGTGAGCTGTGTTTCCCCTGTCACGCAGAGCACAGGTTGTGGCCCTGGGTCTGGGTGCACTCTGAGGAACATGGAGTGGGCCCTTCCCTCTCTGGGACCATCTCATATAATCATCCCAAATTATCACCACAGGGGTCTCTCAATGGCCTCACAACCCGTGTGAGTGCCTGAGTCTCATCCCTCCACTGGAACACACTTCCCTTTCCAAGGCCTTATTGCATCACCTCCAGCAATTCAGATTTGACACCTGGTTGTCACTACTGGAAAGGCATTTGGAAAGAGCTGCTGGCTTGGGGACACTGGCTCAAAATCTTTACCCAAGCCTAAACTAAATCTTCTTCCCATGACTGCCAAGTCTGTGCACTAATGGACCAAGGGAAAGGGATGGGAATGTTCACAAATCTTTGGGAGAAAAGATCTTGGCAGCTCCAGGGAAAGCAACACATTTGGCCATGGCAGCTGTAAACCTTCATGTTCATTTTGGGTGCTTCATTTGCATGCAGACATCAGTGTGGCAGGACCAAGACAGGCCACTGTGGTGTGAGTCAGGAGCACAATCTGCTCTGGGGTTTTAGCTACTAAACAGGAGGTAGAGAAGACAGAGCCACTCTCCTCAGAGGGACACAGGAACAGGTCCTGAGGCAGCATACCCAAGGAGAACAATGGGAAATTCCCATGAGATATGAGGAAAGGTTTCACTCTGATGCTGGTCAGGTGCTGGACCAGAGAGGCTGTGGGAGGCAGCCCTGGAGGTGCTCACAACTGGAAGTTTTTTATCAGCCTGTTTTGATGGACTTGTCCTGAGCAGTGATGAGGAGTAGAGACTCCCAGGAGGGGGACTCCCATCCAAGACAGGACGTGGCTGCAGGGCTGCCCTGTCCCTGCACCCCTGCCCTTTGTTTCTCCAGCCTTTCCAAGGCTCCAGGGCTGGCTCTCCCTGCTCACACTGAGGGAGATGCTGTGCTCCTGCCCCACAGAAGCCCACAGGCACACAGGAGAAAAGGAGAAAACACCTCATGATTTAAAAGGCTCTCAGCAGCTGCTGACAGTTCCCCGTACCTGCAGCAATGCCAAGTCAGCATCTTGAGCCAGTTGCTGCAAATTCTTCACAGCAGAGGTAGTTTTAATTACTCTCACCAGGGCAGGAGAGCAGTCCAACGGGAGCTCATTAAGCAATGACTTCTCATCATTTAAAAGTAATAAGGCATGGTAAGGCCTGCAGAAAAATAGAATACATTTGCACAGTAAACTGCAACTCTTCCTGAAGGCTTTGTTATTCCCACATCACGATACCTGGGGTCAATGTAATGGTAAAAAAAGAATTTCTAATATCATCCTTTTGTTCTAACTGGGTTCAAAATAAGCTTATTTTCATGTCAAAGCATGAGACACTCCCTGTGTAAAGGAGACAGAGGGTGATATGGTAACTGGATACCTCACTGACAAGGAAAAAAGACTGCACTGTATTGGCACACAATTGAGAACAAGTCTGAAAACTGCTCATCTGCATTACTGAAATACAGAATGGAATAGAAGAAAGGAAAAAAAGGAGAAGTTAATTACTTTTGCAGCTAAACGAACACAGGAAATAAGGTATCACAGGACATGGGCTCTCTTTCTTCCAAAAGAAGAATTACTTCTGGGCCAACAGATTACAATGAGCACACAGTTCCTGGCTGCAAACAGTGCAGGCCACTCTTGCAGCATCCCCTCAATAGAACATCTAAAGTGGACACCCAGGCTGTGGCTTTCCACCACCATGAATCCAGCAGCACCACAGAGCCACAGCAGCAGCTCCAGGGAGTCCTGTCTGAGCCCAGGACCCTCCTCCTGCACAGCCCAGCCACACCATCCCCCTGCCTGTGCCTCCTCAGACATGTTCAGCATCACCCTTGGAACAGCAGCAAGGACTGGCCACACTCTGAGGGGCAGAGCTTGCTCTTACCTGATAGATTTCAGACTCCTCTCAATTGCTTCTGGGGGTATGAAGTTGGTGGCAACATAGTGGATTTTGTGAGGAAGGCAGAAACTCACTTCCAGCCAGTTGTTGATGTGTAAACGAACCACCCCTGTCGTGCAGAGACTAAAACAGGAAGGCAATAAATCCATACAGCATTTACCCTGTATCACAAATGTGCTCCAGGGTCACCCCTGCACAGAAATCAGATCAGGACAGGATAAGACTGAAGGCATCCTGTCTGTCCCCAGGCTGGCTGGGGACCAGCTGACTCCTAACTGCAAGGAGCTCCTACACTGGGACTTACAGAGCACCCCCGCTACAGCATTTGGAGGGAGATTTGAAAGACTTCACCACTGACCTTCTTCTCCCTCTGCTCTTAACATTGCAGCAGTGTCCCAAGTTAAAGAAGTTTATTCAAGGTCTACTGCAAGGCAAAGGAAACTTCTCTAGGCCAAAACTGCAAAGGGCAAAGATGAACTGGGCACTGTTTTCACCTCCAAGTTCCATCTTCCCCTCCAAGGAAGAAGAAAAGAGGATGTCTGTACTGGGCAAGGGCTGTTCCAAGCAGCACACTTCCACAATAACAGCCTCCTTCGGATCTGCTTAGGTTGTTTGTTTCCTCACAAACCTGTTCCTGCTTGTCACATGAAATCACAAACGTGCTTGTTACATGGTTTCTTCATTCTAGGAAACCACAGAGACTGAGCTAAACCCTTAAGCTGACTCCAGACAACAGGACTGGAGTGGAAGTGATGGATGTGTCAGAAATAATAAAGTCTGACCCTGGCACTCAGCCTGAAAGCCACAACAAGCCTCTTTTACTGAAAAAAATCTAGAAAAACTGAAGATTAGAGTCAGAACCATCATTCAGGTGCTTCTACAGATGTCTGCAAATCTAGACAAGAGGTGGAACACACCTCAGGAGGGAACCATATTTACTTCAAACTTTACTTACTTCACGTACCATAAGGAGCTAAGCCAGCACCACCCTGCAAACCCTCACAATATTCCCATTCCACAGGCAGGGAATGCTGGCCTGGGAACACCTGTGCTGGGAGGAAGCAGCAAGGCCCACCACACCTCCTCATGAGTTAGCAACACATCAACTTGCTGATCAATCTCAAGCAACAGCTAATCTTGTCTACACCAGAAAACTGAATTTCTCAATGCCCTTCAATTTTAAACTTTCTTCCCAAGCAACACTTTTTGGCTTAAAATCAGATTCAAAGTTTGCACTCTGAAAATTCCAGCCTGAATTTTAAATTCAAAGCGTGTTGAGACATGACTTTTGTGTCAATAACTGCCATGAATTTCCCCCTGTACATAAAATAGATTAAAAAACACGCCAGGAACAGGCCGGGAGCAAATACATATCTTGGCAAAGTCTTTATGTGGTGATTTAACCATTTATAACCAGCATTCAACTGCAGGTCACAAGCTCATCAGGCTGTGTAGAGGGTTTGGAGAGAGCTGAAATTCCAGCTTTAAACAAAAACATTGGGTAGCTTTGGCTGCTGGTGCAGCTACTCACCAAACCACAACAGAGTGGTGAGGGAGCAAACACCATCCCCTCCTGCCTTGTGCATGATCAGACTCATTGGGGAACATCTCACTGCACACAATGCTTTTCAAAAGGTTTTGTTCTCAAATCTTGCATCGAACTCTGGAAAATGCTGATTTTTCAATCTGAAAATGGAGCAGATACTGTGTGTTTTCCTCTTTTTAAAAGGAACTGAGAGGGTGAATCCAGCGTCTCATCTGCCCTGAAGGAACATGCAAAGCACAAACACCTCTGGCTTAGTTCATTAAATGCTGCAGCTCCAGTAACACTGCTTATCCCACCACAAAACAACTGACAGAGAAAGCTGGATTCCCTCAAAATACATCAGGGAAAAGGGCTGAAGCTGTGGTTATCCACACCATCTCCCAGGCCAAATCCTCACAATGGGAAACTTGGTAACAAAGGAATGGGACAAGCAAGTTCAGAGACCACCTGAAAGCTTTTGGGGGTGTAAAAACAGGTTACCCAAGAGCAGCAGACATACATGAAAGCATGAAACACTTGCAGGTGATGCCTTAAGCTTAAGTTTTCATATTTTCCAGGTTCTGTACTGCATTGGTGTGTAACTCTGAACTTCATATAAAGTGTTAGCAAGTTCTTTTCACAGTTTAGTTAATAAAACAATCCTTTCCAGCTTCAGGCCCAAAAAGTGCAAAGAGCAGCAAATTGAGGAGAGGAATCTGGGAGGATGGGACTGCAGAACCTGGAGCTGGAATTGAATGAACCCCAATGTGAAAATGGACCAAAACTTATAAAAGTGTGAAAACTCGTGACCTGGGGTCCATCTTGGGTCCATCTTGACTGGAACCATGGCCAGGCTCTTGCACTGCCCAAGGTGTATCCTTTCAATAAATATCTGCTTTATTCCTTTAATACTGCCTAGCCTCTGTTCCAGGCAGCCTCTCAAAGCATCACAGGGACATTTTCCCTGCAGAGTTTAACATTCAGAAAAATATCCAGTTGGTTCCTTTCATTCTTTGGTCCAAGTGCACTAAGGCAAAAGCTTTAATTACATAATTACAGTCTCCACAGCATAATTTTGTCTTCAGTGCTCTATACAACAAGGGCCGAGAATTAAAGACAACAAGAAAACCAGACTTTCAGTTCTGATCTGGATCTTAATTTCATTCTTCTGCATTTGCATTCAGCTGTACAATTTTCAGCCTTCATTATACCTTTATGCACACAATTTCTCCTTCACCTGCCCCTCCTTGCATGAAAAATAATTTAAGTGTCTGTAATTTGACAAAAAACAAGCTACAGCTACACCCTGCAGCAGCAACACTTGCAACTGCCCTTAGCCAGAGAGCACAGTTAAATAATGTCCCCAGTACAGACACAAAGATTCAGGCAACAGAGTATTAAACCTCCAAGACATTTTATTCCACAAAAACTTAGTTTCAAAATTTTTTCTTTAATCTCTGGTTTGATAGCACCTGATGAGCAATCTGAGGGATACATGGGCAAGGATCAGGATGATCAGATAACAGAATTTAAAGCTGAGACAGGGAGAGGCAAACAGGAAAAAGCTGTTTAATGTCAGTCCATCATAAGGCCCATGAGACATCTCATGATATAAGAAGGAGCAAAGTTCAGAAGAAATAGAAAGAAACACAAAGTAGTTAAGCATGGACCTCCTTATCAGAGGATGCTGTGGTTGTTAAATATTTACTCTGGCTCACAGGACTGTGGGGTAATTCCGGGAAGTGAGATCAGCTGAAAGCTGCTGAGTGTACTGAAATCCCTCCAGAGCTGCAGGAAGCTGGGGAATATTTTAGGGACTATCACTGCTCTTTTACTCTTTTCTGCTGTCTCCTGAACTGGAGCTACTGCCCAAAATGGGAACCTGAAATTTTGCCAGCATCTCACAGAACTGCAGCCTTTTCCATATTGGCAAAACAAAGAAATCTCACCTCACATTTACAAAAGAGTTATGAATTTTTCAATATACACACCTTGTATCACGTCTATCCTGTTTATATCAGAAATTAACCCCATTTTTGAGTGTGGTGGAGGTGAGCACATAGTTTTGGTTTTCCTAGAAGTTGTGACTACTCAGACTTTGATTTCACATTTCCTTATAAAGAATGAAGGGCTGTCCTTTGATAAATGACTGTAGTTGAATTATATTTTACAGCACAGCCACAGAAATCACATCTAGTAATTCATTTAGTCTCACAGAATTATTCCCTGAACTGCTCAGATGGGCTAGATGTACCACTCAGTTCCAGTCCCACTAGATTAAAAATTTATAGCAGCTCTTTCTGTATTAAAAAGAAGAAACATAAAATCCAAACCTCCCCAAAAATCTCTCCATTCTTTCACTTTTATTCCAATGCAAAGCTAAGAGGAGTTTGCTAGAACCAGACAAGCAGTTAGTAACTATCAAGCTCACATATTATCTGCAGTTGCAGATAAAACTATGTGAAAGCTCCTTAAAAGAGACACATATTATAACAACAGAAAGTTTTTCAGCACTGGAAGTCCTGAAAACTTTCTTAGGCCTAAAAACCATTTCTGTTCCACACCAATGCTTCAGTTTGAAGCCAAGATGAATGCAGACTCTCAATTTTTCTGAATTAATCAGAAAGAAACATTCTAGTTCTCTCCATTAGAGACATAATGTGCTGGAAGTAGATGCTGAAAGCCTCTGAGCTGTCAGTGTAATCCCACTCCACTTCTAGTCAAGATGTCCTGAGTACTGATCCTGCCTTATGGAACACAGGCATCTCATTCAAAACCAAGAAACACTTTGAATGACAAAACTATTCCTCTACTTGTGGTTTTGCACAAACCAACTTGCTCAGGGACATGTTGGGTCTTGCCTGAAATACCTCAGCACCATCTACAGGAAGCCAAGGGCTCGACAGCACCTCTGGAGCAACCCTGGAAATGGAGCTGGAATTGCAAAAATCAGCAGGAAATGCTGGTTGGAGCAAATCTCAAACGGAGAGCTGGGCACCATCTGCAATTCAAAGTGCTCTCTCCACTCCACTGGCTGCTCTCCTACAGCCAAAGGCTATGCCAGAAGTGTCTGTAAATTTAGAACAGCACATTGTCACTGCATGCATCTGAAGGTTTACCCTTCCCAGCAGTCCTTTCTCCTTTAAAAGCAACAGAGAGAATCTTTCCATCTTCCCTCTGAGGTCACTCACACTCCTCCACACTCTCTAGGTGGCCTAAATCCCTCCTGAAATGTGGTATCCAAACTGGATAAAATATTCATTACAGCAGGACTGGTGCCTATCTTACAGACAAGGCTTATTTTATGCATTCTTGTATCTCTGCTTCTTTTTGTAACCCCATGTCACTTAGAGCTAACCCTCACTTCACAGAGGACCACACAGGCTTCACTCCAGAGCTGCTGCCACACAGGAATAATTAATTCATCCTAGACTTGCAGAAGAAAAAAAGTATTTCTAGAACCCTTTTTCTACCTTACTAAAAATTAATTTTAAATCTATGCCTGGCAAGGTGCTGCAGCTCCTTTCAGCTGATCTGACTGCAGGTATAACAAGCATATTTTCTATGCTCTCATATGAAGTATTAATAGAAAAACCCTGCAGAACATCTCCTTATCACCCAACAACACTGTCAGCTCCTTTTCAAGTACAACTTTCCAATCGAGCAAGCAGCACTTCAGATTTTTACCAACAACTTATTTCTTACATTTGCTTTTGACAGCATCATACAAAAGTGTCAAAATCCTACTTGCACCACTTCTTCCCCACCCACAATGCCTAAATCAGGGAGAAACTGTCTTGTTTTACAGCTGGGGGCAGCATCAAAGTGCATTTCCCCATGGTCTGTCTGTTCCTCCTTATCTCTGGGAAGGCTCTTATCAGCACAGTCCATGAGCTCGGGCTCTGTGTTGCCACAGTCACAGCTGAATGCCACAAGATGTCACTGTGTCCCTAAAATATTTGGAAACACGATCAGAGTTTGCCTAGTCATACATACATAGCCCTAGAGGAATAGAAAAATATAATTGGAATATTAGAATTACAGGCTGCATAAAAACTGCCTTACTTAAAAGTTTAGTACAGGTTTTTTATATGTGGAGCCATATACCACATTCCTTCAAACCAGATGAAATTCACAGCTCTTGAACACAAAGAGCAGCTTAGCAGCAGTTTTCTGATACCCTTTGCAACCATTATATTATTGAGGCTCCCAGTGCCTCACCTTACAGGACTCAGATCCCCTTTGTGCAAGAGAAGCCACAACCCAGCGAGGATAAAGGGTTCCCTGAGGAACTCCAGCCTGATTCCCTGAATCCTTGACCAACATCCCAAGCAAGGGGCACATCTCTTCCCCTAGACAGAGGTTCTGTGTCCCTCTGTCAAGGCCTTTCCCCAAACACATCTCCTGGCTGGAGGAGCCAGGAGGCTTGAGGAGGCAGCACTGACAGGCACAGGCTCCTGCTCAAGTTCAACACCAGCCCCACAGTGCTTTGAAACCTTTGCCAGAACTTCTAATCCAGTCAAGAAACAGCATGTTACACTTTCCATTCTGCTGGAAGTCTCAGCATCTCATCCAAATTTGCTGTCCAGACATGCACAAATGGGGCCAGGGCAGTAGCTGACTTGCCACCAGTGCTCTTTCAGCACTCTCCTCTTAGCTGCAGGTTTAGAGCACTTCCCCAGGGTTGTGATATCCCTGTGATGATACTTGTCAGTTCTATGCTTCACTTGTCATTAGGTGGCCCTGTGCTAGGGAAGAAACAGAATACTGTGAGCTAGGACTAAAATCTAGCTTACCTGTCATATGTCTCTTTGAGATCTCTGGCCAGTTTGCACTTGGGTAGGATGTGATGAAAAGGTGATTGGGGCCCTTCTGTGGCTATGGAGAGATTCAAAACAAAAAAGCAAACAACTGACTTAAAATCAAAGAGTTTCCTCTTCCCCCATTGGGTATCAACCTGTATCTTAGGGACAAAATTTGTGACATTTTTATCTATAATTATCTTTCAAAGTCCTTACAATTACTCAAGTTATACATTAAGATAATAATAGTGAATTATTGCCAACTTCTGCTAAACCTCAACTCAGTTAAGCACATGTAACCAAATCTGACAAATTATGACTTTAAATGCTTTGTTTTTCTAGACATTAGCTTTAATTATTAATGCTTGCAGCAAGATGATGCATCACTGTCAAAGTTTACCTTAAATAGTGCATATTGTTATGGTACATTTTCCAAGTACAGTCTATAAAAATGCTCTGTAACTGTTTGCTAGCCAGGTAACAGCATGGAAGAGGAAAGCTTCCACATAAGAAGTGACTCAGCAGACAGCATTAAAGCATGCAAAATTTGCTCTAGGTTGGGTAAAGGAGGCCACACAGGAGCCCTTCTATGTCAGCCTGACAGGGAGAGGCAAACATGATGGCCCAGTGCACAGCCTCCAGGGATTGTGCTGAACTTATCAAGCAAAGAAGGCAAAGAAATTACTTCACCTCTAAAACCCACATTCTGCATAGGCATAGTGAACTTGGCTGAGGCAAAATGCAGGGAAAAGCTGTCAGAATACTACAGAGCACCAAAACTTGCTCACATCCCAAGCACGAGCAAAGCAAGAAGGCACAATCAGCAGCTCTCTGATGCAGCGCTCCTGGACAGAGGCACTGCTGCTCAAAGCACTCACTCTCTGACATGGCAGACACCTCGTCCTGGATGGCCAGGATGAGCTTGGCCTCGCGGGTGAGGTACTGGCAGCGGCGCTCCTCGTGCTGCAGGACGATGGCGATTCGGCGCGACAGGTTGTGCAGACAGCTGATCACAGACGGGTCTGCGTTGGCCTGTGGGAACACGAGCAGCCACTGAAACCACACGTAGAACCACATGGAACCACAGTGATGATGGGCAACGTGGTTTTCCACTGATGGTTTTCCTTGAGACCTCCCACAACCCAGCTGTTAGGTGTCCAGAATGGCCTCCCCCTGTCACCCACCCCTGCCTTCCTCTTAGGAGTCCATGGAGACCTGTCAGCACCAGCAGAACTGACCATCTCTCCCTTTCCCTGTGGAGGCTGCATACAGGGATCATGGAGAACAGCAAGGGGCACAGTGACAGGCCTGTGCCCATGGAATGGCACTCAGCCCTATTCATGGAGACAGGACATGCAACAGGTACTGGGGTACCAAAAATCAGATACCAAAAATCAGCCTCTCAACTGGAAAAAGAACAGAATTCTCTCTACCCGCAACAAAGCAGAAACTCAGTGGTGTCCAAATGTAATTTGGATTTCTAAGCTTGTCTAAATGTATCAAAGGAACACGACACCTGGAGCAGGATACCCTAATCTGGCTTGTGTTTCCAGTTGCTAATGGGCCTTCTACCAACAGAGAGCAAAGACCTCAACTTGACACAGTGAGACAAGAAAGTCTCAAATAGCTAGAAAACTATTTGAAAAGGGAAAATAGCCCAATGTTCAGGTTAAACTGGCAGCACAAGGGCTGCAGTGCCTCTAACATGTCCCACTCACTCCATGTTGCCACACTGGGGTTTGTCCCATGTACTGACAAGGCTGTAACTTGGCAACAATTACCAGCTCATTAACAACATTTTCATCCCAAATCTGAATTAATTTGGATTTCCACTCCCAAAAAATTCACAAATATGGCTTATTACTACCACTGCATTTATGAAAGTCCCAGAAAGTGCTGGAAAAATCTATCATATCAGTACAGCTCCCAAGGGGGGTTGGGGGGGAACTCAGCAGCTCCAGCATGAGTCAGCAGCTGCCTCATGTTTGTTAAGACATTTAAAGGAATTTAAAGTCCTGGCAAGTGACCACTTGGCAGAGAAACCAGCAAACTCATCAGTGACTCATCAGTTTTTTGACTCCACTGTTGTTGCTGAGTCATGCCACGTTGGGAGCCCTGGAGCTCAAACACAGCAGGATCAGTGCTGATTATCTCACTTGGGCCTTTGCCTGCTCTGTCTGCCCACTGCAGATGGACACTCATCTTTATCTCTGAGGGCCTCCACCCACCTCCTGCACTTCACTACTCCATCCTAGGGAAAATTTCCACTTGCTTCTTGCCCAACACTTTCCAGAAACCTGACTGCTCCCTGTGAACTAAGAGTGTCTCATTTGGCAAATGGATTTAGTGCTGCATCACACACAATTACATCAGTATCATCACATGGCTGAAGGGCAAAGAAAGCAAGTTTTCCTAGAAGCACTGGAAATTAGATTCCAGAAAAATGTGGTCTGGTCTTCATTGTGAATGTAAGAGCATTGGCTTCAACACTTCTGCTGCCACATGGCTCAGTGTGCATCCATGTGTGTGCTGCAGGTGCATCTGTACACACTTCCCTGCAAGCAAAGCACAGGGCTGCAACAATTCACACAAAAAAATCTCTCTTAACATGTGAAATCTAAAATCAACTCTTCCATTGCAAATTCAGCACTCCCTGACCCAGGAGTGTCCTAAAGCACAGCAACACTGGATTCCCAGCATAGCTCTGTAAATAATTTCTTGCTTGATTCAAGACAAGCCGTGCAGGTTGGGGCCATGTCCATGTCGCCACTGCAAAGCTAATGGTAAGAAAAGTGTTAGTGCTAAAAAGAAAAAAAAAGTTCCTTTCACAAGCAGGGAGCTGGAGGTTTTTAAATTATGACATTTCATCCAATCAAGAAAAAAACCAACCATTTCCATAAAGAAGACTATTCCAGCTCCCCCTTTTATTTTTAAACAATCTGTGGACTGGGAAAAGAAAGCCAGAGCTCAGAAATCAAGCAATGCTTGAACATAATGAAATTTCTAGGGCTTTATATACCTAATTAGCCAAGCCAGGATTCCTTAACACCAGCATCTAGTTAACAGAGGAAGCCTGAAAAAAAAATTCCAGGCAGAAACTATGTATTTGTTCCAGTTTTTTGCTGAGCATTGAAACCTCTTTATTCTTCACTTGTATCTTCCTCTCATTTAGCTGCTCAGCTGCAGCTCCCTGGCACTCTCCCTTTACAGTGACCTCACTGCTGAGAGGAGCAGCTTTCAAACACTGGCCATTAATCATAAAACAAGCCTGGAGTGGGAGCCTACTGCATTCTCTCAGGCATCCAAGGCACATCCCACAGTCAGATGGAATGCAGATAGTCCTTACCCTTAGTGCAAACACCACGTTGAACAGAATCATGGTGGGCATCTCTCTCTTTGGTGAGGGGTCAGTTTTGGATACCTGAAAAATATTTTTTAGAGAAAAGAGAGCAGACAAATCAATTTATAAAACCAAATATGCTTGCAAAAAATAAAACTGTGATTTTGTTTTTTATTGGAGTGTCACAGTTACTCTACAACAGTGCCTTTGTTGAGCAGCTGTGAAGACTTAAACCAAAGCTTTTTAGTCATAAGCACAGAAATTAGTGTCAGTTAAGACAGCACTCTTACTTAGTGTCTTTGTTATTGCATTTAACATCATTGGGGACCTTAGGTTTAAATTCTTTAGCACAAATATATATAGATATAGATAGATATATACTCTCAGATATACTGTCAAGAGAATTCCACAGATACCTCATCTCAGGCCACACCTATTCCTTCTTTTCCTAAAATCCCTGTTCAAATTGCATCCTGTTACAAGCTGCTGCCTTTAGCAGACAAAACATGCTCCAGAACAGCAGTACTGAAATAAAAGGTTTGATTTTTCCCTCCCTGCAGGATTTCAAACACATTATCCAGCCCCTCCATTCTCTTTGTAGCAGAACTCCATCCCTAAGGCAGATTGAAACTTTCCAGTGAGAAGGAACAGGAGCTGAGATAAGCAAGTGGAATTTGCACAGCCAGACCAACTCCAAAGGGAGCACGTGTCACCACAAGATGGAGCACAAAATGCAGAGGACATTCCCACCTCCCCCAAAGCTCCCTGCTCCACACCCACCCAATCCGAAGTGCAAACAGCTGGAACCTGCCAGGCTAAACAAGAGCTGGTCTCTACCCAAAGAACGTGCAGCACCTGAGCCAGGGCAAACACAGAGCAAGCAGCATCTGCCCTTCCTGACAGGTTCCAAGCACCAGCAGTGAACGGCTTGGGACTGAACTCCAAAATCTGACTGCTTGTACTCAGAAGTCTCAAAACTTAGAAAACTAAGAGGTGATACGTATTTTTGGGTTTGCTATTTTTTTCCTAAAGTGAAAATTACATTCTGTCAGAAAGGCAGTGATGGGAGAGTGGCAAAGGCAGTTTACTGTGTTTATCTGTTCTGGAGCTACAGGGTCCAGGACTTCTTGTGTATTTCCAAGTGTAAGGACTGATCCTGTTCCTTCCTTAAAATCAGAGAAACTACCACCACTCACATCAGCTAGGATGAAGGCTACATTTCAAATCACCTCAAGTCCAGAAAAAAACCAAAAAAACAACAAAAAGAAAGAACATTAAGCTGGGAAAGAAAATGTGGAAGGAATTTGAAGAATTCAGAACATTGCTACATAAAAAGCAATCTGGCACACAGGATTAAATATTTGTGCTCTTGTAACTCCTGAATCTCACTGGAGTAAGAATTTGCTGAGCTGTCCTGTGCATTAATTTACTGCAGTATGAACTCTGAGGAAACTCAAAGCAGAGGCTGCTGGGTTACTCCAGACACTGCCTGAGCTCCATGGAAAAGCAGCTCCATCTGGCTTCCTCCTAACTGCAGGAGGGTCCCAGATTTAGACTGACACAAACCTGTAGAGATGGCTGCCACATCTGGAAGATTCTGGACTCTAGAAAGTTCTGGGGTGCCTCCTGGGGTGATAAGACACACCCAAAGAGAAGTTCCTTCAGAAGTAACAAAAAAAGTGTTTACGGCTCTTTATATATAACTTTGTTTATTTGCCCAGATTAAATTTTATTTAAATTGAAATGAAGTGACATTTCATGCAATTAGGATTAAACTGACTGGAAAGAATATACAATAATAAGTAGTGAAAAAAAAATGCAAATACAAATTTTCAGCCTTGTTTACAACACATTTAGGAAGTTGGGCCTTTTAGACAAGATTAGTAAAACAAATGAAAATGATCCGAGGGAGAACAGGCCCCTGCTGTCACAGCCTTGAGGGCACCAAAAGCTCTTAAAGCTGGCCCGCCCCAGCTGGGCTCCCATTACACACAACTCCCTCCAGTCCACCACCTGGGAGCTCCATTTAAGCTCAGCCCAGGGCCCGGAGCTGTGCCAGTCTCCCAGACAGACCCTTGGTCAGGTACATCCCACCCTTGTCCTGTCTCCTTCTGCTCCTGGCTGGGGTCCAACACAGACCCTGGGCCTGGTTCATCACTTGCCTTGTCTGGGGCTGCTGATGGATTTGCACAACTTGGGCACACTTGAATTCTGTCTTCCAAGACAGTTTAACCTTTTCGGGACTGAGTCTTGGTGATCCTTCATGACATTTCCTGTAGACTCACAACTGAGTTCCCAAAGTAGCATCCTTCAATGATTTAGGCCAACTCCTCGCTGGGATTAAAGCAGTCTGGTCCTCTAAATATCAAGCAGCAGTTACCAACAAGCTGTTTCCACCTCTAATTATAGCTAGAAAGCAGGATAGAATTGGCAAGCTGACTTCTTTTTCCCCTAAAAAAAGGAATGACTTAGCAAATTTGATGAAAAATGAGACCGAAACAGTTCAGTGACAGGGATCAGTGCTGGATTCAGAAGTTACCAAAGCCTAGGTCATTCCTACAGTTATCAGGAAGAAGGAACAGGACAGGGAATATTTGGAGCACAGAAGCATGTGAATTCTTTCCGGAATTTAAGCAAGGCCTTTAACATAGCCTAGTTAGCAAACTGCTCTCATTCTGAACACCTAAAACATAAGCCATGGAGGAAGGTCTCAATGCAAACAGCAGCCTGACTTGGTCCACAAGAAAATTTTAGATGTTTCAACATCTTACATATTCCATCTAAGTCTTGTGGATCATCTCCAGCCTCAGAAAGAGTTAAAAGCCAAACAAGGCTGACGAAGCTTTTAGCATTTGTGAAGGTTTTCAGGGGTGGGTTTTTAACTGCCACGCCAATTAGAGGTGCTAACAGCTAACTTGCAGTAATTAAAATAGTGAGAAACAGCTTTTTGTGCTGGAGTACCCAGTTCTACTTGTCTTTACTCACGCTGCTTCCCTACAGAAGAGTTTCTGTCATCACTGACAGCTCCCTCAGTTTGCCACTCACTCCACTGACCCAGAAGTAAGTGAAAGACAGCTTGGAGCATCAGGAAGTCAAACCAGGATCAACAGCCAACATGCACATTCCAAACTGCAGGTTTCCTCACAGAAGCCAGGCAGGTTGTGAAGAAGGCAGGTCCCCAGAGGGGATCTCATTCCATACCTGCCCGAGGGCATGCTGGAGCAAGGTGGGATGGCCAACAAAGCGAACATTATCAATCTTCAATTCAAACTTTTTGCCACACATATCTGACTTGGTAGCCAAAATTGTTGCCAGGATGACATCCGAAAACCTTGAAGAGCAGAAATAGAAGTTACTACAGTTTTCAAAAAGCACACCCCCAAAGTATTCCTCCAAATACAGATATATTTAATTTCAAAGCTTTTAAGGCATTATGAATTGTGACTAGATTGCTGTACCTGGAGTACCAACAATTATGTAGAATTAAGACCCCTAAATTACATCCCTCAGATCATCACAATTATAAAACAGGAAGCATTCACAACAAAGACTGCAGGGTCATGCTCATTTAATTACATGCTCAGCAAAATACATTGAAAAGATTAGATGCAGTTTGCTTAAATATAAAAACAGCTGGAGTTAGCCATTGTCTGGATTTAGCTGCAGGTTAATTAACTTACTAAGCAACTACATATTGACACAGCCTGTCACTCAAGCACAACAGAGATCTTTAAGCCACCCAGTATGGCAGAGGGGAAGGCAAGAAAAAGCTGATTCAATTAGAAGAAACACAGCCAATGCTTGTCCTTCCTCTCCCAAAGCTCATCAGTGACATTCCAAGTTCCTCACTCAACAGATCTCAAGCTGCACTCCGCAGATCTCTGACACCTTCCAAGAGCTGCCTGGCCTCACCTGGGCTTTCTCATTTGATAAATCATTCAATCATTCATGACAGGCCCTTCCAATGGCCAGCCATGGGGTTACTGAATTGCTCTGCATTGGTGGGGGGAAGGCAGCAGCTCTGAGACAGGAGGACAAGTATCTACAAGGGGTCTGCCCCGTGAAACACAGCCACTGCTGCACAACCAGCTAAAATTCCAGTATGACAAGGGAGGAATTCCACAACTTCTTTCTCCGATGGCCTCACAACACTGGTCCAGTCTCTACCAACACTGGTTTTCCTCAAAGTGTCCCCTGGGACAGTGAAGCCCAAGCCCACAGTGAAGAGGACCTCAGATGCTAGAGTGAGCTTGTTGCTCTAGAATAAGAGCAGTGCAAGGCTTGCTACTGACAAGTTCTCTCCTCATCTGATTTCCAGAGGCTCCTATTGAACCAAATGAATTTCAAACCTCTTTCTGATGAGAGTGGGTTTTTAAGAATGAAAATGTTTATTTCACTTTCTGTCCTTACACTCAGGGATGTGTGCCCCTGCCAGACCATCCCTCTAGAGCAGGCAGGTATCCCAGATAACCCAGTATCACTCAGAGAGGAGGGCAGGCATGGGTGTGTGCTGTGCTCACCTTATCTCTTGGCCACAAGTGAGCCTCTATGCCCAGAGAAGCAATTAATGCACCTTAGTCCTGCTTCCCTCTGAGTCATGGAGTACTACAAAAATTAAGGCAAATGCACTCAAGGACACAGGAGGAATTTCTTTTATTTACAAATACTGGAGATGAAGCACCACCCAGGTCCAAACTGCCAAAGCCCCTGGTGCTTGTACAAACAGGTCACCCTGACCACACTGCTTATGTGTGGTTTATGGAAGGAGCAGCTGTGTACAAACTCCCAAATCCCTGACTGCTCTGCTTCAAACTCCAAGCTAAGGGCAAGCAAAGACTAGCCAGAGACTCCTGGAGCCACTGAGCCCATGCTCCTCAGCCACTGGACTGCACAACTTGGGAAATTTGGGAGGAAAGGGCAAAGTGATCTGGACCAGGACTTGTCTGACAGACCCTGGAGACCACATTCAGAATAGGAAAAAAAAAAAAAAAATTCAAAAATTCACCATGACAGCAGTGAGCTTTTCCTCCTCTTTTTGCCCTGCTCAGCTGCTCGTTAATAAGCTCGTCATGGAGCCAGGGAGATGGGAATAGCAGTGGATCCAAAAGGAGCATATGTTTGGGGGGGTGAAGGGAGAGGAGGGCAAACTAGAAAATGTCGGCTTCCTGGTAAGAAATTAGTTACCCTTCCCTCCTCCAGCCTTGGCAAAGGATACCTGGGAGCTGATCAACTGATAATTCTGATAACTTCCACAAGGAATTACACCAGCAGATCCTTTAACAGATAAATGTAGTGCTAAAGGTGGGAATTCAGCAGTTTCCCAGGAGAGCTCTTGACAGCCCTGTCTGTCCTACCTCGCATGTGGCTCTTTGGGGAGGATGAGATTACAAGGCTGATTTTTGGAAAGTCCCCTGGATCTTCCCATAGCAGGGTCTTCTCTGTCTGGGAGAGTACTGGAATTGCAGCCAGAGGACATGCTCAGGGACAGATAATCCTGACACAGGTGCATCTCCTGTCACCACAGCTTCTCCCAAGAGTTACCTGGACTCCAGCTCCCTTCTCCTCCTCTAACAGCCTGGATTTACAGTTTTGCTGGCTAGGATTTTTAACCCCCAGTGCTCTACATAATTTCTTAGGCATCAGGACAATAGGGAAATTGAGGAACAGCAGATGCATTATTCCCATTACTTCAGCTCATCATCTCATCTTTGAAAATAACACTTTTACTTTAAATATTTCAATAGACATTTTCCCATCTTTTGGGTACATTAAGATGAACTAAATCATTGACTTCTCAGAGCCCAAGACTTTGTTAGAAGCAGATTAGGTTTTGCAGTTGGGCAGTAGCCCTTCTCCTTTTATGAGATTAGTCTGAGCATTGTGAATTCCAGGGGAAGCAAACCTCTTGTGTACTAAGGAATTCAGCAGGCAGAAAGAATATACAATAAACAAAAGCTTTGATTTGTCCAAAATAATCTACTCCTCTCCCAAGCACAGCATAGCAACAGCACACTGAAAGGAAGGGCGGGAGATTCAAACAACAAATTCAATTTTTCCCCCAAGAATGGATCATAACTTTTTATGGAATTCAAAGCAAGGTTTTTATAAAGAATTTTTCTTTGAAGTAATTTAGAACAGGATCTGAGGATGTAGGTGAGGTTTATATTAAGCAAGAACTAGGGATACTTTTTTTTTTTCCTTCTGGGGCCCTGAGTAAAGCACTCTTCCCTCTACATGTGTAATCATCCCATTTAGCTGAGAGGGGCACCAAGAACAAGCAACCAGCACAGCTGCTCCAACCTGGGTCCTCTAAAGAGGATTAAATAATTTACTCACTGATCTGTACTTTCAAGTCATTTCTCCTCAGAAAACAATTTGATTTAGGGCTCACTGTTGGAAAAACTACAATGCCAAGGCTATACTTGTTGCATGCCCAGAGCCTCCCAGCTTTTCCCTCTCACAGAAGGGACAGTGCCACATCGATTCTGGAGTCCCTACAGGAAGCACAGAAATGTTAGTAGGACCTTGGTAATTACCCTGGCACAAACCTTTAGCAATACATTTCCTACACACACTGTGATTTAGCATATAATTTTCTTGTCATTTGGTGTAAAACAGAAACCAGAAACAAAAGCACAATTAAAAGGATGGTGAGAAAAGAAAGCCATTCTAGACAAAGGTGATTGTTTAGAACGTTTGGTCTTACCCTGAAACCAATTGCTCATCAGTTAGAGGACATTGGTCTCTGAAATGGGAAATGGCCATAAACACAAAACAAAACACAACAAAAGAAAATAAACGAGGCAAGTACACAAAATACGAAAGAAAAAAAAAAGAGATAATATTAAAAACTAGGATGAACTATTAAGGGTTAAACTCCTGTAAAGGAAATATAACTGTTGAGGAGAGTCAAAAGTTAAAAGAAGGTGAATTCCAGGGATACATTGCAGGTTGTTTGACAACATGGAGAAAAAAGGCTAAGGTAATTTAGTCCTTGCACTAGCAAGGACACTGCCATGTGTTTTCCCACAGTACACAGCATTTATGGAGCTGATTTCCATGGCACTTCTTAATTCATGCTTACCTTAAGAGAAATAGAAGAGGTTGCAAACTAATTTAGAGCAGATTCCAAACCTCAGTTCTTTTCCTAGACTCTTACTATCATTTCCACCAAAGAACCTCCCATGCACCCCCAAATGACCCACAACTCTTCCCAGTTGGTTCTAGTGCTTCCACACCCACAAGACTTAGGAGAAGAGGATGCCAAGTGTTTACTGTTGCAGGATTCTGTGAAGGGTCTGGCACACACAGCACCACTGCTCCTGCAGGGCAGCACACAGCACACACAAGGCTGGCCAGACTCACAGCACACACACCAAATCCTTCTCTGCCCCTCTCTGCGCCCCAGGCAATAAGCACAACTCATGAAGTGGAGGCTGAAAAAGCTTTCAAGGCAAAGAATCCTAAACCCTTCTTTACAACAGATGTACAGAGCAGGACTCTGTTAGCACCTGTACTCACTTTTATATCAGAAATGCCTGTTTCCATTTTAATAGTCATCTGGCACTTTTTCTTCCAAGTAAGATTAAAAAAGGACTTGCTTCTTGAAACAACTTCATAAACGTATTGAAAAATTAATCTGATAAAAGCTTCATACCCACATGAGAAAGGGGAGACAAACTGAAAACCTCCAACAATTCCTTAATATAAAACACGGTAGATTTCTGCCAGTCATGTTGAAAAGAGAACCTAAATGACAAACTACACAATGGGGTGACATTACAGGAAGGATGTTTCAAGGAATGGGTGGATGAATGGAAAAGCACAGGCTTACAGAAAGGAAGCCTTTCAGAACAAATACAAGGAAGAACACTGGAGTCCAGTGAAAGGGGGACAGAGGAAACAAATGTTATCACAGGAGAACTACTGTTTGTTAGAAAGGGACATTCAAATCCTTGTTTGTCAGTAACTTGGGTTTTTTGTAACAGAAACATTTGCTAAATTTGACCAAACTACTTCAGCTAGTCAGTTCTGATCCTAAAAATGCAAAGTCTGCTGTAACATATGTTACTATATGTGCCTCCTCATTAGAATATCTGCTAGCTGGCTATACCACCTTCAGAAAAACTGAAAAAAACAAACTATTTCAAACCAATTTAACATAGCATTATCTTATGGCTTCAAAGGAGTAATCGCCTCATATTTTTTCAGGGGAAAGAAAAAAGATTGGCAGGCATCTCCATATACATTGGGAGGGGGTGTATTCCTGGTAAAACACCCAGAAACTGAAGGATGTTTTTGAAAAGTGCAGATGATGAAAGGCTGAGAAAAGCCAACAAAGAGAGACACTTGACAAGCAATTTGTTTTGACAGTGACAGTTTCCTGAATACCTTTTTGTTGCATGGCCACAATCAACATACCTCAAACACTTTTGCTGCTCAACTTGCTTTCAGCGGGAAGTAAAATATGTATTCTGAGGAGCCTAACACAGCTCCACTGAGCAGAAATTAATACAAGCAAACACACCCCAGTAACCTGGAGGAAGGATTAGCATGAATACACTGCCATTGTCTATGAAAAAAAAAACAAAACAAAAACCATAACAATGACCAGGAAATTGAGCCTGGAGGCTAAAAGAAATCCAATTATCTACATAAATATGCTACATGGAAATGGAGTTAAGGCACCTAAGCTGATCTAATTTTGTCCTTCCTGAGAGCATTAAGAAATACATGCACCTCAGCTGCTCCAGGAAAGGTCAGCTCCAAAGTAATTGATCTGGGTTCCAATAGCTCAGTAAATCTTACCTAGGACACAATTGGTGCTAGATTGCTAATAAATTAAAGACGGTCGTCCAGTATAAAAAATGATGAGTCCAACCCTCTTAGGAACTATTGCAGCTACAAGATAAATCTGAAATAACCTTTGTACTGAGCATGGAGTGGGAAAAACACAACCCTAAACATTATCAAACTTGCCATATAACATCAACTCAACCTACCAGTCTGCCCAATCCACAGCCTCTATTCGTGCCACCAAAAACCCCCATGGGTGCTACTGACACACAGGGATTGCAAGGAACCTTTTTGCAACTCTTCCTCAATGAAGTCTTCCAAAAATAATAATAACCACCTCACTTTTATTGTGGATAATTTCAGACAGAAAATCATCACCACCAGAAAACAGACAGGATTCATGCTGCTGAACTCTCTCCATGGACTGAGTGCACTGAGTATCCAGGAAGGAAATTGCTGCACTGCACAAGAAAGATCTTACAGGGATGGAGCTGCCACTGAAGGACCGGCTCTCACAAAACCAGTTGCTCCATTCCTGTTCTCTACAATCTGATCTTCAATGGAAACACAAAAACTGAAGCAAAATTTCATAATGTTGGTGAGGAAAAAATCAATGATGATATTGGTTTCATGGCATATGAAACTTCAACTCCTCTCCTCTCCCCGCTTATAAAACAGGTGCATCTCCTTCCCTCCAGGGAATCTGCACTTTTCTCCCTCCCCTCTCCCCTTGGAATCTCTTCTATTCCAAGGCACCAACTTCTGTTGCTCCTAAAATTGCCTGATACAAATCAAAGTTGGAGCAATCTGTTGCAGTTTTGAAGATGTCTTTTTGTCTTCTATTGGAAGAACCATCTGTGTACTTCAAACTCACACATTTTTCCACCTGTATCAGTCAGTGAAAAATATGAACCTTGCCAACAAAGCTCCTCTTGTCTAATTTAAATTAACAACTCTCAGTATATAAAGAGCACCAGCATGTTCTACCAGCAGGTACCACTGAAGAGGACACATTTAGCTGCCACACCAGTTGTGTGGGATGCAGGGCACTTAAAGAGTGATAATTACACTGCTGCTGGGAAAAAGCTTTCAATAATCAAACTGAAAACAAACACAATTTTGGAAGGGAGTTTGAATTTCAGAAAGCAGATGCCCAGCCATGTAAGCAGCACCAGCAGTGTGCAGGACTCCAATATCTAGCATCTAGAAGAAATAAACTTTCAGAGCAACAGAAATGCTACTGTTCTTCTATTTCCCTTTCACATGCATGGGAGATACAGATAGATCTGAAAAAAAATCTTTTTTTAGTAACAAATACCTAACTAGGAGATTAAGCATGAACTTTTGACCCCAGTGTTCTGAATATCACTACAATGAAACTGTCTAAATATTTTTTTAGTGTAGGTTACATGCTAGCACATTCAATTTAAAAATCTGTTTCAGGAAAACACCAGCAGTTTTTTTTACCTGACCATCATTACAAATGATAAAAGCTTTTCCTACATCACTGCAGTAACACATCTTGTCTCACACTAATTCAGCAACACAGACAACATACAATAAACACAGCCACACCTAAGTGCTTTGTTCAACCTGCCAAAACAGCAGAGGCAACAGGAATCAGTTTCAGACAGAAGTTGGTATCATTCCAGCACCACCTTAATCTATCTAGGGAAATTCTAGAGCCAGAGGTTTGAACAGCCACCAACAAAACCCCTAGGATAAGCAGCAAATGTGTGCAGAGCCCTCCTGCCATCCACAGCCCAGTCTGAAAATCCAGTCACCAGTTCCCAAACATTCAAATGGTTTGCTCCTCCTGGAGCTCTGCCCTGTCTACACTGCACTCACTGGACACACAACCAAAGGACATATTTGAAGGTTTCAAGGGCATCAGAAGAGGCAGGAGACACAAATGACCTCAAGCAAAATGTGTTTTCGTAACATCCCAGTCCTGGAAAACCAAATTAACTGATGATGTTAACAATCACGTGGGTGATTTTAAATTCAGCTAAACCATTGTCTGTCATAAAGTTAACAACAACTTTGCATTTTTTTTTGGGGGGGGGGAAAAGTGATGATTACTTCCTTAGTACTCTTATAAAAGAGAAGAGCAGCAACTACCCTTTATTATTAATATTGGAGATCAAAATACATATCACAGAAAAGATCTGCAAGTGAACTTGAAGACAAAAAAAACATTTTCTCTCCCAGATTTATCTCGTATCTAGTAGTGATAAATTTAGAATTATGCAGCAGATTTTAAATGCTCAGCAAAAACTAATTGGAGGGTCCATCCACACATACTGAACAGCACACTGCCTATTTTCAGTGCGTTTGTTACCCTCTGATTTCCTGTACTTTAAAAACTCTCTTCAAGTCCCAGTTTCCTTTTGAGCCACTGTGTCAGTCCACTGACACAACAGCAGCTCTGTCTGCAGAAACAAAATTAGTTATTCATTAGTGCATAGCAATTCCATACAACCATTACATGGGCTAAGGAAGAAGTTGAGGCAACTGAAAAATATATCCAGTTAGAAGTAGGCAGGTAAAGAAAAGTGGGATTTTGCCAAGGGATTAATACTCCTAGTTTTGAAAGGGTAATATTGCCTTTCCAATGAGCACAGAATAGCTGTGGATAAGGACCTATACCTTGCCCAGAAAACAACAGATTCAGCAGCATTCCCTTGTGAGACAGTTCTCTTTACTAAGCACTAAGTTGTTCATAACGTGATATTAAAGCATTTTTTTGCAAGGTTGTCTTCTATACAGTCCAAGAAAATGTGCCCAGGAACTAGGAGGCAAGAGAGCAGGAGGCTATCTCTCCTCTATTTCAACCTCTTAGACCCGAATAAATGTTTTCCCTCCTACCTGGAGTCCCCATCTTGATCTTCTGTGGTGTCACCAGAGCCATTCACAGCATATCGACTCCTTGGTTTGTCTGAAGCAAAGAATAAAGGTAAATTTACCCAGGAACAATGTGCTTAATGTGTGTTTGTATGTTCTTCTATTCTCACTCAAAAGAACTTTAAAAAAATATGAGAAAATTTTTATCCTTCAGGGGATGAAGAGGAGAAAGCGAAACATTCACAGAAACACACACAGGTAACAGTTTGCAGTTCAAGAGTGAAAAGTAAAATTCTGACCAATGCAGTTTCCCTCCTTATTGCTCATGTTTGGAGACAATTATAATGCTTCCACAGTCACAGGAAGGGAAATCCTTTACCGACAAAAAGCAGGAGGGAAGTGGCAGGGAAACAGACAGGGAAGAAAAATAAAATACAACCTTTCAGATTTTACCTATAAAAATGGAGAGGGAATTGGAGATGATTCTCTCCTCACAAACTGACTCACAACCTAAGCAGGGAATCCAGCTTTTCCTGACAAATCACACAGTTTCATCACCCTGCAGCACCTTTAGGCCCTGCACTGATACCGGTCCCAGTCCAGCCACAAGCACTGTCCCAAATCACATGCTCAAAGTAAGAGGTGCAACCTGAATAGCCCCATGGTCCTATTCCAGGAGAAAATAAACCTATTCATGACACTGAAGTTTTGTAATTTCCACCCATTATTGCTTATAGTGTTATAGTGTTTACTGAATCCTTCCTTCTCATCCTGCCTCCTCCCAAACCCCAGGGGATTCACCTGCCCCGGGGCCAGCAGTAAGGCACCATAATAATGGATAATGACACCTGGCACTAACGTGGTTCCATTGTCGTGGGATGGATGGGAGAGAGCCCAGGGCACCTGGGGGAGCAAGGGTACATGCAGGGCTGAGAGCTGCAGAGTCCATGGGGAGTAGTGAGGGGTGCCGGGTGGCCAGAGACAGTGCGAGGGGTGCCGGGTACCCACAGACAGTGCGAGGGGTGCCGGGTATCCAGAGACAGTGCGAGGGGTGCCAGGCCCCCATGGCCAGTGTGAAGGACGTGAGGGGACTCCGTATGGGGTACCGGCCGCCCCCATGGGAGGATGCCAGGCCTCGGCGCAGGGGCGCGGGGCAGCCGCAGCTCCCGGCGCGGCACTTACTGTCCTGCGCGGCGGGGTGCTCGGCGCCGCGCTGGAACGGGAAGCGGAACAGCAGCTTGTTGCCGCGGCTGCCCGAGCTCACCAGGATCACGCTGATGGGGCTGGTACTCTCGCCCATGCCGGCTCGGCTCGGGTTTCCCTCAGGAAGAGCCCGGCCGCGGCGCCTTCCGCTTCCGCCGGCACACGGCCCCGCTACCGGCACCGGCGGGGGCAGCGCGGCCGGGGCTGCCTCCTGTGCCCGGGGCCTGTGCCCAGGGGCTGTGCCCGGGGCCGCCGCTTCTGTCCGGGGCCTGTGCCGGGTGCGGCCCTGCCCCTCCACCCCAGTGCCCGTGCCCAGTGCAGCCCTATGGCCCCAGTTATGACCAGCACCTCACACACAGCCCCGTTCCCAGTACAGCCCATGCCCTCACTTCTGACCCCCCGTTCACCCACAGCCGTGTTCGCAGTACAGCCCAATGCCCCCACCTCTGACCAGCACCTGACGCTTACATTCTCAATCATCCCAGTGTCCAGTGGACACCATTCCCTGTTCCACACGCTCCCAGTTTATTCCAGTGCCTCACACGTCTGCAAGCAGCACCTTCCAGCACGGCCCAGCGCCCCCAGTTCAGCCCCGGGCCCAGACAGTGCATGGCGGCTCCAGCCCTGGATCCCTCCCCAGGGGCTGCTGGATCCTGGAGCACCCAATGCTGTTAGCGGCCACTTTGGGTCATTTGTGGGCTTTCAGCCGCTTCAGTCATTAACTGCAGAGCTTTACTGAGAGCTGGTAGCAAAGAGCAGCAAGGGCTCATCATCTCCCCCACAACCTAGACCCCTCAGGTTGTCATCCTCATGGAAAGAGTGGACAGGCACTGGAACTGCCCAGGGCAGTGGTGGAATCACAATCCATGGAATTGTTAAAAAAAACATGTGGATGTGGGACATGTTTTAGTTCTGGGCTTGACAGTGCTGGTCTAATGGTTGGACTTGATAATTGCAGAGGGCTTTTCCAATCTAACAATTCCATGATACCGGGATGCCTGCAAAGGGGGCAGCTGTGGAAGTCAGACCTGTGGGCCCCCCATGCTCATGGAAAGGCTGGCTTGGGCTTGTAGCTCATGTTCACTTCATAGCTCTGATACACTCTGCCTTATGGCTCCTGTGCTTTTACTCCTGCCTCTGGATGAGGAAGGGTGACATTACTCCCCTGGCAGCAGTCTTAGTGCCTTGATAGTTTTTATTGTTTAAACGAGATCAGAAGTTATCAGCAATTATATCTGAGGATGCTCTGGGGTTTTAGGCAAATTCTTCTGTATTTCACTGCATTACTTAGATTCTTGGACACTCTGAGATGTCCCCACTCTGGGTTTTTCTCTGCAGTCCCCCCAGGGACATGGGACAGAGGTGGTGGTGAAGAGAGAGATGAGCAGCCCCAGCAGGGTATAATCTGCAGGGCCATTCTGTACAAGGCCAGTGATAACAATTGAGCAAGAGAAGGCAATGCTGAGGAGAGAGAGTTGTCCTGGGGTGATTAAAGACCAGTCATGTTATCACAGCAGAGCACTCCTTGTTCACCGGCACTGGGCTGTCACGTTAAAATTTTGGTGTGTCTGCTTCAAAATATAATTTTACTTTCTTAAATAATAAATTATAAGCCTATCTGTCATTCCCAGCTCTTGGGCATTTAGCTGTAGTTAGCCTTCTCGTTTGAAGCAATGATTGCAAGTTCTGCAAGCCCTGGTAGGAAATTAAAGAGTAAAGCCAGGATTTAGACTCCACTTTTCAGATTTTCAAAATTTAATATGCCTCAAATATTTCAGAGATAGAGCAGATATGTGTGCCCTCTTATCCACAGCATTCTCCTTGAGGGGAAAGCAATTCCTGTGGATAATACAGGCCCATGGGGAAAGTTATCCCTGATCTCACAGTGATGCTATTCAATTGGATTTACAATCAGGACTGTAGGAAATTAGAATCCCACTTTAATAATTAGCTAATAGGTCTGTTGCTTGCTTCTGCTGTTTAAAATGAGAAATTCTGATGGCCGGCTTTTGGAACAGATTTTGGATTTAAAAGAACTCATTAATTTAAAGAAATCTGCTGTGGTGGTTTTCTGACAGAGATGCATGACCTGCCCAAGGGTGGACATTCTGCAGTGGAGCTGTGGATCATCATGAGAAGCAGCAGCAAGAAGGGAAGGCAGGTTTGGTGGGGTTCCACAGAGGATGTGTCTTCACTACTGGCCCTGTGACAAAGGAACAGCAGTGATCATGTTGTCCAGCTCTTTGCATTCCTGAGGCCAGGACCCCCTTGTCTCACTCCCCCGTGGGTGGCTGGAGCACTGGAATGAGGAATTTGGCTGAGAGGTTGCTGCAAATCCAGAGACAGGCATTTGCCATGTCACGTTGTGTTGAGGATCAGACTTCTCCCACCAGGCTTGCTCCTGAGGAGTTCCCACAACAATCCCCAGCACAGCCCCGATCCTGAGTGAGCAATGAACTCCTTCCAGCAAACCACTGTTACCTTTTGGCTGCACTGCCTTTTGTGATAGTGCAGGAGTAGCTCTCACAAAACGAATTCAAATTCCATCATGATTTCAGTGATGATGAATCCTCCTGTGCAGACATCACTCTGTGCACACAAACCTTAATCCTGCGGTCACAGAGGAATAATGCCCAGGTTACACAGAATAGGAAGGAGTCTTGATGGAATGTGCCTTATCCCTGTGTTTATCTGGGTCACAGCTTGGTTGACTAACCCCTGATTAAAAGCACTCTCACTGAGGAGAGCTTGGAGCACTGCCATGCAACATGTCTGGGAAGAGGCAGTGCTTTAGGGAGGAGACAAAAATACTATGCAAATGGATATTTCACAACAGCATCTATGTTTTCAAAGTAAATTTTCAATGGGAAAACTGCAAGTTTTGGGAATGTGTGTAGCAAGGGATGATGAATACTCTTGCCACTACCATCCATTTAAGTTGTGTAAACTGAATACCTTGTCTGTGACCTGGCTCTGCCTGTGCTGTCAGTGGCACTTTGAACTGGAAACTGCACTGCTCTGCATCTGTGTAGCCAGAGCGAGCTCTGGATTTTCAGGGGATGTGTATGGCACTATCAAAGGGAAGGTATACAAAGAGCCCTCTGATAATATTCCCTGTAGTAAAGCAATTGTCCTTCTCAGTTATCAGATGAGTCCACTTTTATATTCCCTCTTAAAGTGAGTGAATTACCCAGCCCATGGTCAGGAGGAGCTGAACACAATCTGAAATTAAATCCCAGAGGAGTTGTTGGCCTCCACAGAGGGGATGATAATTCAAGATCCCCAAACCCAGCCAGACCCAGAGCCCCCAAGTGCTTTGTGCCCTTTTTTTTGGGAAAGCCCAATGTGTATTCTAATTTGTGTGACAGATGACATGCAGAGAAGCTTTAATTAGAGCCTGGTACAGAGTACAAGGGGTGGGTCAGAGCCCTTCTGCAAGTGACACTTGCCCCAGCAAAGTGGGGACACCAGTAGATTCAGAAGTTGCTGTCTGACCCCATCCCTGGTTCTGATCCCACCACTGGTTCATTCCCACCTGAGCCCAGGATGCCGTGGCAGAGGCACAGCCCCAGGAAAGTGGTGTCTCTTTGTAGTGTATGGATCAACTCCTCCAGGCTGTGCAGTCTGCCCAGAGAGGAGAGACCCATCCCCATGTGACAGCACAGAAGAGATCCCTGCTGTACACACGCACACACAGGTGCCACCTCAAACCCAGCACCTTTCCAGCAGCACAGCACAGCACAGCTCCCTGTGGCCCCTGGAGGGCTCCAAGGCCAGTGCATGCTCCTGTGTGACACCTGTGCTTTGGTACAGGTATCCATAGGCTGGACATGCCCTAATCCATGCGTGATCCGAGGATCATTAGCTCCCTAGAAGGGCTTTCCCTTTAGCTGGATGACCACAGCTGGGGAACACCCTCTGTGGCAGTGGGCAGTGCTGCTGTCAAATGCAGACACATCTCTGGCTGAGACACACCAACCTTCTCACAAGTATTCAGGGCTCCTTGGGCAGAGAACACTATCTGACCCCTCTGACTGTACCAGGCAGTGCTCTGTGCACAGCTGCCAGCTCTCTGTGGTGATGTCTGAGGCTGCTGCAGTTTATCAGCATGCCAAAGAGATTTACCTCTGCTTTATGGGCTGGCAGGATATTTACTCCCAGAAGTTCTGCAGCAGCCATCTCCAGTAGGGTATTTCTTTGACACTTTGCCCACTTATCTGTGATTACACCCCTGTGCTAGTCTTCATTTTGCTTCTTTGGTCCTTCACCCATCCAGGGCCCCTGCCCTGATGGTACCAGCCATCTGTTGTGGGACCAGGAGCTCCTGTGCATGGCCAGCACATAGCATAACACAGCCAGCACTAACTGGAGTGCTGAGGACTGTTTTACAGCGCAGGGGACAATTAACAGTAAGATCACACAGTTAGAAATCAAAGGTATGCAGTCTAAGGATTATAAAAAAGAGATCTGGCTGGGCTTTCTCACGCCATTTTCTAGCACCACACTCAATTTCACAAACTCTCTATTCCTGTATCCAAAATAATCCTTACTACCAATGCTGTTACAGGCAGCAATTGTAAAGTGAGTCCCTAATTCTTTCCAAGAGGCTGGCAAAGTGGAGTCCCAAAGCAAACAGCAAAATCTGCGCCCTTAAAAACTCAGGGTTTTGTTTCTCCTCTGAGCTATACTACAGATGTCCCAGCCTACAAAGCATTTTATGTGAAATACTGCACATGGTGCAGACACATGTACTGGAAGTGGCTGGATCAGAAAGACCCACTTGTGTTCATATCTGTGAACCAAGGGAGAAAACGCAGATTCTTCTCCAGGCTCCTTAGAATGCCGAAGTCCACGTGCTCCTCAGCCTGAAGATGTGTCCTAATGCTTCATCAGTGGAATTCTGCAGCATTGTCTCTCTGTTCATGTATCAGTGCATGTCCAGACAATTTCTTTGGACCACACAGCCATTAGTTAAAGAAGCAAGAGGCTGATAAGGCTGATAAGGGCATTGTGCTGACCCTTGCCAGAGTAGCCATTGCTTCTCGGGAGATAAGCATGTCCATGGGGGGGCCTCTGGAGTGACCAATGAGTGTGGACAGGCACCAAGGCCTGCTCCCCTTCCCCTTTATAACCAGGGCTGCCATGGTGCTGAGTCCAAACCTGCTCTGAGCGGTCACTGCAAGGGGACAGAGCCAGCACCTCCTGCACAATGACGCTGACCCAAGCCGAGAAAGCTGCTGTGGTCACCATCTGGGCCAAGGTGGCCACCCAAGCTGATGCCATTGGGGCAGAATCACTGGAGAGGTAAGGCTCCAGCAGGCCAGAAAAGAGGGCTTTGCTATTGGGATGCATCTCATGTAGAACTGGGTGAGTGAGAGCAGGCTGGGACCAGGGAGACCTGATGAAGACTTGTGCTGTTTGATATGTAATCTTCAGGACTTATATATGTGCTACTAAATGCTTCACAATCCAGCAGTAAACCATGATTTATTTTTTTTAACTATTTAATAGGTTTTTTTCTCCCTATCTCCATACAGAAGAATTCATAGCCAGAAGCGCTGGTGAGGAATTCAAAGTCATCCATGCTCAGTGTCCTAAACACGGTTAGGGGATAAACATGAAGTGGTTTATTGTACAAGAGATGCACTTTCTCTTACAGTTTTAAAAGAGAAAGAGTATTTAAGAGTATTAAGAGAATAACTGTCCACTAAATTCACTGGATGCTCAGGTTTCATTGCTCCAGCTGGTAAGTAACAAACTGTTAGGAAACAAGACAGCTGAACCCCCTGCATGAAGCATGGCACAGTAATTCGAAGTCCATACCAATTAAGAAAGCTAGCATAAAAGTGTCTGGAAATTATCAGAAATTCTTATGTTATTCTAAATTATTTAAATGCTCTTTACAGCTTAGTTTAAAGTTTTGTGATCCTCCTTTCAGGATTCTGAGTACCATTCATACCAATTCTGGTTTGTTCATTTTAGTTTGAAGGTCCTGGGTACTTGGTTCTAACATAAGAAAATTTGGTGACAAATTGGGGCTTTTATTTATTAAAAACAAAACCAAACAAAACCAAACCCAAAACTACATGAATCTTTAAATAATTTTTAACACTTAATTCTTTTCTAGTAGGTACAGATAAACCTGCTGTCTAACCTGCATTTCTGCAGAAGGTTTACACTGCACTTGTTCTGATTTTACCACCTCATACCATTTCTAAAGCTGACCTTCTTCCTCATGTTCTCCTCCAGGCTTTTCTTCAGCTACCCCCAGACGAAAACCTACTTCCCTCACTTTGATCTGAGCCAAGGCTCAGCTCAGCTCCGTGGCCACGGCTCCAAGGTGATGAGTGCCATCGGGGAAGCTGTGAAGAATGTTGATGACATCCGACGGGCTCTGGCCAAGCTCAGCGAGCTGCACGCTTACATCCTCAGGGTGGACCCCGTGAACTTCAAGGTGAGCAAGCACAGAGACTTCCAGGGGTGGAAACTGCCACTGCAAAATTAGAGACCACGGGTCATGTGGGCTAATGGCAGCTTGATCCCTGACTGTGCTGCACAGCCTGTTTCTCATATGATTTTTAACCTGAGATTTAGTCTTTTTAATGGAAGTTCTGGTCCAATGCAGGCAAAGAACTGCTTGGGGGGCTCCCGTGGTTTGTGTTAGACAGACTCAAATCTCTGCTGCTTTTGTCATAAATCATGAATCTGCCTCACACATCAAGCTGCATCACCTGTCTTGAACAAAGTTTTAATAAATTATAAACCATCCCACTTTGTTGCACTTGAGGAAGGAAGGGGCATATGGAAGAGGAAGTGGGATCACAACAAAAATTGCCTTTTGCCCTATACAAAAGACAACTGCTTCTTCACCTCCAGCTCAGGCAGCAGCACTGCCTGGCTGGGACATGTGGTTGTCATCTCTAAGCACACTGGGCCCAAGGTCCAGTGCAGACCCCTACACTGATACCTGGTACTCCTTGTGATGGATTTCATGCTGCTTTCCCTTTCAGCTGCTTTCCCACTGTATCCTGTGCTCTGTGGCTGCCCACTATCCCAATGACTTCACCCCAGAAGTTCATGCTGCGTGGGACAAGTTCCTGTCCAGCGTTTCCTCTGTTCTGACGGAGAAGTACAGATAAATTACCCCAACAGGGGGTGGCTCATCCACAGCCCAGCCCTGCTGCCAGATTCTGGGGTGTCACCTCTTCCTGGGCAGCTCTTTAAATCCCCCTGCAGGGGCTCAGTCATCTGCAAAACCCAATAAATAATTCAAATGTGAGCTATGGTCTCTGTGTTTTCATCTTGATGTGCTCTGCCCACACCTGACTGTTCAGGCAAGGGTGTTCTGAAATGTCTACACAATATGGAGGGGGAAATATTAAACTTTATAAACTCAGGTACTGATTCATATACTAATGAACTCATACTAATTCATGTGCCAATTCACTGGGGGTAAATAGCATTCAATGGGAGCAACACAGCAGTGAGCAGAAGTCCAGAACGGGCAGGAGCCCTGTGACTGCAGCTGCTCACCAAGGTATTTCCACCACAGTCTGTTTCCAGGCTGACCAGGAAAGAGTCTTTTACCCTGCTAGAACATTGAATGGACCCAGGCTTTTTGCTTGACCTATCCAAAACCCATCCCAGCTGGAACCAAACCTGCATTGCAATGCAGGGCATTGTCCTCTCATGCCTCTCTCCATGGGGTATGGATGTGGTATCTCATGTGTTTCTTCTATGGGTTAACCCCACAGTGCAGCCACTGCACCCCAGCTGCCCACTCGCCTCACCCCCACAATGGGATGAAGTGAAGGACAACGGAAGATAAAAGCAAGAAAAATTTGGAGTCAAGATCAAACAAACAAACAGAAATAGTTGTTTGGTAAGTGAAGACTAAGTAGAAGCACGGGGAAGAAAACAAAACAGGGGATACAAAGGCAATCACTCACCATATCCTGTGGGTAGGCTGATGTTCAGCCAGTTCATGAGCAAAAACCCTGAATAATCCCCCTTAAACTCCCTCAAACTCCTTCTTTTCCCTTTGATTGCTGAGCATGGTGTTATATGGTATGAAATACCTCTTTGATTAGTTGGGCCTATCTGCCTGGCTGTGTCCTCTCCCAGCACCTCAAAATCTCTCCCCTGGGTGGGGGCAGAGTGAGAAGCAGAGACAGTCTTGATGCTGTGCAAATGCTGCTCATAAAATCTGGAATATCAGCCAGATATTACCAGGGTCAGTTTGGCCAAAAACCTGAAGCACAGCACTATCTCAGCTCCTGTCTCAGAGACTTCTGGCATGAAACAGTGGGTGCAAAGCCTTCAGACTGCTCTAATGGCCAGCCTGAGCCAGCACTGCAAGTGGCAGTCCTTGTCTCATTCATGGAATTCAGGGACTGTGTTTGGACAAGGGGGAGAAAGGTGATGTGAAAGCTCTCAGGTCACCAAATGGCTAAATATGTCACCACAGCAGCTTTTAAAGCATTCTGCATCCGTGGATGTCAGGTAACCTGGAGGTTTATATCCATGGCTTACATGATAGGTCAGCATTTGGTGTGTCCCCTTACCCTGTGTTTGCAAAGCTCCTTCCTGCAGAGGCTGAGAGAAGGATGTGAGAGCCAGAGGAAAGAGCCTTGAGTTCTGCCAGGAGAGGCTTAGGTTGGATACTAAGAAAAATTTCTTCACTGAAAGCATTGTCAGGCACTGGCACAGGCTGTCCAGGGCAGTGGTGGAATCCCTGTAGTAGATGTGGCTCCTGGGGACCAGGTTTAGTGTTGGCCTTGGCAGTGCTGGGGAAATGGTTGGGCTGGATGATCCTAGACACCTTTTCCAACATAAATAATTTCATTATTGCAAAATTCTTTTATTGTATGACCAGCCACTGTGTGTCCTGCAAGATTTCCCAGCCTTTATGGGGAGAGGCAGGAGCATACATTAGAGTGGGAAGAAGGGAAGGAGTCCAGGGCTGGCAAGCATCACAGGATGGACTTTGGGCAGACCATGAACCCAAAGAAGAGGTTGTTTCCTGCCTGGGTTTCTCTGGGAGGGCTTGTCCATGGCTCCTATTCATGGGGCTCTTGAGACAGAGAGGGGCTGGATGTGCCAAAGTCTAGAGGGGACATGGGACACTATGGGACCTACCTCAACACCCTCAGAGCCAAGAAGGACTCTGGCCCATCCACGGGCAATAATGGATCCCAACAAAAGGTTTGAGGACATACAGCCAGGGTGGACAAGGCTGTGGCAGCTATGGGACATGTCCAGGGCTGCTGTCCATGGGGAGCCTGGTAAGGTGCTGCCCCCTGCCCCATTTTGGATTTGGGCTGGTGCAGTGGGGCAGGACAGGCAGCTGGGCCCCAGCAGGGGCCTCCTTAGGGCAGGGCCCCCCTGGGCCATCCGGGGCCCCTCAGGCAGGGCCGCAGCCGCTCCCAGCGCCCGGCCATCCTCTCGCCCCTCCGTGTGATAAGATAAGGCTGGGTGGAGGTGCCAGCGGCTATAAGAGGCGTCCTGTGGCTGCTGCTGCCACCAACCCCTGCCCACTCTTCCAGCCGCCACCATGGTGCTCACCAGTGAGGACAAGAAGCTGATCCAGCAGACCTGGGGAAAGTTGGGTGGCGCCGAGGAGGAGATCGGAGCCGAGGCCCTGTGGAGGTACAGACCTGGGGACGCCATGGCAGAGGGGGACAAGAGGGTGGGAGCCCCACGGAGGGGCCAGTGGTGGGTCCGGCTGGTGTCAGCACCACTGACTGTCCCATTCTCTCAGGATGTTCCACTCCTACCCCCCAACCAAGACCTACTTCCCCCACTTCGACCTGTCACAAGGCTCTGACCAGATCCGTGGCCATGGCAAGAAAGTGGTGGCTGCCCTGGGCAATGCCATCAAGAACCTGGACAACCTCAGCCAGGCTCTGTCTGAGCTCAGCAACCTGCACGCCTACAACCTGCGTGTGGACCCCGTCAACTTCAAGGCAGGCCGGAGATGGGGACAGAGTTTGGGGACAGGGATCAGAATGGGGGGACAGTGAATGGAGGATGGGGAATGGAGACTGTGGGACAGGGAATGGGGGACAGGGATCAGAACTGGGGGACAGGGAACAGAGGATGGGGAATGGAGACTGTGGGACAGGGATCAGGATGGGGGGTCAGGGAGGGGAGCAGGGGATGGGATGCAGGGGTGTTGGACAGGGGATGTGGGACAGGGGCCGGGAAAGGGACATGGGGGCTGTAGTGGCGGTGCTAAGCCCAGTTTTTCTTTGCAGTTCCTGTCGCAGTGCCTGCAGGTGACACTGGCTTGCCGCCTGGGCAAGGAGTACACCCCCGAGGTGCACTCTGCCGTCGACAAGTTCATGTCGGCCGTGGCCGCCGTGCTGGCTGAGAAGTACAGATGAGCTGTCAGCTGTGCCTGTGTACCATCAATAAAAAAAAAGACTCTTTCGCTGCAGCAACGCCTCTGTTTGTGCTGGGGCCGGGGCTGGGGTGGGCTGGAGTGTAGCAGCGCTCCTGCTGCAGGAAGGGCGCTGCAGGTGTGATGGAAGTGGTATGGGAAGGACATCACCAGCCCTGGGCTCCCCGGGTGTCCCCCGGGGCCTTGCTTGCTTCCAGCCCTCCCCAGCACGGGATGCAGCTGATAGCAGGACCCAGGG